>JAYKKM010000074.1:1305000-1590000 GCA_035772405.1 Chrysogorgia sp. JL179-B06 | reverse complement strand
GCACAATCAGCACCGCGTGAACACCTTACCGGAACGATTTCGCAAAACTTTTTTCTCGGCTTAAAAATATTTGGAAAAGAAGTGGAATAACTTCTTTAGAATTTATGTGCTCTAAATGCATTTCAAAACCAAACTCTGATTTTAAAAAATTAAACAAGATTCAAAATACGAGCTTTATAATCTTCATAAAACGTTAACACAGCTAAGTCTAAACAACAACAGCGTATTCACAAAGTTATGTGTTTTTCCATAGTTAATAGATTCAAAGCAATTTTTACACACCTGGAGAAGCTACACATATTTTTACACATATTAACTATGTGCGTAAAAAAACATAAACAGTGCGTATCTTTTAAAAAACTCGGCTTAAGACGTATTTAGATTTCGGACGTATTTAGATTTGCAGACATTATACCCGTTGCCAAGGAAGCTTAGAATTAACAAATTTGGAGCAATTATAGAATACCCGTCCACTTTTGAAACCGCATTTAAAGGCAGAAATACAAACCAGATTGCTCTAAAATCTCTTTAAATATAATGTCGAAGGTTTATATTGTGTGTTCTTGTTGATAGTTATCAAATCAAATGGGGTTTTAAAATAGAACGAAGCAATTGTATATGATGAACTTTCGGTAATTTGACAATTACACACCAATTACACACCTCTTTATGTGTAAATTAATATACCTTAAATGCAGCTTAAGGTGTGCGGTTTCGGGGACAAAAAGTGTATATAGTTGCTACTTGTTTTCAGTGCTTCAGTGTGAGTTTTAATGCAAAGCCTGGAAGTTATAAAGTATATTATATGCTTACTTTAAATGACGGCATCCTCTTCAACAGCTCGTCGACGATGGTAAATTGCTAAGAAGAAATGTCATGAAAAAACAAAACACAAAATTCGATGAAACCATTAGTTACTTCTATTAAATATTGCAATTGACAGCGTCAAAAAGGATTGCGGCTAATCAACGATTTCAATCCCTAACCCTCGCTCACTCGTCAGTGGCGTGACTATAATTGCTATAGGCAACCAACATTAGTTGTGGTGTACGTTCGCGGAGAAGCCGCGACCATCTATAGGGGAATCTATAATCGCATTTTCTGTGATTTCTGCGAGGAATTTTCCATGAAATGAATTTTCAATAATAAGCGATATTAATAATTTTTGAACAGAAATATGTTTATTATGTATATATATATATATATATATATATATATCATAGAAGAAAATTATAATAGTTTATCAAAGATTACGAATTTACGATGTAAACGAGTGTATCTTATTTTCTCTACTGTGTTGCTGAATTTTATAACAATTTCAGACGTTTTGTTTTTTGGTGAATTTTCTATCTGCATTCTCCTTTAGCTCGAGAGGTGTATATTATTATCTTCAGACAGAAGTAGAGGTGTACACAATTTTTAACAATGTTTCTGTGAATTTTTAAATTATTCAATTCTTATTTCGATAATTATTGGGGAGCTCCAGCCCCCGGTTGCAACGACGCGTTGGGTTGGCACGTATTCCTAGTCTTTATGTACTACGTGGTGTAATATGACTCATGCAGGATACTGCAATGTCTGTCTGAAAATACTGTACCATCACTTACATTACGATCATTGGGATTTCGTCCAGGATGGCGAGCAAGCAGACTACGTGCTTCACTGATACTTCCTTGAAGCAATAGCCGATATATCTAAAATTAATTAGTAAAAACTTACTAGTATAGTCTAATGTAAATACTGCAATCTGATTGGCTATACGCTACTCGCTATCTCATGACCGCGAATGACGTGATAAGGCCGTGTTTTTCGAAAAAAAACAACGCTTATCCGTCGTTTTTCGTAATAATTTTGAAGAAATTACGAACATAAGTTGGTATCTAATAAAACAATTAGTAGAAGTTTCTACTAATATAATATATTAATGTATAATATAATATAATGTATAAATGCTGCAATGTGATTACATTGGTTGCACAACACGCCATCTAATTAGAGAACTTAAGATTGGTGTACGAGTATAAAACATAGCCTACGTGTAGAATACAGAAATCCGTTTCTAGCGAGGGTCTACGACGCGCAAAAGCTTGCCCCCGCAACGTCACATACGTTTTAGGTTTTGATCAAATTAAAATAAAATTATGCAACAATACGTGTTTACGTGTAATACACAATTGCCATACAATTGCCTCACTAGAAACTTTTTTGGTTTTTGAAAGGGGTCTACACGTAAGCTATACGAAACACTGACAAAGTCACGATGAAATCCTCAGACTTTAATTTTTTAGGGTCGTACTCAAATCTAACGTTACCTATTTAACAATTCTCAAACTCATTAATAATTCATGAGGTTCCTCAACTTTAATCTCGATTTTCTCTTGAAATATGGATTTGTTTGAGAAGCAAGTTCTAACACTCGTAAGCGTTCATCATCTGATTTCTAAATACATACAAACCGGTTACAACCGGCTTGTCCGTATTTAGAAATGAGAGGAAGAACGCTTACTCGTGTTAGAAGCCAGAGTGTTTATAGCTCATAGAAAAAACGACGGTGAGTTGTCTAATTGTTTTAGTACAGATTTTAGCATCAAATCTCTTATATATTCGACCAAAGCTTGCATTTAAAACACATTTATAAAATAACATTTGAAAAGGTGTGTTCTGATTGGCTAAAAGCAGTGTTTCTATAAACACTATATTGCTACGTTTTTCTTATATTTCCGTGTTTCCATACAGTTGTAGAAACACTCGTGAAAGTTTGGGAGAACTCGAAAAAAAACTCGAAACTTCCAACGACGATTTCTCGTTATCTCAAACTTTCACTCGTTCAACATTACTTCGCGATGGTTACGATCACGATGGTTACGATGACGATGGTTACGATCACGATGGTTACGATGACGTTAGGCAGACGGGCAAACGTTTTGTATTATTATTATAAAAAAATTGGAAAACAATTGCTTAAATTTGAATAATTACTGTACGCATGACAAGGGGGATTTTGATTCATTCCGGTCTCCGTAGCCTGATGGAGACCGGCAAGCTAACTGTATGGAAATACGGATACAATGTTCTCGATTTCTTAAATAATGCATTATTACCAACAACAAACATTGCCAACAACACCATTAGCAACAACAAACAACAACGACAACAATGGCAACGACATGTTGCATTAGCAACAGCAGCAGCACAACAACAACAACAACAACAATAACAACAACAACAACGACGACGACGACGACGACGACAACAACAACAACAACAACAACAACAACAACAACAACGACGACGACGACGACGACGACGACAACAACAACAACAACAACAACAACGACAACGACAACGACAACGACAACAACGACGACGACGACGACGACGACGACGACGACGACGACGACGACGACGACGACGACGACGACAACAACAACAACGACAACAACGACAGCAGTAAAAAACATGATTCTTAATAACAGCACTTACTGCAGGCCAATATTTGGGGTTTTCTGCAGGCTCTGATGAGTCAGCAACTTCCATTGCTAACTGGTCAGCAGTGCAGCAATGCAATTTCACCCAGCCAAGTAAACGTTGGAGGACAACCCCACCTATGAATTGACAGGTACAGTTATATGCAACGAACTGCAAGACGTCTTCAATTTTAGTTGAATATCAGACTTACTGAAAGCATTAACTGATCCAAACGATAATAAATGTCTACAATACTAACCTGGAAGGGTTTCTATCAATAAAATTTCACAAAGATGCCAAACAAGCTCGCTGAAACTGAGCAATTTAATCTTGAAAAAGAAAGATACAATATGAATACAAACAAATTCACAACTAAAAATTTAGAATTGAAAGATACAAAGAATTCCACATACACCTTCGCGGAGTGAAAAGTGCTAGAAAATTAAAGTATTAATATACACTGCTGTAGTGAAAGTGGGAGAGATTGGAGTAGACAGACGATACATGGGCCGATCGTCAAGCTCATATCCTCAGAAAAATTATTCTGAGTCCCGTACAGGAATCGAACCTGTAACCTTCTGATTGCCGGTGAGACGCTCTAACCATTGAGCCACCGAGACTCTGGAATGCGAAGGTTACAATGATGTACTGGTTCGATTGATATATGTACTGCCTATGCGGCAGGATACGAGCTTGACGATCGCCCATGTATCGTCTGTCTACTCCAAGCTCTCCCACTTTCACTACAGCAGTGTGTATATTAACACATCCAAGCATTACCGATATATAGTGACTGCCACATAGGCAGTACATATATCAATCGAACCAGTACATTATTGAAACCTTCGCTCTCCATCTGAGTCTCGGTGGCTCGTTAGAGCGTCTCACCGGAAATCAGTCCGGGACTCAGAATCATTTTTCTGAGGATACGAGCTTGACGATCGCCCATGTATCATAAATTATATGGTTAAGCTTTTATTGGGGATGCACGGCCGCAACTTGGTTCCGGCCGATTAGTTCCGGCCAGACGTCACTTCCAGTTCCGGCCGGAAATCATGAAAAATGTTAGGCTGGAACAGGAACTTTTCGTAAATTTACTTATCGGCTATTGACCAAACAAAATGTGTGTTAATATGGAAAGATATATCAGAGAACTAGATTGTGTCCCGTGGTATTCTACACACAATACAATTATACGCATCTTTACTCCTTTCTATGTTTCATTCAAACTTCTTACTACTCGGGCTACTGGCAAGATGTGACATTTCAAAATTTCTTCTGATTCGGATAGAGCACTTCACTGGCTTTCTTTAGTGTTAGTATTTTTGGGGTTCCACAAATTTTCGAAATTGCGCAATAATATTCACGTCAGGCTTTTGCGAAGCGGTGAGGCATGTTGCCGCGGGTCAATAGCCGAGTTCTTAATTTCTTTTCTACAGCTTTGTTTTGGTCGAGTTGTTCTCTGACTCTGTTGGTAGATTTTGAAAGTAACTGACTGAATCAGCAATGTGGTTGACAAATGTGTTGATCGTGAATCGCTCACAATGCTTACAAATGCACACGCTGTTCGGGTAGACCAAAAGATGACGAGCGATTAGAAACCTGTTGGTCTGCGATCTCAATGAGACTATAATGAATGCCAAGTTAGTTATGAATGCCAAAAGTATACATACTGTACTAGGACTCGGGAATTCCAAATCTGTTTTCAGAATTGAAATCGAGTAAATATTGACCGAGATATATACGTTCGACGAAGCGACCTTCGCACGTACAGGTTATTGCCGATTTCTAAGTACATAAACAGGTTTTTACGAAGGGTATGCACGTTCGCGTAATATAATAGACACGTATGTTATGTATTTGGTGAGGTTTAGGATTAGGATTAGGGTGAGGTTCAGGGTTAGGGCTATGTTTTGAATTCGGGATTCTTTTGTGAACGTCAGCCTATTTTTGCGGAACACGCGCCGAAGATATTCGTTTTCGTTGCGTAGACTTTTCTTAACTGTACTAAGCAAGAAGAACTGTGATCTCTTTCCAACATTACCTGATCATATTCTTCAAGGTCACCACTTGAAGCAGCAGCTGCATCATTCTGGAGGTTCAAGAAACATGCTCTCAGAACTGAGCGATAATAACGGCTGAATGTCACTAAACTGAAATTGACAAATTGAGTAGTTTTAGTATGGGAACTGGGCAGAAATCTGTCAATTAAATGATGGTAATATAATAATTGTAATAATCACACGCGACTATGTTTTATTGTTGGATCTTCATATCTGTAATCCAAACTGCATTCCATGCGTAATTTTAGTGATCATTCCATGTGGTAAGAAGCATCTGGTTCATGCACCACTTTAACAAGGTCTTTGACAGAAGATTATTTCAGATAAATTTGGTTTAGCACAGGTCTGGCTATAATGTTTACCTGGCTTTCTTAGAAGCTGTTGGTGCGTTTTCGAGTTGTTGTAAATCCAGGAATATCCCTATATTAAAGACAAAACAAGATAATATCATACATGGACGATCGTCAATCTCAAGTCCCGGACAGGAATCTAACCAGTCCATCATCATAACCTTTGTTCTCCATCTGAGTCTCTGTAGTTCAATGGTTATATAGCGTCTCACGCTTGCGAGCACGTCGCTATCAGCATTGGCACATTGCTGCTCGTTGGTCGCTCTTAATTGCTAGTTGCTAGCATTGCTTAAACGTTTACAGCTTCCAGCTGTGGATTGATTGCTTGCTTCACGTACCGTACCCAACCCTCCCCCTTTTTCAAATGAATAATCATGTGCTATATACTTATACTATTCCACTGAGTTTTTTTTTCCAGTGTGACAGGTGCCAGGAGCCTGAGGTCTGCTTCCTATCTTATCCAGAACCCAGGGCCAGGATTGCTCAATTGCCTGCTCATTCCTTAGCTCGATTGCTACTGTATATGGCTAGCTTGCTTACTAGCCTTTGCTCCATAACCCAGGATTGCTCAATTGCTTGCTCATTCCTTAGCTCGATTGCTATGGCCAGCTTGCTTACTATACTAGCGTTTGCTACCTACCTCCAATGTTACGCATATATTTCGCGTGTGTGATATGTGTATACTTCCATTACCGTATACATTTTCGCATTTTGGGTACACGGTTCTACCGCGTTATACCGAGTCACGTGTTAACGATATAGCGAAGCTCCACTGTAGCTCATGTAAGTGACGCGATAATGCCGAGTTTTTTCCAAAAAAAATAGTTATGGTTGTCACTTTTTTCGAAATAATTTTTAAGAAATAACGAACTGAGCTTGTAAATGGGCAAAACTAAAATGCAGTACTTGAATGCTGAAATCTTGCCATCTTTTTTACCTACAGTAGTATCTTACTGATAAACAAATGCAATGCTGAATAGTTAATATAAATACCATGAGTTTCATTGATCAATCTCCTGGTAGTATTATTTTGTAAATCAGCATCCATTTTTAGTTGATGAACTACAGAAGATGCTGGATTATCATTTTCTGAATCTTGTGCTGAAACAAAAGTAATACTACTTATAATTATTGTTGTAATTTATGGTTATCCACATTGTACATTGAATCTAATGTTATTAGACTTAGACTAATGCCAATCAGATAATAACTAGTTATACCTGTATTTCTTTTTATTATATATAAAAAGCATTGTTTTATAAGGATGATTTTCGCCACTAATAAATTCGACAATCAAATACATGTGAATTACATGTATTAGTGATAATGTGCCCGATTATCATGATGTTTGTTACGAAATGAGAGTATTTTTTATATAATATAATAAAATATAATTTTTATATGTTTTTTTCTTTGTAGTCAATGTATCGATACAATAAAGGTAGGTAGAGTAATTGCTCAGGCCTTAAGCCCGTCATATAAAACTAAAATAAGCAGTCAACTTATTTTGTCCGGCAACGCCTCCCCAACGGCAGAAGACAGAGGAGCCACGAAATCCTAAATAAGCCGTAGATGGAAGCACAGGTGACGGAGTACAAGTGTACTGTTGATACGCAGCATGAGAACAACGACCGAGGGTCTTGAATCCAGGATAGCAGTTGAGGAGGCGCGCATCGATGCGGAAGCGGTGACTGGAAAATCACCAAGAATGTCGGCAGCAATAAACATGCAACGTAGCTCACTAATGAACGAAGACGTGAGAAAGGGGTTCCAGTCGGGCAGATAATAGAGAGGGCCCTGCAAAGTCCGAGGAATGGCCATCTAGCGAGGTAAAACGTACAAGGGGTGGCCTACAGTAAATAGACCGAGCCAAAAAACAACCAAGGCGATACAGGTTGGGTTTGGAGTCTATAAGCCTGGTTCACACGAGCGACATAAGCATAAGCAACGAAAACAAAGCATGACTTTTGCTCTGGGACGTACGAACACAAAACAATGAACATTATTCTTTGTTTCCTCTTTTGTTTTTCTCTTGCCTTATGCTTCTTATTATTATGATATGTCCATCTTTATGTCGCAGGCTTGACTTCATTCCCGCTTTGTTTTGCCTTTTGTCTTGTTCTTATGATTATGCTCTCGTGTGAACCAGGCTTTAGTGTGGAGGCATAGCGCATCAGAAGAGTCAACAAATCAGCAAAAGACAAGCGGGGAGGGCGATCAAAGGCAGCGGCACAGATGAGACCGCTGACATGTAGAACAGTGCATGTCCTGTATCGGATCCACTTATCTCTAAATAAAGACTGGATCGAGCAACTATTGTTTAGATGCTGCGAAAAAATGAAGTCGGGAATATTTTGCGGCGGCCATCTTGAGTGGATCACGCTATATAGTTTTACTGTAGGTGACAGAGACTATCTATCTCTGATCTTTTAAGATGATAAAATGGATCAGTTATCGAAGGTTTTCCCGTAATTCAGAACAGAGCCGTTGCTCCATTACAATAACAATGAAGCCGGAAGTAGCGCGTGGCGGCCACATTGGAATGACCAACCGTGGTGGACCAAGAGCTACTTCCGGCTTCATTTTCTGAACAATAGTTGCTCGATCCAGTCTTTATTTAGAGATCAGTGATCGGATCAGGAAACCCATGGGGACATTGTAAGAAGACTAGTGGACAGAAGTGATGCAAGTGGCGAGGTCGTCAGAAGTGATGTAAGTGGCGAGGTTGTCAGTTGGTGAATGTACAGTAGAACCGGAAGTTGCGAAGAGGAACATAGGCCATGACGTAACAGCTAGCATGGAGGGGTGAAACTGGGCACCAGACTGGAGAAATACATGTAGTTGGTGACGAATGGCATAAACTCGTCGCGTTGATGACGGCGAAACAAAAGACGACGCCGGTCATCGGGGCTTGCGAGACGAATGCCGACCCAAAAACATCGAGTAAAGCGACAATACACGATGATGAGTGACGGAAGTAGTACTGTGACAAGGCACTAAAGAGGTAAGACCAGGAGCATTCAAGCCCACAAGCTGCTCGGGCAGAAAAAATGAACAGCGGTAGCTCATAATGGACAACACAGAACCAGCCTAAAAACAGGACTGCACTTCCCCTACACACTATTTCAGGCCATCCTCGGAATGGCGTGCGCGTGCGATCGCACCCCGCGGCTCCTCGAATAATCTTACGTGTGGCAATTCAAAACAACACATACAGATACTATGTCTCTAACATTTTGTCGAACATTTGTATATTACGCAACTGCGGAGATCTCATTTGCGTTATTTACGCTAGAATTTCCCGCGGCCGAGCAATTTTCGTAAACATTTCACGCGACCTACCCTGGGTGCCAGAGCTTCCTCCGCACTCGCAAGGAGGAGGATTGCTAAATAGATTAAGACAAAAATGAAAAGAAAAGCCGACATTGACTATCGTGCATGGACGCCATTTTTTGCGCGTCTACCTTGGGAACGAGTCATTTTCCCGCGTAAGACGGCTGAATGGCGGCTGAAATTTGATTTCCGTCGCGCATTTTACAGTTTTTACTTGGCATGCTTTGTTATTTCTCATAGCTATTTCATATTTGTGTATGCTATAACCGGATTTTAATATATCTAAAAGCATATGTACAGTACTGCTCAGAAATAACCGAACAGAAACCGCGTCCGCAACGCGGTTCAGACGCGTTCTGGTACCGGTTGGATAGCAAGCCGGACGCGGTTGAGCTGCGTTCCAGATGCGGTTGAACCTTGGTTGCTGTACAACCTCATCTAAATCTTTCGGAACTCATGTTTCAGAATGCATTCGGTAACAAAGAATCGGTCCCGAACTTTAGCGTCATTTCAGAATTTGAAATAAATATGTTACATGTTCGTTAATGATGGGAAAGCTTAGGGTGAGGCGGTTTTTGTAAAAAACCGAAAACCGAAAACCGACCGAAAAAACCGAGTGAATCGGTTTTTTAAAACGCGCTCGAAACTACAGTTAAAAACATGCATGACGCTACGCGCGCAAGACTTCAGTTTGAAAAACAATTGTATTAATTAATTATAAACATCCTGACTACGAAGTACAAAGAAATCAGATAAAATTTACAATAAGATTTATAAATATCATGTACAAATATCACAATATATTTACAAATAACACACAAACGACTAAGTTCTCTGCCATGAACACAAGCTTATCCACACTCTCAGGTTTCAGCTGTGCTCGTGCTGGTGTATAGTAACTTGCCCTGCTTTACTAAAAAGTCTCTCTGATGGGGAACTGCTCGCTTGGATGGCAAGATACTGTATCTTCTCGATAGTTGGCACAGCAACGGTAGTTCTTTCGTGTTTAACTTCCACCATTGCAGAGGATCGTCGTCTCCGTCAATAATAGTTTGATCCGCTTATCCGTTCAAGCTCGAATAGATCAAGCCGTTCCGTTCTTATATCGGAGATTATACCTGGCAAGAAACGTGCGGTAAAGACGTTATCAAATTTCAAACAAAATCTCTTCAGATTTTCCGTGTGTAAGCGCAAACACTTGATTATTTTGCAACAAATACCGATTTTTTTCGGTTTTTCGGTTTTCCGGTTTTTCTCCAAAAGCAACATCGGTTAAATCGGTTTTCAAAAAACATCGGGTTTTTTCGGTATATCGATTAACCGCCTCACCCTAGGAAAGCTTTCACCGTTTTTTGTGGAAGTTCAGTGTTTAATAATCGGGATGGGTTTTGTTGCAACTGAAACAACGCAAATTGCAATTTGTACTAGCCGATCGTCGTAGTTAGTTTGTCGTAAGCTCTTTGGAAAGTTTCATTAGCTTATGAAATAGCCCCAACATCAGATTATCTCGTTGCAACTTACAATCCACAGTTTAACCCACATTTTCATTGGTCAACGCTTCTTTCTTCGATATAAACAGGTTAAACAGACAACAAAGCAGTAGAAATCGATAGTGTAAACGAGCCTTTACATCTTTTCGAATGCGTCAAATCAGAGTCACAAGACGCCGTGTGCATAAGTCATTCGGCATTCATCCATAAACGTTTATTTCAATAGGATAAACTCATTCAGCTAACCAAATAGTCAGCTGTTATTAATAGAGGCCCTATAGTATAACAAATAATTTTAGAAATCATAATGTAAATTAAATAGATGAAAATACATGTATAATAAATAAACTATAGAAAATTAGTACAAATGCATATGCAAATGCAACCATAATAATAAAAATAGTTTTTTTGCTGATTCTAATATATGCCAGGCAAATGAAGATGTCCACTTTGCCTTGTACTCGTTTTATAATGAGTCCATTAAAAATAAAGTAATCTTGAAATTTCGTCCATGGACAATTGTTACTTGTTCTTAGCTTTGTTTTTTCACATTCGTTAACCAAAAACAATAATTCCAGGGTAGGAACATAATTATCCAGCGAATAATTTAGTAGTGTAGTCCTAGGTAATAGAGATAATCTAATTGGCATGGGTCGCGGGTAATTGTCGCGGGTAATTGTCGCGTGTAATTGTCGTGGTTCATGGGCAATTTTACAAAGTCTTTATAATTGATGTAAGCCTGTCTGGGGCCAGTAGCCGTAGGAGAAGGCTATCGCGGCGCACACCGTCCAATTTGAGCTAGGCACATCCATACGCTCAATGGAACACACCAAACTACATATGAACCATTTCTTTTATAACATAAAATAACATAAAATGCCCCCGGCTGATTATGTGTGTATATTGGTATTTTTGAGATATTAGCTACATTCAAACAAAAAAATTCGATATACATGTATACCATAGTGAAAGGATATAGTGCACCCAAGCTCGCCATGCTGTGTAGTTGGTTTCAAAAACTCCATCTGACAAGATGAAAATTCTGTAACATCTAGCTTGTATTAAACCAGGACCAAAGAGCAACTTCTTTGCCAATTGTCACCTAATGGTTTATACAATGCGCCTCTTCATAGTCATAAATGTAAAGTTATTTACAGTCAATAATTAAATACAGTATAGTCGTATCATACAAGTAGAACAATGGAATAATCAAGAACAATGACGACGCGAAGATTACACATTCATGACACCCAAGTTTGAACTTATAGATGAGGCAGAATAAAAAATAACACATGTACAGTGTGTATAGTTCCAGAAGAAATCCATAACCCCCCACGGAAGCATTGAAATTTCCGAGGGGGTGGGGGGTCAGAGTCGTCTTAATTTTCAAGATGGTCATCGAAGTAGTCACATATTTTATAAAATATCTTTAGTCTGATTGTACATTTAATGCAGTGTAGTTGATTAAGTCGGTTTACTTTCCAAGTTAGTGTCGACTTCAAACCACAACTCATTGTGCTTGTTGATGCCATTAATGGTGGTTTAACACAACAAACCATGGGGGCACTATTTTTCAGAAAAACAGCGATCTTATTCTTGCTGTGAAGTACAGGTAACAGGCTTTTTCGCGTTTGCAAGCTGACTTTTGAATTTTATTTAAATTCGAAGTGGCGTTGTTCACTCGAACAGTGTTTCTCTCCATAGTTTTTGTGGACAACTGAAATTTTGCAAGTATATGAGCAGAGAAGGACAATGTTTGCCTATCACAAGGGTTAATTCCTCTGCCTCTTGTTTAAGGTGATTTGCTTTCTCGAGAGTCCAAGCAACATTGATAGCACCTTGAATTTCGCCAGATTTGAATGTTTTTAACGCGTTGCTACTACAAATCTCCGCTTGGCGCTTTCTTACTCCAGAATGTGCGGTAGTGTTGCGTTATGCCTGTGCTCTCATAAATTTTGCTTGTGCTGAATATCTGGATCTTTGTGTATTCTGTGTCTTAGTATCTATACAGAAGGTACCCTATTCTGTTACATTGCACTGCATTTTAAGACGTTTTGCTGCTATTCCCTGCTATGCTATTCGCATTTTAAATTACATTGAAGCTTCGGAAATTCCAGGGGGTGGGGGATCAATGTTTGACTGGAAAAAAGAAAATCCAGGGTGTATAAGGGGGGTGCTTACACAAATTGCCTTCCGTAGGGGTTATGGATTTCTTCTGGAACTACACAATCACAGCATTTATTTTGCCACGATTATTGTTAACAAATCGGCAGCTATTTTGAACCCTGTAGTGTTATCTAGTGTACAATCACTACACACTAGTATATATACAGAGATTGGAACTTACTGTACTCTATAATATTGTCTTTAAGCTTCATTAAAGTGAAATGAAGATAAGACCTAAGCCAATGGCAATGTAGCTAAGTGGCCATCTTTTGAGGTGTCTGTGCATGTTAAGACATTATTTGTTAGTCACACTGTTAAATTCTCATAAGTATACACAGTTCCTTAGAACTAACTCTCTCCATGATATCTACATCACTTTCAGATAGACATTGCCTAGTCTGAACTGCAATTTAGCTAACACAACCAAACAATTGTTTTATTACCACTATGCAGTACTCACATTTTCTTTTAGCTGAGTAAACCCATAATGAATTTTCATTACCAAAGGCAACACAAAGAGGAGAAGCAATACCAGTATGCTTAAATAAAATAAAATTAGTTGCTTAATAAATAAATGAATAAATGTATAGATGCATAGATAGATAAATGATTACAATACATGTAATATTTGGCATTTCACTCGATTAAACTACATGTTCTAAGGATTAATGGTGAAGGAAAATTTCGAGTGTTGGAATATATACATTTAAAGACTTTAAATGTATACATTTTGTATACATTATACAAATGTTTTTTTATTGCTTCATTTGAAAGAGCATCAAAAAGTAGGAAGAAATGCTGTTTACCGTTCCTTGATATCTTTTCTAGTTCCAGAGTTATAAAGATTTAAAGATGTCGAAATCAAGGGAAGATATGGCGCAAACAAATTGCTGATTCAGCACAAATTATGACGTGTTAGTTTGGTGAATGTTTAAATGAACTATAGCTCAGTTACTATGAGTCAGAATCAAATGAACCTTTGCACACAGATAGTGCAAGATGAAACACAGTTGATGTCACTAATTTTGTTGTCAAGGTAATACTGTTGTACCCAGGCCCCTTGAACAGATTTTATAAAACACCTTCATACTCTGTCTTGATAAGGATAAAATAATATCAGATGTGTGCTTGTCATACCTATGTATGCCTAAAACACATTTATACTATAATAATTTGAAAATATACCCCCAGTGATAAATAGTGTTTTATAAAATCTTTCGTCCTACTTTTTAATGCTCTTTCAAATGAAGCAATAAAAAATGTAATGTCATATATACACTTAACTATACTGTAATTTATTTTTTTATTTTTTATTTTTTTAAATTTTTAATCATTGGATCAACAAAGATAATCATTTTACATAAAATGAATATATAAATATGAACAATTACGAATAATTTACACTCTCTCTCAGTCAATGAACAGTTACAATAATTAATTTATATTAGAATTCCATTCAGATAATGGAATGTCACTGGTCGACGGAATGGAAATGTTTCTCCAGGTGCGGCTGCCACGGACGCACACAACTTGACTTCGAAGCAAAGCGAAGGCAATCTTCCTCCTTAGCCAGCTCAGGACAATGTAGGGCGCAAACTTCTTCTTGGTGGCGAGCTTCTCAGCAAGGAACGAGAGGAAGTGATGGGTCTCCCTTCCACATCCACCAAAAGCGCTGAAAACGACCGGTGTGAAGGAGCCATGCTCAACTTCAACAATTCGTTGGTTGTACTGTCGCTTCTTTGATTGATTAATTAATTGATTCTCACTGATTGTAGATTGGTTGCTTGAATGATTGTTTGTTTGATTCAGTGCTGTAAAAGTTACTTTTTTTTTGGAACTAGTTACAGTTACAGTTACATGCTCAAAAAAGGAACTAGTTACTGGTAAAAGTTACATGAAATAAATGTAACTAGTTACCGTTACAAAGTTACTTTAAGATTTTTGTAACTAGTTACAAAGTTACTTTGACATTTTTGTAACTTGTTAAAAGTTACATTCCCAGGTTTTACTATTTACAATGGCAATGGGTTCAGTTAAGTTAAAGTACTGTCTTTTAGTGACCTTATACCTTCTTTAAAGAACGAGATAACCCAACAACAACTACTCAAATAAAACAGTACAGTGAATCAGTGTTTCAAAAACATTAAACATTTTGCATTCGAACATGTCCGCCCTATACGGCCAAGGATGCCTCGCATGAAGTCATGACTCAATAGCGCATGAAATTATGAAAATTATTCTGTTTATTGAACGAAAATCATGCCAGCCTCGTGAAATTGAGTCTTGAAAAAATATGAAGATTACAAAACTAATATGCGCCCGTGATCAGTGGCCAGCAGATTGGCGTTGATAATTTGGCGAGGACGTTATGTAGCCCTACATGAAATATTGGAAAAGTAACGTTAACGCTGGTAACAAATGTAACTCGTTATAGTTCCATTTTTAGCAAAAATGTAACTAGTTACAGTTACAGTTACCTCCTTGCAAAATGTAACTAGTTACCCATATAGTTACTTTAAAAAGTAACGATTACTTGTAATTTCGTTACTTGTAACGAAGTTACTTACAGCACTGGTTTGATTGTTTGATTGATTGAACAAATTATTAAACAACTGGTTGATATTGATTGATTGATTGACTATAGCTTCTGATCTATAGTCAGAGGTCACTTATACTGGAACAACATGCAAATACCGGTAGACTAAAAATGAGACTAAAATGTTTCTGTTACAAACATTGAATGGATTGAATTGACGGATTTTGTGCAAGTTATACTGTATAAATGAAAAGCTTTCATTCCTTGCTACAGGTAAGTCCTTGCAAAAATCCTTAAATTACTCGCTGACAAATTTTAACATTGCCTACACAGACTGCTGACTGCATACTGATTCATGTCACTCATGCTACTGTACTAGACTCAAATTCAGAAATTTACCACACCAGTCAGAGGAGTTCAGTGTACAATACAAACTTTCCAGTCAGTCAGTCTGGGCCAGACTAAAGAGTTGGCAAGTTTTGCCAAGATTTTGTGTGCAGTAAAGCCTTATACAAGGTCAGTGCTGAGGAGTAGAATGTCTCCCCGAATCCTAGGGGCATCACTCAACTGACTGTAATAATCTTTCAGAATACAAGCTTAAGATGGGAGCTCAGCAACATCACAATGCTGTTATTCCATCTCATTTGTAGCCTGAAAAATTTCAGGGGTGCCTAAATTTGATACATAACAGAGACATTGTTCGTGATCACGTCTTGTGTGCACTATCATAAGTTTGTGTCTTGAAACGTCTTGTTTTTCCTCCATTGTTGACAGGCTTGTCTTGGTTTACGTGCGTGTTATTTGGTTTTAGCGCATGTTATTTTGTTTTTGCATGTGGTATTTGGTTTTCGCGCATGAATGTGTGATACTCAAATTCATCTTCACAGCAATAATGGTCATGTGGTACATTTAACCCGCGGAGAGCTGGCTACGTGGTACAAATCTAGCTCTCTGATTGGACAATTTCAATTTTACAGTCGCCCGTTTCCACCCTAGGAAGAGATTCCGCACCCCAGAACCTGACATTTTAAGGCTTTACCACACCCGATGGCTATTAAATGAGCTTATGAGCCCAATTTTGCAGTGTGTTCTGGTCA
This sequence comes from Chrysogorgia sp. JL179-B06, assembly GCA_035772405.1. Classification (NCBI taxonomy): domain Eukaryota; kingdom Metazoa; phylum Cnidaria; class Anthozoa; order Scleralcyonacea; family Chrysogorgiidae; genus Chrysogorgia; species Chrysogorgia sp. JL179-B06. The sequence goes on along the minus strand of JAYKKM010000074.1, from coordinate 1,573,497 downwards.
TCATTTATTAAACAATATAAGCCTGTAAAAACATTGTTATTAAACTCATCAAAGCACGTAACCAAATTTAACTAATAATAATAATAATGAAAGATGTATTAGGAGCATAATTATACAAACAATAGTCTCAGCTCTAACAATATATTATTTCTTAATTTTATATATATTTTTTATTATTTTTCTGAACTATCAGTATCTTACCACGGTAATACTGTCCGATTCTTCCATCATTTCCTTCAAAATTTCAAATACAAGTACATCAACAAATTTTACAAACTACAAATTTTCCGCCATCTTGTCCATATGCAAATTTCCACCTATACATCCATATAGGTCGCGCAGTGCTCGCTGTTTCCTAAAAAGATCCCACCAAATCCTCCCCCTAAACAGTTCGCGACGCAGGGGGTTCAAAGTCCACAACAACTCGTACCCAGTACAATTCATTGGACATTGATATTTTTCATGAGGTTTGTGTCTCTTTTGTGACGTTTTTGTCTCTTCTCGATAAATATTAGGGTCTTTGTCTGACTTTAAGTTTTACATTAGCCTGTATAAATCTTCGAAACAATATGGCTGAAGCCCGTGCTGCTGTATCAACGCCAAAGGTCGAGTTTCACGCGTTGGGAACGAGCACAGCCGAAGCAGAAGCAGAGTTTTTCAAAGGACTTTACAAATCGGCGAAGAAGTGCTTTCGGCGTACAAGGTAATGTACATATTTGTAATACGTGTTAAAATATGTCTTGTCGTAACAACTTGTCACACGTAAAGTAACTCGACAAAGGCGAATTAGACATCTAATGGAATGATATACCAGTATAAAGATATTTTAAAAACGATCTTTTTTCTAACGCCAACCGATATATAATATCGAAATATTGTCATCAATGACAATGACCATTGAGGGCATCATGACCATTAAAGTATGTATAGGCTATCCGGCGCCAACGCCGCATTATTTCTCATCTTTTCGAAAGTGAAACACCAAGTAAATTCAAGCTGATGTGTAATACGCCTGCAGAACGCTCGTTTAAACGAAATGTAGGTTGATTCAAATCAACACAGACTCTAGTATTGTACAAACTTGTTACATAATCCTCTAAAATAAATATGGACTAGCAGGCTAGCACTATTTGCAGAACAAGCCCAGGATGAAATATGATGAAATCAACAAATGATTGCGGGCCTGAAATCAATAAGCGTACACCGGGGTGAGAGATGAAATCAACGCTTACAGAGATGAAATCGACAACAATTACAGGAACTATCAACAATGGTTACAGGGATGAAATTAAATACAGAGATCATAAATAAAAAATGCTTACAGGGATGAAAACAAGAATGCTTTATCAACAAATTATGCTTGCAGGGATGAAATCAACAATGCTTTTAATACAGGCCATGAAATCAACAATGCTTACAGGGTGAAATTAACAATTCTTGCAGGAATGAAATCAATAATGCTTACAGGGATGACATGGATTATTGCAGGAATGAAATCAACAAATGCATATTATTAGGGATCATGAAATCAATAATGCTTATAGGAATCATGAAATCCACAATACTTAAAGGGCATATGAAACGAAAATTTGAAAGAACTCATAAAACGATAAAGGATAGCTTTTTACAGTTTTTGCATATCTCATCTTGTTCTTGAGTTATTCAAGGTTGTGTAATATGACCTATGATGTCACAAGTTGTACAATCTGAAAATGAAGCATATCTTCAAAACTATTGAATAAAATTGCTTGAAACTTTGCACAAGTATACAGTTCACTAAATTGAATATCCCCATGTCAACTTTATCATTGCCATAATAACAGATTAGTTCCAAGGCTCTGTTCATTCTTTAAAAAACTTCTTTATTTCCTACAATTTATAAAACAATTTTTCGCTGTGGACTAGTGAAGTATATTTTTAATAGCATTGCCAACAAAACAGGGCAACTTCAAATCAAAAGCTAGAAAATAGAATTTTTTGCTTCAGAAAGAAAGAGGTCTGGGAACTAATCTGTCGCTATGGCAACAATAATATTGACTTGGGATATTCAATTTAGTGAACTGTATACTTGTGCAACGTTTTGAGCAATTTTATTCAATAGTTTTGAAGATATGCTTCATTTTCAGATTCGTCATAATGGCGGGTACAACTTGTGATGTCATAGGTCATATTACACAACCTTGAATAACTCAAGAACGAGATAAGATATGAAAGAACTGTAAAAAGCCATTCTTTATCGTTTTATGAGTTCTTTCAAATAAATTAATAAAAAAGTCATCTCAATTTTCGTTTCATATGCCCTTTAAATAGTGGTGAAATCAACAATAATTAAATAGGGGTGAAATTCAGGGTTCTCAATTGAAGCCAGCACCCGGAGAATTTCGCCGCCTACAGCGTTAACAATCGCCGGTTATTTCGCGAAATTATAATCCAAAATATTTCCTCCTCACCACAAAAATGTCAAGCGAAATGTTCCTTGTTTCTAAATATACATTTTACACAATTTGCTTCATTAAATGTTTGGATAACTTATTAATAATAAGAATAATATTGAATTTCAAAGTAAGGAATGTTATTCTTCCTAAATGACAAGTGATATGTTGATTAAACATTGTAAAATAAAAATGGTGTCATATTTCCCGAAAACTCTCCAAAATGGCTGGAAATGCCATTTCAGAGGGTCCAAATTTCACAATTTTCCGGGGGGGAAGCCCCCAGACACCCTACATGGGTGGTGCCAAAGGCACCACATAGCCGGCTACTTTATTCAGATAGCCTCCTACTCAAAATTGTACTGAGAACCCTGCTTAAATAGGGGTGAAAATGATGCTCATAAAGATGAAATCAACAATGCTATTGGTTCGTTGTTGTATCTTGAATATTTAACATTATTTTAATCTGGCTTAAAACTTGTCATTTTCTTTGTCATGTTAAACTGGATTGTTTAAAATTATCCCACCTAAACTCTGGCTAACCAGCTTATAATATGAATATAGGCCCCCTAAAGTTTTCATGACATTGCTCATTGTAATTTGAGAAAAAAATTGACCAATAAAAAGAGATATTAAGCCTGATCATGAAACAGTGTCGCACAAATTTATTACAGATTAATGAAGTGATATCTTTACTGTAATGCTTCAGTAATAATCATATCAAAGACAAAGAGTGAGATGGGAATTTTGTGAAAGCAATGATTAGATTAATCATGACACCAAATTCAAATGTTCGATGGAAGCTTTAAGTTCTATATATATATATAAAAGTACTGCTTAGAAATAACCTAACGAAAACTGCGGTCGAACCTAGGTCGTAGTCTGGCGTGACCGCAACCGCACTTCAAATTTCACACAATATAGAAATACGATCATTTCCGAAGTTTGCCTTTTCAGTTCACCGTTCGGTGAAATGAGAAAGCTGTCTATTTACGCAAGGAATCGAATTATTTCACTGCAGTCTTCGGTCAGTCTTCGAGAGGAAGGAATAGGCACACAGCTTATTTCTTTCTCGGAGTGGTAGTTTACAGGATGCGCCTCGAAGTGGAAGAAAGCAACTTTAAAGGAACAGCATTGCAAATACATCGACGATAAAATGACATGAACGACGAGTTAACATCTGCCGAATTGAAAACTAAACTAATGGAAGATTGCGGTGTAAATGTTTGAATTCTACTATTCGAGTATTCGTCGGATCAGACGAGAGCTGGGTTGAGCTACGAGAAAGCATCAGTGGTGCCGGCAGGATTTATTTTTGGGGGGGCAAAATTGGTATACCGTGCCGGAGGCGCGTATCGAGCGCCGAAGGCGCGAGTCGTACGCTTCCTAGGGGGGTCCGTGGGCAGGCCCCCCCTGAAATTTTTTGAAAACTAGAGTCTCTAGAGTCTCGGAAATGCCATTTCCTGCATTTTTAGGGAAGATTTTGCGCAATTCTGAAGGTCATAAAACGCCAAGGTAATGCCTAAATTTGGAATTTCCCCCGGAAATTTTTTGAATTTTGGGTGTCTAAAACCGCATTTCCTGCGTTTTGGAGGCACTTTGAGAGAAACATAAAGGTTTTAATAAATCACTATTTTGGGAAAGCGGAACATAAATTATTTCGGCATACAATATATGAATCAAATGTATTTTTCAATATAATCTGAAGAATGAAATGAAGAATTTAATGTTATAATAAATAATTAGTACAAGTTCCATCTTCGGGGAGCTGAGTCGGTAAATCGTTCAACGAGTCCTTCGATGTCGAGGTCCCGACAAATGTCAGATTCCACGGACATGAGCATCAGCGAGTCGAGTCGATCTTGCCTCATCGTCGACCTCAGGCGATTTTTTATTATCTTCAGCTTGGAAAATGATCTCTCAGCAGATGCTGATGTCAAAGGGAGAGTAAGGGCAATCTTAACAATTTTTGACAAATTGGGGAAGCATTCGCGTTCTTGAAGAAGTTCGCGGTATAAATCAACCAACGACGACTTTCGTTCTTTCGTTTCCTTGGCCAGGATATCTTTGATCATCTTCGAGGAACGAATGAAATTCATCTCCAGTTCAAGAGCGTCAGCGTTGATGTCATCTTCGAACCAATCAGCGGCGTGTTTGACATGCTCGAAAGAATCAGGCGTCGTGATGCGTTTGGGATGAAGATATCCAAGTCCCCGTAAGATGGATCGGTTTTCTGCATCGTACCTCGTCTCGATTGAATTGATCATGAGATCAAGAACCTGTGAAAACAGTAGGATAGTTAAAGATATCTGCAATTTAATACTGATCTGATAGAAAGTTTCGAACAGTGTGGGAGAGATAAAATTAAACGATTCGCACAAATACTTACTGAAAAGTAGAACCCAACTCTAAATGTATCTTTGGGTTCAAGCCGCACAGCTGTCTCAGGATGGTCGTCCAGTCGTGCCGGTATCTTCCTTTGACGCTTCTCCATCGGAGTTTCAATGTTGAGCTCTTCACATGTTTCAACAGTGGCAGTCCAGAACGTCTCGAACTTGTCCTCGGTACGAAGTTCTTTTATGGCAACAAGCAGATCTTCAACCCGATCACAACCTGACACTACGTCGAGATCCTCTGATTGTAGTTTGTCTGACACACCTTTGCTGAGGTTAAGAACTTTGTCGAGAACCTGAAAAAGTATCAAATAAATAAATAATAGAAATATATCTCAAAATATATACAGAAAATTTTCAACTCAAAACCGAAAACAAAACTTTTCAGGGTCGTTTTCGGTTTTCCCAATGCGAACCATACGACATAGACATAGTGCTATGTACTTAGAAAATGAAATCATTTATATACTGTAAGTATACTCACTTTCAATGATAAAACAAATTCAAAATCAATATTACTCAAAAGACCCTTTGCTTCAGCTGCAATCTTCGCCTTCGTCTCAGTTTCGCGGATGATTTTCAACGTTCCTACAATTGCCCCGACGGTCGCATTGAATGTGTTGATCGCATTTGCTCGGCAGGCCCAACGCGTTTCGCACAAGCTCTTCAGTGTACGAACTTGGAAACTCTTCGTAGAACCACTGCTTGCATGGATCTCGGCTTGCTGCTGGGTGTAAACAGCATGTCGTTTCGTGCATGTTTGAATGAATACGTACAAGTTCTGAAGGCCGTTCCAAAGAAATCTCTTGCAGTGGTGTTGCTGGTCATGGCATCGACAATGACTAGGTTCAATACGTGTGCATAGCAATGGACGAACAAGGCGGATGGGGAGATTTCTTTTATCCTCGCCTGAAGACCTGTCCGTATGCCCGAAACATTACTTGCTCCATCGTAGCATTGACCTCTAAGATGAGTGACGTCTATATCGTGGGATTTCAATACAGCGCAGAGTGTTTCAAAGAGCATTTCACTTGTCGTCTGATCTACAATCCTGAGAGCCAACAACCTTTCTTCGACATCTTCTTGATATACATAGCGTACAGTGATGGAAAATTGTTCTTTGTGGCTTGTATCTGGGGTTTCGTCACCAATGACAGCGAAAAGCTCAGCCTCCTTCAGCCGTCGGACAATCTCATCCGTTATGGCCGTCCCGATTACATCAATCATTTCATTTTGGATTTGATGACTTGTGTATTTTGCATTATCTGTTGAGATAACAACATTCAAATCAGACTAAACTTATTTGGCCTAAACAATTGTCAGATTGTCAGTATAGCCAATTAAATCACAAACCTTTAGCATTCTTTAAATGAAAGTCCATGATAGCATCATGTTTGGAAAAGTGCGCGATTATCTCTACGAAAACGCCTTTGTTCGTGGATGTTTCATCTTCCCGATGACCTCTAAATGGTAAGTTCAGTCTTCCAAGCAGTCTTACAACATCAATTATTCTGCCGATCACTGTACGTCTTCGTTTCACCTTAAAAGGACATTAATTTCAATAATTTGGAATAATCATGCAATATATCAAACTGCGTATGCGCGTGCATGTACTAAAATGTCGCTCATGATTGAAAAAATTCCATTACAATATTACATTACCTCTATCTCTTTCTCACTTGCCCGGATTTGAGCATGTTCGTTTAATTGTTGGTCGATCGGCTTCTGCTTCAGCCAGGTTGAATATCCCTCGGAGGCAAGTCTGTGACCATCGCTGTTCTGGTGCGTCGTAAAGGTTTTCGGTTTCTTTCAATTTGAAAATCCGCTGTTAATGAACGCCTTGTCGGACCTACTGCACATCTACAACATTAACAACAAGGGAATTTGATTTGACTGTGAGTCTGTGCACTAGATATTAAAGTTATATTATACTTTATTATATGGCTGATGAAAATGAGGCACGCTGATTGGTTGCTGAGCGGTCCGGAAAAAAAGCGTATTGACCGGCTGAGCGGTCCAACAAGCGTATAATACGCATGTTGGACCGCTCATTTCAAAAATCTAAGTAAACTGATATAATGTGCTAAAAGATGTACAGTGACGACGACGAACACTCGCCTAGCGAGGAAGAAGTGTCCAAAGTATATGTCCAAAGTATATATGGCTGAATTTCCAGATATATTCGTCTAAAAGACAAAGAAACGCCGTCGAGTTATCGAGAATCGAGAGCGACGATGAAGACTTTTGCCTGACTCGACTTATCTCTCCAGCTAAGTTTTTAAATTACATTTTGTTTACGTATTAAAACTCGATCATGTTCCCTCAATGTTTATATACCGACAGCTTTGTTTATAAGCGTGTTCTTGTCTGTTCTTTTCAAAAATCTTGTTCTTGTTTACAACGTTTTACTGTCTTGGAAGCCAGTAAATGCACAAGTTGTTTACTCGTTTTAAACTTTTAATACCAATGAAAAATGATCTTAAAATATATGTCATAAGTTTCGTTAAAATATATTATCTTTTTTTAAAAATGTTTTTCTTTTTTGGTGTTATTGTAGTGAATTATAGCGGATTAATGTGTACACAAACGTGGCGTAGCGCTCCATCGGTTGCGAAAATAAACTTACCAACTACCTACAATCATTAACTTTATGGTATTTAGTTTATATAGCCAAAACAATTAGCCATATAATAAATTCCTTATTAACCTCGCTTGCTCGGTCTGTACGGGAAAGTATTTGCCTTCGGTATTTTCGCACAGACCTCGCTCCTTCGTCGCTCGGTCCGTACGAAATACCTCAGGCAAATACTTTCCCGTACAGACCTCGCGCTCGGTTAATAAGTCTTTAATAATTTATATAAAAATTACGAAAATTTTAAAAAAAGACGTGCAAAATATAAGTTGACAAAGTTGTTACCGTTGGTATAAAAGATCTCACCTGGCGATTGAACATGCGGCAAAAGAAACAAAATGCTCTGTCTGTCTTCTTAGAGTATTCAAGCCACTTGAAGTTTTCATACCAAGCTGTAAGGAATCTCCTACCATTGGCACCATTGCTATTTCTTGGGAATGCAAAATATTTTGGTTGACAAGGACCCTTTGATATAACATAATTTCTCGCATCTCGATTGGAAGGTATCGGGGACGAAGGATCGTAGTCATAAGTGCTAACTAAGATCGAATGACTGTGACTGTGCCTCGGCCATTCTGAACGTTAAATGATTAAACTGAATAATTTTCGAATGAAATCTCAGCGGATCAAAATTCCTGGTATTGTGATTGGTTGAAAAATAGACGGACCTCTGCGAAAACAGGTAGCGCGTATCTGAATTCTGATTGGTTTATAGTGATCCGACCAACGGCGAAGCTTCTCATTCATGGTGCGGTGCATTGGAATGTGCCAAATAGAATTATTTGGAGCCAAAGCACAATAAAAGAAGCCAAAATCGAGAAAGTTACGCATTAGCCATTACACGCAACCATTAACCGCAAGTTACGCATTACATTTACACACAACCGTACACTTGACAACCAAATATTTACACACCCCGCCCCCCCCCCCCCTACGATACCGGATTTGGACGAATCCAAAAACCCACTCTGGAGAATGTTGGGGGGGGCGGCTGCCCCCCCTCGCCCCCCCTTGCCGGCGCCACTGGAAAGCATGCTTTCGTGCGGAAGCCAAACAAGCTTAAAAGATTGGCGTTTTGTCTCAAAGCTTTGACGGAGAAAGACGTTGGAAAACGTGATATTCAAACGCACTAAAATAGATATCACTTGGCAACAAGCCGGAACAACTCGGTTCAGTGGAGCGCGGTGATGCCTGCGAAGGAGGCTAGGCTCACATGTTGCGAAATTCGACATTTAAAATTAAATCAATGCGGCAAGTTTGACAAAACTCATTTTAGCTGCAGAACGTTTTCAGAATTGTATTCGGTACATGTTGGTCTATCAGAGCTAAGAGTAACAGCAGATTGCATTCTGATTATATGATACAATCCGTATAATATTCTATAATATGATTGCGCCGAACAATCCGTTTTCAAAAGTTAGCGTTTTCATATTTGGAGAACCTTTATAAAATTCCGCGTCGCCGTGTAAACGACTAAACGAGACATGAAAAAGCTTCATCCGTGTGAATAACTTCGCCCGCAACAGCACTAGAATACAATTATTATTCAATATATTCATACGTTCCTCGTGTTGTTGCCAATTCTATTCAAACCTGAGTTTCTGCAACAAAGGCATTCGAACCGTTCAAATCTAATTTGGTTAATGATGATTTTTTTACTTCCTATTAACTTAAAAGATTTTCACTAGCAGATACAGTATTCAATGATGTTGGATCTAAAACACTCGATCCGCTCAAGAAATAGTGTCGATTTATTTTGTTTTGAAAAGTCGAGCATTGTATTAAGCCGATCGAATTTCCGATTCGCTTCATGTAAACACAGAAATGGTTGAAACTTCATGCCAATCCACTTTTGGACATGTGAATTATTAGGAATCGAAAATGCTAAAAGGTTTGATGAAGTGCCGAAATCGTGAATAATAGGTCTAACAATTTCGAGAGAAGGCCTTCATCAGAGATATAGGATCTTTCTAGTTTCTGCCATGCTACGCGGCTGACGCACTGCGGGAAAAAGGTTTAGGAATTAAAACGGACACGCGGCGCTCTGCCTCAATCATTATATTTTCGTAATACTATTACATTCATTAGATTCGGCGAGGATTCATTGCAGACAGTGCCACGAGTGCAGTATAAGTCGAACATTCTGACTTGAATTAGGTTTTGCACGGTGAAAGCACAACGTTTCAACTGCGAATCTCTTGCGCGAGTGTATTCTTGTCAACAGGACATGAAACAGACAAAGAATGAAGCCAAACATGGAGATCTATTTTACTTTTGGTGCCCTCTCTACATTTTAAACTAAACGCTTTCCATGTCGGAAATAGTCGGAACCCAAGCTGTTTTCACACACACTAATGTGTATCGACCGCAAACCGAACCCCAACCAAACCCCAACCAAACCCCAACCTAACCTCAACCTAACCCCAACCGAACCCCAACCGAACCCGAACCGCAACCGAACCGCAACCGCAGTGTTAGGTTATTTCTGAGCAGTACTATATATATATATAGTAAGAACAAAAGAGACGAACTTTGGTTACTTCATTTAAACTTTATTTCACAACAGATCTGTTTCGTAGGGAAAGCTATAAAGCTTACCACACTCATCAGGTGAGTATTGCGACTGGTGTTACAAAGCGGAAACTTGATATTGATTGATCTACAAGACGGATTAATTATGTATGACGTTATGTGAAGTTGCGGTGCATATTAATTAGCTAATAGTTGCACAGTAAATGTTTTTTTTCTATGCCTGCAAGTTGGTATAAGTTCGTTTCTGCTGTTGAGTGAACATAATTCGGGGTGACAAATAATTATAAATTTTTCATAAAGGCATAAGTTACAACGTTTTGTTAAATTAGAGTAGGGTAACAATTAACGTAATAGTACAATATCTACAGACACGTGTTCCGCTGTTCCACAGCTCATCAGTGTAGCTTGGTACAATCTAGATATGGGCATGAGAACTAATTATACACAAGCGATTGCCTGTGACAACCGGTTGTGGGACAAACAGCGGTCATGCGCACATCGAGATAGTAGGGTCACCCTATCACTTAGCTATAGGGAAACCCTAGCTCTAGGGATATGTTTTTGCCTTATAAACACAATCGATAGGGACAACTCGGACACCCAGGTCAAGTTTTTAGGTATCAGGCCTCTTGATGCACTCGCAAGCCTCGCATATGTCAATTTATTCGACAAAGTCGTCGAGATAGGGCAGAGATGGAATGTAGAGCCGCATGAAGGAGTGTTAGTTGTTTAACAGTTATAGACATGATTGAATAACAAAGAAGAATACCATCTAACCGAAGAGAAGTAAGCACAGATTAAAATCGATAATACAGCATGTTTACACTCGAATTTCCCGCGTACACGCTCGACGACGTGTCTTCTAACCTAAACGAAACAGATCGGACATTTTCTGAATATGTCACACCTGTTTCGAATGAATTTAAATTTTCGACAATAACAAACCTTTTTGTCGCTAAGGCTATAAATGAAATGAAACCGAGTAAGGCTTCTGGCCTTGATAAGATCTCCGCAAGGTTATTAAAAGATTCTTCGGAAGTCATTGTGCCTTTTTTAACTGAACTTTTTAATTTATCATTAACTCAGGGTATTTTTCCTAACGACTGGAAACAAGCCCGTGTCTCTCCGATATTCAAATCCGGAGACAAAGAAGATTGCAGCAACTATCGACCAATCTCTGTGTTATCAGTTGTTTCTAAGTTATTTGAAAAACTAGTTTTTGAGCAATTGAATAAATATTTAATTCGAAATAAGGTTTTTACACATTATCAATCAGGATTTCGTAGAGGCCACTCTACTACCACGTCTTTATTGAGTACCACCGATACTTGGCTTATTAACATTGATCGAGGTTTTATTAACGGGGTTATGTTTCTAGACCTCAAAAAAGCATTCGATACCGTTGATCATAACATACTAATAAAAAAATTAGAATTATATGGTGTCAAGGGAATTATGTTGCGATGGTTCATTTCTTATTTAAGCAATCGTAGTCAAATTTGTAAGGTGGGAAGATCATTATCATCCATGAAAAATATAAAAACTGGAGTACCGCAGGGATCGAATCTGGGTCCACTATTATTTTTGATTTACATAAATGATCTTCCTAACTGTTTAAACGATTCCATTCCTGCGATATTTGCTGATGATACTAATATAACTGTAACCGGTGTTACGGGTGAAGATATTGAGAGAAAACTAAACATAGAACTAAATAGCTTACATCACTGGCTACTAGCGAATAAATTATCTCTAAATATCAGCAAAACGGAATACATGATCATCGGGTCTCGACAGAGATTATCGCGAATTGAAATAGACCCTAATGTTTTAATTGACGATCAAAATATTAATCGTGTGACTACCACAAAAACTCTGGGTGTTTTTATTGATGAAAAAATAACATGGAGAACCCATGTTGATCATGTATCCAAAAAAATATCAAAAGGAATAGGAATCCTACGAAGAGCTAAAGATGTAGTCAGTAAGGATAGTATAAAGAAATTATATCAAGCTCTAGTCCTACCTCACTTTGATTACTGTTCCCTTGTTTGGGACAACTGCTCAGGTGAATTAAAAGATAAATTACAAAAGTTACAGAATAGAGCAGCTCGCATTATTACTGGTGACAGCTATTACTCATCAGCCACTGTTACTTTGTCCAAATTAGGATGGAAAACATTGCAGTGTCGCAGGGATGAGCAATTATTGTCCCTAGTTGATAAATGCGTCAGTGGAAAATCAAATTTAAGTAATTTATTTGAGTTGGTAAACCGGGACTGTTATGATTTGAGAAGTAATAATAAGAAGCTGTCCTTACCCAAACCGAATACTAATGCTATGAAAAAAAGTTTTAGTTATCGAGGTGCCATGATCTGGAATTCAGTAAATTAAATTAATTTTCATTAAAATTATCTTAACTTGTATATAGTTAGTTTTTTTTTAGCAAGAGTTCTATATTTGTATTGTTGCATGGTTTTATTATTTTAACCTATTGAATTGTAAGTAATATAGTTAGTTAGTTAGTTAGTTAGTTGGTGAAATTAATTAGTTAGTAACTATTAGTTAATTAGATACACGGCCCTTTGAAAAACAGCTTTTTAATTTTAAATATTTTATTATAATATAGCTGATAAGCCTACCGTGTATAAATAACATTAAATAAATAAATAGACGTGAGTATACTTCACCCTAGTCCTAGGGTTACCCTAGCACGATCATTTCCTTATAAACACAACCTATCTTTTCACCCTGGCGCTAGGAGGGTAACCCTACTCCTAGGGTTACCCTAGTGCTTATAAACAGGGCCTTATTCCAACAAAGTTTTGTCTATTTTTTCCACCTTGGACAAAGATTTTCCTAGTTTTTTCTTCATTTCTTATCTAATTAGTATTCATAGGGTTGTATGCTATATAAAACGTGTTGTGCTGCCTATAGGCAGTGTAGAAATACAAATCAAATATCTAAAAATGTTGGTCAGTGTACTGCCGAAGAGTGAAACGTAAAGTGAAGTAATAACAGAGTCGGACTTTTATAGAATATATTTTCGCGTAAGACAAAAATAAGCCAAATAATAATGAATGTAAAAATAGGAAAGTCATTTGCTATTTTTACCGACAATCAGCAACAAACCAAACAAAGTGATGAAGAAATACCCATGGAGATTAAGTGAAACAAAGATCAATAGAATGAAAATCTTTCATTGAGACCATGGGGGATGAATGGTGCCAATTTTGAAAATGAGACGCTTTTCTTGTCTTTTACGGCAATCATCTCCACCGGAAATGGGTGACATGGCACACACTTTCATGTCGGAAATCGAATGGTTGATACTATTAAAATGTCGGGCGACGGTTTTGTCGACATCATTATTCCTTACGGAACGAAGATGTTCAGCAAATCTGTCAGAAAGGCGCCGAACAGTTTCACCGATGTAGAGGGAACAGCATTTAGTACAGGATATGCAGTAAATGATGTTGGAGGAGGAGGTGCATGTAAAACTATGCCGAATAACGAAATTTGATTTAGGTCCGGAAATAAGTAGTATAGAGAGTGGCGGTACGAGCTCAGTCAACGTCAACCGTAATATAAACACCAAAACATCACCAAATTTGTGTCAAGCCACAACTCAGCAATGTTTTGGTGTTTATGTTTTACAATCGACGTTGACTAACTCGTACCGCCACTCTCTATACTACTATGGTAATCATTAGCCAATCTAAACACCTCTCCCATGTTTCCCACTCAATTGATAAGAAATACTAAAATAACTGTTTTCGCTAAATTTAAAGCTAGAATGTGTCGTTTCATCATTTTCACGTCTTTAAAAAGTAGAAAGTGTCGTTTCAACATTTTCGCGTATTTAAAAAAGGCATAGTGTGCCACTTCAACGTTTTCACACATTTAAAAAAGTAGAAGGTGTCATTTCAACATTTTTACATTTTTGTTCAACAAACCACCGACACGTTCCACTGCTGTCTCACAAATTCACGCGCGAAAAAAAAAACCACTAGATTTTGACTCTAGTGGTGATGTTTATCCAAATGGATAGCGAAATGGTGCTCTTTTGATTGACTAACAATATTGGCTAACAAATAGCCAGTCGTTTTGCGAATTAGTCCGTTTGCTCACTGTTTTCAGTGGTGTCTCTCACTACAATGTTTTTGTGACCATATGCGTAGGAGTCAATACCATTTTCTAAAAGGTATCGTTTATCGTCGAAGCAGGATAGCGATACTTTATTAATTTCGTAGCTACCGAGCTGATGTTTGACACTTCTAATGGTCTTCATTGTGTGTCGCAATTGTTTCTGCTCCAGTAGCACGCTTTTGTAATCTTCGTGTCTGATTACCTTTTTAATTATGTTCTTTCTAATACCTTTAGCAGTTTTCCCACCACCCCCATCCTCTTTCAAATAGCTATACATTTTACTACGCAACCCGACGAACTCAATAATTGGTGTTCCAGCGCACTCGTCCTTCATCTTACCAATGACTTTCTTATTCTCCCTAAAAAAGAATGGGCTGTCTGCAGGGTAGTCGCTATTGTCAAACTTTTCGCACTCCATCATAAAGTCGGAATAAACGTCGTCAGTTTTGATTGAGTACAACAGACTGTCAGTGTCGGTGAAGTGTAATCTGCAAGTGTCGCTAGAGTACTTTTTCATAATGTAGTTATAGTGAAAATCATACATCAGAGTTTTGCTCAAGTCTAGTATGCACATACCCACATACGCAGGTCGATTTAATGTCAGCGTTTCTTTAACTTTGTGGACAGCGACTAAATTCTCGCTAAATATTTTGCAAGACACAAACGTCGGCTTCGAGACGAGCTTTTCTAATTTCCCAGCAGTTGTCACTAGTCTCACGTCAACACGCTTCCTCAAATTTTCCATTGTTTTTCCAAACACACTGTTGTTCATCAACTTGAAGAAGTCCTTCTCGAAAGCGTTCTTAGCTGCGGTTCTTTTGACTGTGTTAAAATCGATGTACTTACCCAACCACTTAGACTGGTCAAACTGTAGGACCCTATGAGTCTTTTTGATTTTTAACCCAAGATCCATGTACAACTGCAGATTTCCATAGTGACACACATACCTTTTTTTGTCCATCAAATTAGTCACCAACTTTTTCACACCACCAACACTCACGTTAAACTTATTTTTGATTTTCGTGCAGTACTCTGACAACATGTCGACAGTTATCTCCATCTTCTCGGGAGCCAACGGGTAGTCGTTATGTAGGTCATGCAAATGGGCTGGGTACTCCAAGTCGACTTCAAGCAACAGACCCTTTTTACTACCGTCGTGATAGTCGCATAGATTAACCTTTTCTATTTCTTTCTCAGTCAACCACTTGAAGCCACCCGTAGGTAGACTTCGACTCATTGCCCATCCGTACAAATTGTTAGCGTCAAGGTACATCAAATACTTCGACTCTTGCGCTTTATCATACCCCTTCATATATTTATTGTTCGCCACACCATGTCTGTTGCATATGTAGCTCACACCACCACGCATACCTAATTCTACGAACTGGAACATGTCGATGTCGGACAATAATTCGAGTTCCACTCCAGTCATCTTTAGCATGGCATCCCAAGCCAATCCAGGCGATGTGAAATAGTGACACGGGTCTAATTTGTACTCGCGATGGCATGTCTCTCTAAAGTTCTCAAAAACGTCAGCAAGCAAGAGCACATCGCTTTTCAAATACAGGTCGTGATACCCACCCATACTCTCAACGTCGAAGTAGTCCCACACATCGATGGCGCGCTCATGCATTTCTTCCGTAATGTGCTCGTCATTCAGAACGCTGTAGAAGTCCTTTTTAGAGGGTAGCTCGCATTCATCGAATTTTTCAAAGGAGTCCATATAATCATAGGGATAGACCCCCTTTCTTGTCATGAGTGCCAACCCATCGTCGCGAAACACTTCTGACGTGTACTTGAAAGCGTCCCTTGGTAGGTTCTTCACCAAGTTGTCTAAGCCGCTACTCATGAACTGAAAGCTGTCCAAAAATACCAAGTTTTTTCCAAGCATGAACGCCATGTACTTCTCCATGTTGTTTGGTATCACATTTATGTCTTGACCAAACTTGCCAATCTCCTGCATAATGAAATGACTATCGTAGCCACGCAAGTTATGAAAGATCACAGGAATTTTATCAGTCAACTTAAAGTTCACATTACACTGACGATGTGCGGACCCTCTGTACTTACCTGACACGTGACAGTGGTCTCTCACTCTAACGTCAGCACCAGTGTATTCAACACTGCAAATATGACAACTTTTAGCCTCGTCAAAGTTCTTCTTATCGTCGTCAGTCAGCACCATTTCTTTGTTAAAGTGACTCTCAGATGTTTCTTTACAATATTCGACAATTTCTAACATTTCCCCAATAAACTTGTTAACTGCATTTTCACCGCGATACACTTTCACTGGCTTACTGTACTCGTTATCGTAGCAACAAACTAATTTATACCCATAACCGCAGTCAACGTGCCTCTGGTAGGCATTTGTGTAGCTACACTCGCTTGACAGCTTTGTTGCTGTGTGCACCTTCTGTGTGATAGCCTCGAAATCTGCGTACACCACAAATGGTACATTTAATTGTCTGCTAAAATTCTCGTATTTCACTTTCGCACCTTTTTGCGGCATTTTAATAGCTTGCTTCCCATTGATGACCAAACATACTTCAATGTGGCTTTCAAGCACGTCCTCTCGGGTGAAGCACTGCAAACAATACCTACAAAAGTGCTTTCTCGCCTCGTGCTTTGTTTGCCGGTGCATGAATTTATTAAAATCGCGAATGTAGACGTAGTGCTTGTTACCTACGTCATTAGTTATCAACAACAAGTCCATATGGTCAGGGTGCACTTCCTTAGAAACGTACACAGGGAATGGCTGCTTATTTTCATACCCAAAAACATTTATGCTAATATCGTTCGCCTTCTCGATCTTGTTGTAGTCTTTGACTGATACTGGGAAGTCAATTCCGTCATAATTCAGCTCACTGATATGGCTGGCGTACTTCGACGTTCTATCAGAGTTTTTTCCAGCAGGGAATTTATGTGCGAGGTGACACCATCTAAAGCACTCGTTGTCATCACCGTTATTTACGTTTATCAAACCCTTCTTACTGTTACGCAGCTCCTTTGGCAACGCAATGTAGCTACTCCCACGCAGAGGTCTGTAAATAGCGATATTGACGTAGTGCGCATCTATTTTGTCGATAGTCCATCCAGACCCCTCAGATAACCACCCAGCTATCCGCGTCAAGATCTGTTCCGACCCACGATTGGCGACACCCTCAATGTCGTGTTCATTAATGACGACGAACGTTTCGCTGTTAAAGTAGGCAGTTTTGTACGTGGTCTTATTGAGTTCTAAAACTTTCTCAAAAGTGACCTTGACTGTCTCTACCACTTTCATTCCGTTGGTCTCGTTTAGTTCACGCCTCAAAAGGTTGATGACAGCGCTTCTACTACCGTTCACCTGATTGATGTCTCTGTCGTCAACTACTTCGACTCCATAGGACCTTGTGAACCCTCTCAGTGCTCGATCCAACAGCCGTGGGCTATGGTCTTCAACTGTGGGTTGTGCCTCCTGGTCTCTGACAAGACGGTTGTGTGTCCGACTACCAACGTTAACTCGCCTGTTTGTCGGCGGATTAATAGTACTGACACTCGTCGTGTCGCTAAAAATGCCGTCTCTAACAAGTCGATTGTAGACTCGCCCATGAACGTTGACTGCTCTACCTGTTAGTGGATTTACAACGGCTGCACCGTTTCTAACAAGTGAGTTTTCTGTGACGTCACCCATGGCTTCTATATACTACACTTGTTTTTTTCCTAAACCACTCGTCGTAATAATTGTCGCCACTTTCGCACCATCCTAGCTTTGGGTACACCACCCCAAACAAATTGTTGTCAAACAAGTCTTTCACCTTCCCATCTTTGAGGTCTGACACCTTCTTGAGTGTCTCGACTCGTCTTCTATGACACAACCTAATAATGTAGTATCCATATCTGCTGACATTTCTACCCTTTATCAAATTGCATGAGTGCAACACATTGACAACTTTCAGGAAGTCCTCTTTTATCAACTCAAGGTGCTCGTACTTCACAACGTTCCGTAGTCTCCTCCCCATCCACCAAGACCGTTTGTGAACGCTTTTTAACCGAGTGAGTCTCATGTCGCTGTAACTCTGAGTGTAACCCCATTCGATGTCGCCACACTTTGGACATGCGTACCCACCACAGTCAGTCACATGTTTCACAACGTCACAATCCGAGCAGTAGTAAAGCCTGAAGGTGCCTCCACACTCAATTTGCGTCTCATTCACGATTTCGTCAATTGTGTAACCATAGCTCATCTGCCTCATAAGTTTGTCCATCACTCTTATACTACTCCAACATTTTTTTTACTGAGTTAGCACCCATACCGCTATTCCACTGCCCAAACCTAGCGCGCTAACAAACAACAATTGGTATTCCTTCATTTCCGCGCTCGGTTGGTAGTAATCCGCAACCCTCGGGAGGTCAGTGAACACTCGTCCGCTGTACTGTGTGGTCATTACGCTTCTAAGTTCTTCCAACGCGTGGTTTGTGTCATTGATGTCGGAGTTAGCATCAGAGAGCTGTTGTCGCAAACGCTGAATCTGATCTTTTTTAGCGACTTCATTTTCATACCACACTTCTTTCGCACTGGCTAACTGCTCCAACGCATGGTTGTGCCTTTTCATCTCAGCTTCGTAGCCTGAGTGGTTAAACTTTGAAAACATAAAGCCAGCGCCTGCAAATGCTACTGCATTAAAAATCCCTCCAGCCACGACACTCACCATTAACTTACGTTGATTTGAATGGGTCTGTCGGTATCCACTTTTTCGATTGCATCCATTTCACTAACAACGTTCCTGCACCAACAGCTGCAGCAAGTTTCACTATGCCTTTAACTGTCTCTGGTGTTCCCAATGGTTCTCCCAAAGCCTTTTTAGAAATCATACTCACTGCCACAGCACCAGTCGTAACAAGTAGCGCATCGTACAATTCGTTCATAAGTTCTTTTCGATCGATCGCGGACATATATACATTGTCGTGTGTTTTGTTTAAGAATCAAACGTGTCTAGCGCTGGACGACAAGTTCTACGATTTTCTGACGCGCTAACCACAGTGCTCGCAGGTTCCAGTTGTGTCTCTTTTTCACTACTAATTGTGTACCATAACGAAGCAGCAGCAATGATAACACCAAGTGTTCCGACAACATATCCATAGCTCCACTCACTACCCTGTTCCTCGTTGACTATCATTTCACGCATTTTTTTCTCTTTCGCAGCTTTCGATATCTCAGCCAACTTTTTACCAGCAGCGACACGCTTTGGGTCCTTCACCTTAACACTTTTCACATCAGCCGTGATCTTCGCCTCAACAGCTGTCTGTGAGTCCTCAACCATCTAATACATTATCACGTGTTATCTTACTCACAGATGACCTCACAGGTGTCTCACAGTTGACCCCACAGGTATCTCACAGTTCCAGACCAAACGCACTAAAAAATTAGGATTTTTTCTGAGAGTATAACATAATGACTCAAGTCCAAGACATCGCAGAAGAGATGACTCAAGACCAAGCCCGCCAAGAAGAGGAGATCGACGCAATGCGGAGAATGTCCTTTGTCGATGTGTCTACCCCACAAGGCGCCTCTGGACCCAACGTCTTAAAAGGGTACTCGCAAGTCTTCAAGTTGTGCGACCCCGATCGTAAAAACGAAGAGGTGTCGAGACAATTTGGTGCCCAGATTCTCTATACAAAGTTCGCTCATGAGGCTTGGGTCGGGCTTGATGAAGTTAGAGCCAACAGGATGGTTAACGAACTAGCCAAGATGATCCCTGTGTGGTGTCACTCACCGTTCAAACGTCTTACGTTAGCAAGTAGCCACTACTTGAGCAACCCTTGCGAGTCCGCCGCTACGCTACTCGGTAACTACCTCGAAGTGTTCTTGGCGACCCTTCTATGGAAACCATGCTCAACCAAACTCAAAGCGTGGCTACACCTCGCCGCAAACTGTGACGCCAACGTTTGTAGGGTGGGGTGTAATGAAATACTAGGTGCGGGCGATATTATGAGTCACATACTCTCAGACGCTCACCTGGATTTTGTGCACGGCGGCGCGTCGTACAATTGTTACCCATGTGGTGTGGTTACCAACAACCCAATGCATCGCTCAAGACACGAGAGCTCGAGGTCCCATCTTAAAAACTTAGAGCTTCAGCGGATATTCAACAACGAGCAACAGTTGCCGCAAGAAAGTAGAGCGTTTCTCTGGAGGTATAGTAACCATGAAGAAAGTTGGTAAACTAGAAATCGTGATTGGTCCCATGTTTGCAGGAAAAACGACAGAGACTCTTCGTAGGTTAATCACGTTAAGTAAGTCAGGGCTCAAAGTCCTTTACATGAACAACGCGGGCGACACCAGACGAACTGACCACGCGTTCTCCACGCATCGTCAGACCATTGTTGTCGGATCAGACAGTTTACCTGCGAAGTTAATCACCGAGTTCCCGAGTTGTTCCGAGATAGCTGATTATGACGTCATCGGAATTGACGAAGGCCATTGGTACTCTGATCTGTCAGTTACCCGTGAATACATTAAAGCTGGCATTCACGTCATTATTTGTGGTCTCATAACAACGGAGCACTTAAAAAAACTTGGTGAGCTCGACACACTGTTCCCAGTGGCAGACGACATCACATTTCTAAAAGCGTACTGCGCTGTTTGTCGCGACACTTACGGAACAACTGTTGAAGCGCCATTCAATTGGAGATACAACCCAGGACCATCATTCGTTGGTGGTGCTGAGCAATATCGCGCGGTGTGCAGACGTCATCATCCTTCCACACAAAATTAGGGGTGTTCTCGGATACCCCACTTTTTAAATTTAGACATTGGTCACATGAAGCGTCCAATGTCACAGAAACATTTTTTCACACAGTGGTCAGAAGGTTTGTGAAATAAATAGAGAAAGTTTTGCAGATATTTTTTTACCAAGTTAAAAACGTCTTTAAAAAATGCTAGAGCAGTTGTCACTTCAGACGTCGTCTCAACAACGAGAACGAGCGCTAATTCGACTCATTACTCGCTGTCTAAAAAGTCTCTTTACAATAGCGTCTCTCGTGGTTACTCAACGCTGATTTATTTTTAAATTTGCGAAGGCAGTGAGAACACTGAAACCCAACGTCAAAGAGATATTTTATCACTGTGGTAATAGCGTCGTCATATGAGTCGCACAAGAGTGTTAGATAACCAGCGGATTTATATCTGAGCAACAGAGACTCCTGCTCTTTGGACGTCTTGCCTGTGCCACCTGGATTCTTGAACTCAATCACGAGCCCGCTATGCTGTCGGTTTGCATTGGCAATAACTAAGTCAGGTGTTCCACGTTGGTAACCTTTTTTCCACGAATTTATTCTCTTCGCAGAAGTGTCTTGATTTTCACCACAAGCAGCTATCAAAATAGCTTCTGGATAATATTTCCTAAGAAAACCGACAACTTTCGTATGAAGGTCGAACTCAGTGATCATTTTAAATTGATTGTGTTTGAGACCAACGTCAGCTAAACTTTTTCTAATGCTTGGTAAGACCTCTGAGTGCACCCACCTTCCGAAGTGTTTCGCACGTTCCATTTTACTCGAGAACACCAATGAGTAGACCCCAAGTTCGTTGATAAACGAGACCTGTTCCATCTTCATTTTGCAATCGGGTTCGACGTGGTCATTAACTGCGTCTTTTGGTCGAGCGTAACCTAGAGCACTTGCGACTTCTCTTGCTTTGAACCATATTTCACCGTTGCCCATGACCGTTGTGATTTGGTGACCATCGAAGTCGAATAATCGAAGCGCTGTGGAGGTCATCACTATATTATAGTCTCCTACAAAAAACTACTCGACATAGGTGTCAGGTTTTTTATAGATCTGGTTTGTTGTGTACCAATGCATTAGGTGTGTTTTATTAGCCCTCAGTTTTCTACGTCGTCTGAAAAAGTTTCTAATGTTACGAGCCAGTTTTCTAAGCCAACCCATTACATAACTTAAGTCACGTCTCCTACCACTCCTACAGTGTCTGACTCTGGTATCATAATAGGTTCGCCATAAGTCTTTTTAGACCTCATACCAATCTCAGCGTGGAGCTCGAGAGTAACGTCACCGCGGCCAAACGATCCACCAGCTTTGAACATGTGATCAGTCGTTTTATTTATTTTATATATTTCACGTTCTTTTGAAACACATGCTCCCATTTACTTTACACCATATTCCTTCATCATTTCTCCACCCATGATTATGATGTCTCGGTTCGTCATGTAACCACTCACAATTTTCACACCGTAGAATTCTATCAACGATGGGTGCGCATAAGGTGCGAGTGGTATTCTTGGTCGATGTATTCCAAAAATTGTTCCATAGGGTGCGCCTATCTTTTTCATATTTGCTATGAAGTCTGAATCGGTTGACTTAACGTTGTTGACTCTGACATGTGAATTGCTCATTTGCCAATGTATCGATATCATATGCGTTTTACTTATGTCAATAGTACTAGGAATAGTGCATACTTTCTCCATCGCTGGGGTGCTGCCACCATACGCGAGTTTATTAGTCACACCAGTCTTGTACCCTATGAACTTATCCCAACTACCATCGTCGTTTGATATAATTGTCTCCCAATTTGATCCAGCGGTTCTCATTGGTAACCTCACCACAACAAAAATAGAGAGATCACACCATTGCATACTGGGGCAATTAAAATGAAGACCTGACTCAAGTGGGATTGGTGTTAACACGGGTGATAGAAAACTTTGACTCACACCGCTGATGCCAACAATAGGACCATAAGCTAGGTTGTTCTGCACTAATTTACTTGTTTCACCAATGGCTTTCACTTTGTTTGAACCATTGGTGTGAAACTCCACATTTTTTAAGGCGTGTGTGCTAACGTTGAAGTCAAGCACAAGATTATACGACTGACTCTTGAGGTAGCCTGACAGCAATTGCTCTATAGTTCTTTTATTGGTAGCATCTGAGTCATCGACTGGGTCTGCTACGTTTTTTATCGCTGAGCCTTGCATGTCTATTATTCCAGACATCCTTCCACCAGTCGCGCTTAATTTAGGATCTTCATCCAGATGCCTTTTCGTTCTCTTTAGTATTTTATCGTGAGGGTCGTCAGACTCATACCCATAGTTTAGACTCATTACTACTTCAAGGTGTATTTGGTTAGTAGATAACCAGAGACCGCTGAGAACCCCAAGATTATCACCAGCGTTGTCGTGTCTGACTTACTTGTGGTAGTGACCACTGTTTTTTTCACAGGAAGTGGTGTCACGTTTTCTTGGTAAACTTTTTTAGCCACAAGATTCGTTGGTGCCACCACACTTTCTTGGTGAGCTTTTTTCTTCACAATCGTTGACGCTACTAATGAGTGAGTCACCACATTTTCTTGGTGGACTTTTTTAGCCGTAATTGTTGGTGTTGTTGCATTCAAGCTAGTGTTCACTCCAAATCTCATGGACTCTGTGGCAATCTTTAATAAGTTGTTGTACCCAGCGATTTTATTCTTGAGAATCACTAGGTTACTCGGCATTAACCATGTACTTGGTGATACTGCGAGATTTTGGACAACGTTGGTGTCTCTAATCGATTTATTCATGTTGAGAATCCATGTCGATACGTCATACTGTATAACACTGTCAGCGAACAACTTTCGGAATTCTTGTTGAGTTTCTAAACTTCCTGCAGAACCACCAACGACTGATACACGTGTTCTCGCTTGTGCACCAAGTGTGGAGTACACAAAGGCTTCTATGCTTTGATTTAGATATTGCAGCCCAATGTTGGTAAAACCATCCGAGAGTCGTGCGACGTATCGTTTGTAATCGTTCTGAACGTCGTTGAGTGTGAACACTCTGGACTCACCTAAAGTGCCATCGCTCAGGACTTTATTCTGGTAGTAGTGCTTTTTGGGAATCTTGGAAATCTTACCATACAACTCATAAGCGTTGAACTCTCTACTTATTGATTTCATGGTCTCACCACCCTCCATTCTTCTCAGAAGTCTTCTAATGGTGAAGTACAAATGAAATCTCATCACACTTGTGACCACAGGGTGAACTTCTTGCGACACTGATAAATGTTGCAATGACACCCCACAACAGAAACTCGCACAATACGTCGCGAACACAACACGGTAGTAAGATTCGCTGTCATCCCACTCTGATTTTGTCTTTGACGTGGTGACTCGCAAGACTGGTAGCTTTGACATGAAGTAGCTATTTTGGTTAACAAAAACTTTAAAGTTATTCACTAGATAATTCAACACGTTTTCTGTTGGATAACCATCCCAAAGCCCCCAGTGGTTCTTATGACCTTTTGGTAGTGGTTGGATAGTTCCACCACCTTGCCATATTATTGGGAACTTGCTATTGTGTAACCACTTCCACATGTTTTTATCATTTTTGAAGGTTACGCTGGTTATGTCTGTGCTAATGATGTCATTGTTTCTGAAATATATGTCGACACTCATGATTTTACCGTCTTGTGAAATATTTGGATAGAACTCGAATTTGCTTAAAGTAGCGTGTGGGTACTTTTTGATGAGGTCTGCCTTTGCATTGTGTGTAGCCTTCGATGTGTTAGCCATCGCGCGTTTGTAGTACTCTCCATAGTACTCACGAAGGGCTTTCTGCATATAATATACCATATGTTATACATAATGCGAAAGTTGACGGTATTCGTTGAAGGTGCAGAGAAAGTCGTGTCCTTTGACAACGCAATAATGATCGTGAGTGACAACCCATACATTATGGTCAAGACAGCCACCGTGTTTTGGGACTACGACAACGTACTGGCGAACACAATCGACTTTTCCTTCAGTGGCTCTAGTGGTCTCATACAACACTCACTACCTCAAGGACACTATAACTTCAACGCGTTGGTTGAGTACATAAGGCTCCAGATCCCCAACATGGGGTCAACTCTTGAAGTAGAGAAAACCCCATCTGGTGGGTGTAGAGTAAAGACTGCGATCCCATTTAGATTGCTGAGGGTTGGACCTCTTCTTGGCTTTGCGAAGAACACATTAATCCTAAGTGGGAAGGAGTGGCACGTCAGCCCAAACAAGGTTGATATGTACAGAGGTCTGAAGTACATAGAAGTCTCATGTGATATTGTTAACCCTGAAAGCAACGTGGGTGTTGATGGGAAGCGTAGCAATGTGATCACAACGCTACCAATACCCACTGAGCAGTCTTTGAAGGGGTCAGTGCAACGCCATGTAGACATCGAGTCTAAGGTGGGTATTAAAAAAGGTGTTTACTCAAGTATGACATTTCGCGTCAAACCAAATAACAGTGGTCTCAAAATTGGTGCGGTGTTGTTGGAACTGTATATTGTGTGAATTATATGGAACTTGGTGTGTTTGCCATCGCACGCTTGTAGCACTTTCTGCATAAAATATACCATATGTTATACATAATGCGAAAGTTGACGGTGTTCATTGAAGGTGTGGAGAAAGTGGTGTCCTTTGACAACAGTGTGATGGTCACGCACGATAACCCATGCATTATGGTCAAGACAGCCACTGTGTTTTGGGACTATGATAATGTGGGGGGTAGCAATATTATTAAAATATTATACGTTAGACAGAGTAGACCACGGCGATGGTCCACGGCAACTTGGTTGGATAATGGCCACTACGACTTCGACGCGTTGGCTAGAGCTCTACGACACGAGCTCGAGGCGTTCAATGTGGACTTCGTGGTGGAGAAACTGACGACCACAGGTAAAAGTAGGGTTAAAGCTCAGTCTACGAGTCGTAGCGTCACCGGAGTAGAGCTAAGGCTGGGTAGTATCGGGATTTTGCTTGGTTTCGCGAAGGATGTGGTAATCTTGATAGATAACAAGTGGCACGTCAGCCCAAACAAGGTTGATATGTACAGAGGTCTGAAGTACATAGAAATCTTATGTGATATTGTCGAGACTGAAAGCAATGTGGGTGTTGATGGGAAGCGTAGCAATGTGATCACAACGCTACCAATACCTACCGAACAGTCATTGAAAGGGTTAGTGCAGCGCCACGTAGACATTGAGTCAAAGGTGGGCATTAAAAAAGGTATTTACTCAAGTATGACGTTTCGTGTCAAACCAAACAATGGTGGCGCTGACATTGGCGCGGTGTTATTGGAACTGTATATTGTGTGAATTATATGGAGCTTGGTGTGGAAACAGAGCAGGGGTTGAGAGACATCTATTATAATCCCAAGACGGGGTACAGTGGTGTAGAGAAATTGTATCAAAGTGTGTTGGGAGACGGATTGAAAGTGACTAGAAAAACAGTGAAAGAATGGTTGACAGCGCAGGACACCTACACTAGGTACAAACCTATCGTGAGAAGACATAAATTCCGTGCGACCTTTGTTGGATTTCTTGGTGAAGAGCTCCAAATGGACTTAGTGGACATGAGTAAGTACTCAAAACAGAATGGAGGGTATTATTGGATATTGACAGGCATTGAAATATTGAGTAGATACGCTTTTGGAATTGCAGTTTATAGAAAAGACACTAAGAACATGACTAAGGCTGTTGGAGAATTGTTGAACGACTTTAAAGATCGGTTTGGGACCACGCCTAAGTTAGCGCAATTTGACGATGGGCTCGAGTTCTACAATGTTGGTGTGAAAAGTTTGTTGAAAGAGCATGGTGTTGAATATTTCAGCACTAAGAGCGACAAAAAGGCTGCTGTTGTCGAGCGTTTTAATAGAAGTCTGAAGAGCATTATGTGGAAGTACTTTTACGCTCGTGGAACGTACAAATGGGTTGACGCTTTGGACCAGTTCGTGAGCAATTACAATGGCAATGTGAATCGAAGCATTATGATGAAGCCGAAGGATGTTGATAAGTCAAATGAGGGTGAAGTTTGGACCACTTTGTTTGGTCACCAATTTGCAGACAACCCATTGCCAAAGTTTAGAGTTGGTCAATCGGTGAGAATTAGTAAATACAAAAGTGTGTTCACAAAGGGTTATGAAGCCAACTTCACCGAAGAGCTGTTTAAAGTGGTAAAGGTTATTCGTGGTGATCCGAATGTGTACGAAATTGAGGATCACATCGGTGAACAGATTATTGGTAAATTTTACGAACAGGAATTATCGCTGGTCAATAAGAAACCTGGTGGTGACGATGTGTACAGAGTTGAAAAGGTGTTGAAAAGAAAGAAAGTCAAAGGGAAGAAGATGGCGCTGGTTAAATGGTTGGGTTACGAGAGCAAACATAATTCGTGGATACCAGAAAGCGATATTCAAAATGTGAGTTAATGTAATATGACTGAAAGTGGTTTCGACAACCTTGAGATGGGTAGCTCTAACGAATACAAAGATGTCGCCGACGACGAACTAAAGTATAGTCTTGAAAAAGCCACTAAAGATAGTGAGCTAGCTTGGGACGACCCAAACGTTGCAGTCAGTGAGAGAGTTAGACTAACTAAAGTGAGGAGTGGGCTGGCTCGCGAACATGGTAGAAGGGAGCGTCAACGCGTGGAGGAGGCCTTTAGCAATATTGAGACGCGGATTAATGACAACGCAAAAGACTACGAAGACGTTGTGAGGAGTGCGTCATTGTTAGACACCACACACGCGGAGTACGTCGACATACCTGGACTAACACCAATCGAGAATCGTGAGTTGAATAGCGCACTCAATCCAAGCGAGAATATGCTGCGTGAGTCAAGAATAGGCGATACTGGTACATTGCAAACACGAGTAGACTATTTTCGAGAAGTGATAGACAAAGCGGGCGAGAGAATGGCAGAGCTTGGTAAAAAAGATCTCGCGACTGTGGGGAGCGAAGAGCATGTTAATCTAGCCGAAAGAGTGATTGGGCTCATACAGGCTAAAGACATGCTTATTAAACAGCGGGAAATAGAAGAGGTTAGAGAGCGACAAGAGATCGACATTGACAGGTTTCAGAAGTTCAAGAAATGGGCTAGAGAAAATATGGTTGGGATGAGTGCTTTAGCGATTTCAGTAGCTGCAATTGTGACGACTGTTATTATCGCTGGGAGGTCTAACGTTATGAAAGGCGCTATGGCCACGAGGTCATTCGCACAGGCTGTTAAAAATGCGATAACGAAGATGGGTCCATGGGCTGTTGGATTGGCGAACTTAGTTTATGACGCGCTGGTGACAGGCGCAAAGGGCCTCGCTTGGTTAGCTCAAAATCTGTGGGTGTTTGCGGTGGCATTCGCGTGGCTTGCGTATAATTATCTAAACTAGAGAGAAAATGTGATTCGTGGGAGTTAGAGAGCGATATTCAAAATGTGAGCTAATGTAATATGGCTGAAGGTGAGGGAGGTTTTGACGAGATTAAGATGAAGGACTTCGATAGACTTGATAGGTACACCAATAATCAAATAGATGTCGAACTTGAAAAAGTCACTCTAGATTATCACTCAATTAGCGATGAGTACGCTGATGGCGACGACATGCCAGACATCGTGCGTATCAAGCACGACAAATTGTATGAGAGACTGAATAAATTACAGTACGAATATGATAGAAGGTTTCAAGAAGAAGAGACGCCATTTATCGACACTGACGATGGTAAGACGGTGACAATAAGGGGGACTAACACAGAAGTCCCAGCGGTAGAGTTTGTTGAGCAGGAACCGTATGGTGACGTCAATGACGAAAGTTTCAGTATAGCTTTTGAAGAGGAGGGGGAAATTAAGAAAAGGCTGGGCGAGCTAAAAGCATCCAACAAAAAGCTAACAGAAAACAACGTAAAAAGAATCAAGCTAATAAACGAGAAAATACGTAAATTAAACAAAAAGGGACTCGGTCAAGACGACGCGTCAAGGGAAATAGTCAACAGGTCGTGGGTTACGGACTCAAAGGCTATTCTTTTCAAACCGATAAACAAAGATGGTAAATATGGAAGACCCAAACGAATTCTAAAACCTGGGAAAAAAAAAGACTTGATCTACAGCATAGATGACAATAGTAAAAGGGCTATTGAGCAGTTCAAACAGTTAGTTAGTCAAATCCCTGAGAGCGCAGAAACAACAGTTGCCACAACAGAAGTGACCCCAGACGACCTCCCAGTAATTGATACAAAAGTGGACTACGACGACATACTTGGGCTATCACATGAAGAAAACCGCGAACATAATGGTGTGCTTAACCCAAGCGATAGCGTGTTGCGTGAATCGAGAATAGGTGACACTGGTGCGTTGCAAATTCAAGCAGACTATTATCAGGAAGCGATAAATGAAACGAGTAGGAGAATGACAGAGCTTGATACAAAAGATAAGCAAAGTGATCTTACGAGTGATGAACAGCTAGAGTATGACGGTTTGCTTGAGAGAGAGGTGGGACTCACGCAAGCCAGAGAAGAAGTCGTAGAAAAGCGGCGAATAGAAGAGGTTAGAGCGCAACAAGAAGTCGACATTGACAGGTTGCAGAAATTTAAGGAATGGGCTAAAGAAAATATGGTTGGGTTGAGCGCTGTAGCAATTTCAGTGGCTGGAATTATAACAACTATTATTATCGCTGGGAGGTCTGCTGTTATGAAAGGCGCTATGGTCACGAGGTCATTCGCGCAGGCTGTTAAGAACGCGATAACGAAGATGGGTCCATGGGCTGTTGGGTTGGCTAATTTAGTCTACAACGCGTTGACGTTGGGTGCAAAGGGTCTTGCATGGTTGGCTCAGAATCTGTGGGTCCTCGCGGTGGTACTTGCGTGGTTTGCTTATGATTATTACAAGCTAAAACGGTAGTCTCAGCTTTGAGGGTCTCAGCTTCGAAGATGATAAAACATATGTAAAGTATATGAACGTCACGTCAGCAGAGTTGAGCCCTGGTTTTAGACGAGCGACCATGGGTGGCATAAAAGGGGTGAGAACGCAACACGTAATCACGTTGAACCCTAATAAGGTCAGCCCTGGTGAGGAACTCTACATTGACATACCGAAGCTTAAGGTTAGCAGCTGTTTGGTGCCTGGATCGTTGGGTCTAGTGTTCGACTTT
Organism: Chrysogorgia sp. JL179-B06; assembly: GCA_035772405.1. NCBI lineage: Eukaryota > Metazoa > Cnidaria > Anthozoa > Scleralcyonacea > Chrysogorgiidae > Chrysogorgia > Chrysogorgia sp. JL179-B06. The sequence goes on along the minus strand of JAYKKM010000074.1, from coordinate 1,543,439 downwards.
AAGAATGCAAATACCAAAAGCTGGTTCTTGAACAATGTTAGTAAGTTGTTGGTTGAGAAACTTGTTGTGAGACTAGCTGGGGAAACCGTGTATGACAACAATGGGGAAAATTACACTGGTGTCTATCGCGACCTTTGGGAAAGTGTCACTGCGCGAGACCAAATGATTGACTATGGTGTTGGTGGTGAGAACTTGAGAAAGTTAATTTCTAAGGATGACAGTGGTGCGACGAGTGGGAACGTTGCTAAAGTTAGTGACGCGTTAATGTTTGGTGTGATTGGGACGAAGCAGCGGATTAAGCTTGGTAAAATCATGAATGACCACGGGTTGTACGCTCCTTTTAGCATGAACAACAACTTGCAGTACGTGATCACACTTCCGAAGGCCACAGACATCATGGTGGCACAATCCGGTAGCGCTGTGGGCGGATACACTCTGGAGAACCTCGAGCTTGAGTATGAAACGATCGATAACCAGGAGCTTGCTGACGAAATAGCGTCGGGCTATGCAAGTGGTCGTAGTTTGTCGTATGAGCACGTTACGTTGATGAAAACCACCGAATGGGACAAAGGCACGACCATTGTGAATGAAAACATTAATCTTCCAAGAAAAAGCATGAAGGCAATTGTGTTGCTATTCACGAATAAGGTGCGAACAGACAGCGAGGAGTTTCTTTACCCAAATATTGAGAATATTAGAGTCACAATTGAAGGTGTGCCAAATAGTGTGTACTCACAAGGCATTCCGAAGTCGAAGTTCTATGCAGAGGCAAAACGATTGTTTGGGTTGGGTGAAGAACACGCTCAGTTCATGACCATACAGAAGTTCTATAAAGATGGTTTTGCGTTGGTCATCGACTTGAGGAGCGTCCAAGATAATTACAACGTCGCCACTGGTAAAAAAATTGTGAACACACAATCCGGCGTGCTTCTTGAGATCACTAAAAAAGCGACGACTGCGAATGTCATGTGTAGGGTGTTTGTGATGAGTGACGGGTTGGTCAACTTCATGAACAATGGGCTGCAGTCAATCCAGTATTAAATCAAACGTGAGTTAATGGAGACTCCGTTTAATATGTTAATTGTTGGTATGACAGCCTGTGGTAAGACGCATTATTTGCTGGAAACATTGGAATCTGAGTATTGTAACAAATTTGACTACATTGTGTTGATTTGTCCTACTTTCGAGTGGAATAAAGCGTATCAAGATTGGAAATATGTGCGCGACCCTGACGTGCTAGCGATAGACTGCACACAGGACAGTGTCGACGCTGTTCTCAAGTGTGTAACAAATGTTTTTAAAGGCACTAACACTCTGATTGTGTTGGACGACTGTGCGAGCTCTCAAGATGTTAAGAATAGGACTAGTCAGTTGGTCAACTTAGCTTTTAGTGCGCGACATTTTATGCTGAGCGTTATTGTCATCACACAACAACTGACATCGATCGCAAAACCGTACAGAGAAAACATTAGTAAGCTCGTTTGCTTCTACTGCCCAAGTAGGAGTGATATGAAGGTCGTTATCGACGATTACCTTGGAAACATTAGCAGAGAAAAATCGTCGGCGATTGCGACTGCATTAAAAAATAATAAGTACGCTAGACTAGAAATCTCACTGCGCTATCCGTACAGTCACGAAGTTGTTATTCCACAATAAAATATGGGTATAAGTAATAGCGTGATGGTAAAACGCAAAAGTGGGGAAAACCCTACGATTGAGGAATTAGTTGAGGAGACTGACGACACCCCAACTGTGGAAGACAATATTGACGTTAGGAGATCCGAACTCATTAGACTGTCTGGTGATGGTGTGGTGAGTCAGTCTGAAGCGTACATTAAAAAAGCGTCCGCAAAAGTTATTAATAAGATATGGCGCCAATACGAGTTGAAGAGAATGGAGATCGCAAACGTTTTTCTCACCGACTTGCTAATCAGCAAATTCGCCAGCTTACTAGATGGGTTGAACGCTATCGAAAATCCTGACGAACTAAATGACGAGTTGCAAAAAGACCCGCTATTAAAGAAAGACGTTGAGAGCATTGTCGCGATTGTGACGCCGTACGTGCCTTTCTTGGGCTTGTTGTCGGGAGGAATCACAACGTCGAAATATGTGTACGATCACCATTTTAGAAGTGAGGCGACAAACGCTGAAAATAGTGAACAAACGGACTAATTCGTAGAGTATTTGGCTATTTGTTAGCCAATGTTGTTAGCCAATCAAAAGAGCACCATTTCGCTATCCATTTGGATAAACATCACCACTAGAGTCAAAATCTAGTGGTTTTTTTTTCGCGCGTGAATTTGTGAGACAGCAGTGGAACGTGTCGGTGGTTTGTTGAACAAAAATGTAAAAATGTTGAAATGACACCTTCTACTTTTTTAAATGTGTGAAAACGTTGAAGTGGCACACTATGCCTTTTTTAAATACGCGAAAATGTTGAAACGACACTTTCTACTTTTTAAAGACGTGAAAATGATGAAACGACACATTCTAGCTTTAAATTTAGCGAAAACAGTTATTTTAGTATTTCTTATCAATTGAGTGGGAAACATGGGAGAGGTGTTTAGATTGGCTAATGATTACCATAGTAGTATAGAGAGTGGCGGTACGAGTTAGTCAACGTCGATTGTAAAACATAAACACCAAAACATTGCTGAGTTGTGGCTTGACACAAATTTGGTGATGTTTTGGTGTTTATATTACGGTTGACGTTGACTGAGCTCGTACCGCCACTCTCTATACTACTGAAATACAGTGTAGCAGGAGTAGGTGAATTTTGTTTGAGGGCACTGTGAACCAAATTGTCCCCAATATTTTTATTTCGTCGAAAAGAGATTAATGGGTTATCGGTGAAAATGGTAGACGTCTCCGGGTCATCCTTGAGCATATGAAAATCACGGGTAACGATTTCCCTAACTTTGAAGTTAAAGGGATGAAACGACACGTTAAAACTAGAGGGATTTTGTCATTGGAATTGTCTTGTAAATGTGATTTGAGTGTGTCGGAACGGGAAACACGAAATGCTTTTTGAATAGCGGTGTCTAATAGATGAGAATGATAGCCATCATAGCCGCGCTGGACAAAATAAGATCTCATTTCCAAAGATTTGGCCTTCACTGCGAAGACGCAAGAATTGAGAGTAAGGTATGGATTGTTTAGTGTGGTTAGGGTGTGAGGATGAAAGCAAAAGGTAACTGTGAGAATCAGTCGGCTTATAGGAGACAGAAGTCGTGAGCGCATCGCCATTAATAGATACTGAAATATCTATGAACGATACATATTCGAAGATATGTTGTTCAACATAGCCAACAAATAACGAAGTGGCTATTCGTACTGGAGTTGTACGGGGACTTCCATTTGCTATTTGTACTGGAGTCAAAAGATTTTCCCCAATTTTCTAATAAGTACTTGTTTCAAATGATTTTCATTGCTCTATCTTTGTTAAAGTACTATTAGCGATTCCGACAAGCGTTCCCATCGTTCGTAAAACGAATTTCTAGACTCTCTACTTACTACAGTTTATCGACACTTAGCACTTACTACAGTTTATCGACACTTAGTCTTTCATATTTACGCCTGGAAAATAAACGCGAGCTCGCACGCGGGAACCAGCACATGGGGATTGCACATGGGGCACACTCGTGGCATAAACGGCGAACTTCTCACTTCTGACATTTCAACACAGAATCCAAGGAAATGTATAGAAATCCGAGTTCCAATGAATAAGTTTATTTTATGGATATTTGTTTGCTTTTTGCATGTCATTAATCAATGTAAACTTTACAATATAACAATATAACCATTTCCACTCAGCGCCTGGTACCCGCGTGCGAGCTCGCGTGTTATTTTCCAGGCGTAAATATGAAAGACATTTGCTAAGTGTCGATAAACTGTAGTAAGTAGAGAGTCTAGAAATTCGTTTTACGAACGATGGGAACGCTTGTCGGAATCGCTAATAGTACTTTAACAAAGGTAGAGTAATGAAAATCATTTGAAACAAGCACTTATTAGAAAATTGGGGGAAATATTTTGACTCCAGTACGAATAGCAAATGAAAGTCCCCGTACAACTCCAGTACGAATAGCCACTTCGAACAAATAAATGAGCGTAACTAGAGCCCATCTTGGTACCCATAGCTACACCACTTATTTGTTGGTAATGTTCGAACAAGTTCTGCCATGCGAATTAATGTAGCGTTAGACGGATCTAAAAGAGTGCGTTTATCAAAGAAAAACTTTAATGCCTCGAGACCATCGCGATGAGGAATGACGGTGTATAAGGGACTTGACGTCCATAGTGAAAATAAATCAAATTTCGTTGTTCGGCGTAGTTTTACATGCACGTCACCTCCTCCAACATTATTTACTGTCAACATCATTTCCTGTAGTAAATGCTGTTCCCTCTACATCGGTGAAACTGGTCGGCGCCTTTCTGACAGATTTGCTGAACATCTTCGTTCCGTAAGGAACAATGATGTCGACAAACCCGTCGCCTGACATTTTAGTAGTATCAACCATTCGATTTCCGACATGAAAGTTTGTGCCATGTCACCCATTTCCGGTGGAAATGATTGCCGTGCCAGACACGAAAAGCGTCTCATTTTCAAAATTGGCACCATTCATCTCCATGGTCTCAATGAAAGTTTTTCATTCTATTGGTCATTGTTTCACTTAATCCCCATTTATTATCATCCCTTTGTATGGTTTGTTGCTGATTGTTGGTAAAAATAGCAAATGACTTTCCTATTTTTACATCTCATTATTATTTGTTATTGTTTCTCGCACCTGATTGGCTTATTTTTGTCTTACGCGATTATTTATTCTACAAAAGTCTCACTCTGTTATTATTTCACTTTATGTTTCACTCTCTGACGAAGGGCCTTCGCTCGAAACATTAGACTACTTACACGACAGTACACCAACCTTTTTAGATATTTGATTTGTGGAGATCGGGAGATTGTATGTAATTTCGGGGGATTCCCAGAATAATTGGTATTTGAACCAATTACCATGGCCATTGGACACCTACTGATTATTCTATTATATTCTATTATATGGTAATTCTATGTACCTTATTGTTACTTATTTTCACGGGAACTTAATTTCGCGATTTTGCCAAAACATACATTAAAACGAACTAAATTTCGCAAAAATTGTCAAAATACTAATTTCACGGGTCTTTAATTTCGCGATTTTTTGAAAATCGCGAAAATGGCGAAAATTAAGTCCCGCGAAAATAAGTAACAATAAGGTGGTCGCCCCAGTCCCCCTCCTGTTTCTAACTTTCTATCCCCAGGGCCTCCTCCCACCTGCATTGCAGGCTACCAACTTCTCGAGTGTTTTTATTACTTCACAAGGGTTTTGACTTTTGATCAGGTTATAGAAACCCGGGAAAACGTATTCTATCATTTTTCTGAACAGATTATAATAACGATATGTAAATAATTCACTATATTTAACTATATTTATTTAACTATATTTAACTGGGCAAAAAAAGGGGGCTGAAGCATAGATATAGGAGCTGAAGCTCCCCCAGCCCATCCTCTTGCGCGGCGGCCGCTGGCTACCAGTGCACGTGTAAGCTTGGTGTTCCCAAACATCGTACTTAGGCATTCTTACTCCAGGTTAACACCGTCAGCGATGGCAACGACGACCGTTTACAAAACGGCAAATTGCGTTCCCCCGCATGCTCCCCTCACTGATCTATCGAACTAATCCTAGCTATCTTGTATAATTTCCAGCGATCAAATTTACAATGGACTTTGGCCGACCACCCCCAACAACCTTGTGGTGACTTGGATTGCCATAGCAGCAATGTTGTATTTTGATAACCAGTATATTGGAGCCTTGACAGGAAAACTGTGGATGCTTGGTAACCTTGTGTACTTGGACAGCTCCTACCCGCTACTGCTTCGTATTTTCGTCATCTCTTTCATGACTGCCGTTGGTTTCTTTGTTGCTCTACTCTATACAAGACAGTACACGCTCAGAATTCTGTTGTCGTACCGAGGTTGGATGTGTAAGTATTATTAACAGAGGATATAAAAGTAGAATGGTTTGAAGTTGACCATCAAGATTGTTGTAGTCTTGTCTTTGTTGGCCACCATGACATTGCGGCGGACTCAGAGGCGGGTCATTTTCAGAGCCAATTAGTGAATGGTGTTAAGGTGGCTCCATATGGTTTTATAGACCTCTTTCATAATGGCTGCCATTTTAATGTGGCTAAATGTAATTTAGGCAAGGTAAAAAAGGAGTCAATGCTAGTCAGCGGTCACTCAATTAAATATGTGAAGGAATCGCAGCACTTGTCAGTCTTGTCAGCGTGGTCTGAGCTTGACTAATCAGATGTAAGTTGAACAGTTAATATTGAAGCCAACAGATGTAAGTTTAACAGTCGCATAAAAATGCAGTTGAACATAAAGATAAAATAGTTGTATAACATAGTTCTCTGCACAAGGCTTGTAAAAAAGTGCAGTTAAATATGAACACAAAAAGTTGACATTATAGCAGACGATAAACTAACAACTGCCAGAAGTTCAGCACTAAAGCAGAACACGTTATATGACGATTGACGAACGAGGCTCTTCACAAAATATCGTGGCCCTAGTAGCTAAAGAGATTTTATTTTGTTTGCATGCAGGCCGTTTGTGGCGCATTCACTAATTTTAGTAGCATAGTTTGGCTTACTTTTGGCGCGCACCATTTTTCTGGGGTTCAAGAATAAAAATATAGCTCATGCGTTGTTCCGTTGTCAGTGGCAATGTTTTCGTCACCATGCCTCATTGGCCAGCGTGTGTACGATGGAAGTACCCCAATCATTGTGCGAGGAATTGCTTCAACCAGCTCAGCTTTAGTATAATATATCAATAGCTTTTGGGGGAAGGCTGGGCGCCAGCGACACTAGACTAACTTGCTCGGTTGTACAAAATAAATTTATTAAAGTATGTAACCAGTTAGGGAAGCTAAATAACATTTGGGTTGCATTGCTCTACAGAAGAATGGACATAGGCTTGTTTTCGTTCTTCCTTGCCAAGTCATTCAAATAATCTTCACTAAAAGTTTAGTTATCAGCAGCGCGCACACGTTACATTGGAATGGGCTCCGCGGATCTCTATAGATCTTAATTATGGATGTTTCAAATTTCAAATTATGTTCTGGACAGCTTGAATTGGGTTTTACGATCTTCAGAGTTCACAACATCAAACTCTAGCGCAGTTTCATCATCAGTTCATCTATTTTGCAGGTTGCGACATTTGACTCTCACACTAGAGACCCTTATTGTTCGAGGGTCTTGATCCTGTACCATCCACTGGTCTAGGAAAAGAACCTTTGTATGTCATTGTAGTCCGAAGCAAATATCTCCAATATAGGGGGTCAATTAAGGACTGCTAAACGTAAGAAGAAGGGGTTGCCATCTTTCACGCGCGTTGTTGACGGATTGGTTAAGTAACATTGTTACGTCAGCAGGATTGGAGGATATTATCGGCGCAGCTACAATGGCTTGTCAAAATGTTGTTCCGGATCAAATTATCCAGTCTCTTTGTGGATGGACAAGCAATACCTATCAAAGCTTGCACGACATCTGTCGTGACTTATCAAGTTAATTTTTCACGCTAGCATGTGTTCACTGTTGTGGCCCTATCGTTATTGGCGGAATGGTGCTTGGTGGTTTGGAGGCAGGCCTATGGTGACCCCGTCACAGGCCCTTCTCAAGCACCATTGTGCTTGGACTTCATACTGGAGGTGGGCTGTGGCGGGGTTGCCATGGTTACCTCTACTCAGGGGCTGGCATCTCCCCTGTGGCTAATTGGCACCAATCCTCCAATAACGTCAATTGGCGATCTCTTTTTAATGTGGCTAAATGTAATTTAGGCAAGGTAAAAAAGGAGTCAATGCTAGTCAGCGGTCACTCAATTAAATATGTGAAGGAATCGCAGCACTTGTCAGTCTTGTCAGCGTGGTCTGAGCTTGACTGGTTTTGCGCGCGCTATCATTTGGTGGATACTGTGGAATCTCGTGTTCTTGCGCTTTGTTGTCCCACCCTCCCACACCTAAGGAAATGCAAGGTAAGTATAAATTCCACTGCTTTGACAGTGTGACTGGTGCCTGGAGGTGGGCTGTGGCGGGGTTGCCATGGTTACCTCTACTCAGGGGGTGGCATCCCCCCTGTGGCTAATTGGCACCAATCCTCCAATAACGTCAATTGGCGATCTCTTTTTAAGGAAAGCAAAAGATTAGGAAGCAAAGATTCTTTTGAATTGCTAACACACAAACGAGGCCATAAAGGCTAAGATGCACATAAAGGAATATTTAAATTGGCCGCCATTATGAAAGAAGTCTATAACTGCGCGCTAGCTGGTTACTATAATTTGGTGGGAAATGTATTGATAATTGGGAAATGTTATGACGTCAGCATGCTTAAAAAATAGGCACGTGTTGCGTACATGTGTTTACTTGTTTGTTGTTTTAAAAGAGGATTGAAAATGTAGATAGTAATGAGACTAGACAGTTACCCCCTTGACCTGTAGTAATATATTTTATTTGATTATGTATTATTGCTGTCAAAAAGATATGGCTACATATCAATACAGGTATTGCGTTGGCTAAAATCGGTACATATTGAACATCATGACATATCATAGTATGCCCAGGATTTTCTTCAGCATCATATTCCATTGCCATCAACAGTGGAACACACATGTTATATAATGACATTTGAGCAAGGCACACCAACTTTGATTTTGTTCTGTCATCCATTAATATTGGCAGATAAAATATAACATCAACGTTGTATTCCAAACCTTGGAGTCCAGAAGTAACTTCTGGTTTTCAGTAGTGTACAAATTCTGGCTCTGTGTATTACTCAATTGTAATTCCCATTTATACAATACAATACAATACAGTACAATGGGCTACTGTTATTGGGGGTTTTCCCTGTTGTTGGTTCCTGGCATTTATTTATTGTATTTTTGCAAAATTTATATAAATTATATAATAATATTACTATTATTATTAAGTAAGGCTGCGTCTTCGCCGCGACACTTTTCAGCATTATAATCGCTGCAATGATATACGATGCGTTTCATGATACCTGTACGGACATTGGCGTAGACATCAACTTTCAGACAGACGGCAGCGTCTTCAACCTACGTCGCCTCAAATCAAAGACCAAAGTGCTCCATATGCTCATCAGGGAACTTATGTTCACATACGACTGCGCGCTCGCGGCTCATACAGAAGCCGACGCGCAACATCTTATGGACTGCTTCGCTAGATCAGCTAAACGCTACGGACTCACAATCAATGTGCGCAAGACAGAAGTTATTGCTATCTTGGTGGAACTATCGCTAACACCACCACTGTCGACGCCGACGTGACGCTCATCACGAAAATTAATGTAATGCAAGTCCTGCTGTACAATTGTGAAACTTGGACTATATACCAGCGACACATTCGCCGTCGTATCGCGGGAATAAAGTGGAAGGACAGAATTCCAAACACGGAAGTGTTAACTCGCTGCAAGGTGAATGGCATAGAGTTTTACGTCCTGCAAGCACAACTTCGCTGGCCCGGTCATCTAGTGCGGATAAGTGACGATCGCATCCCCAAAGCGCTCTTCCATGGCGAACTCGGTAGTGGTGCCAGAACCGTCGGAGGACCTAAGAAACGTTACAAAGACGCACTGAAGGCTATACCCTGAAGAAATGTGACATCGACCCTAATTAGTGGGAAGATGCTGCGCTAGACCGCGTTGTATGGCGCAGTACCAGTTTCACCGGCCTGAAGCAGATGGAAGAAACCCGATCGATCTCCTGAAAGAAAAACGAAGGCGTCGCAAAGAAGAAGAACATCCTCCCCCGGATGCACTTTGTCACGGATCGGCATGCACTTTGTCACGGATCACGATGGCGTGCCAGAGAACTTCCTTAGACAATGGAGACAAAAACAGATCTGTCAACTCGACAGCCGAACCCACACATTATTATTATTATTATTTAAACATTTTAAAAATGGTAACCCTTCAGAGCACATAGCCAACTGATTTCCAAGGGGCCGTTTGTACTAGGTTTAGGGTTAGGATTAGGGTAAGGTTTGGGGTTAGGACCATGATTTAAATTCGGGATACTTAATATATGAAATGTCAGCCGAATCTTCGATCGGTGCTCTGGGAGTTTTTCATTAACCTGCGACGCTATTTCCTATTAGTTATTTCGAAAATAATGAAGGTTTTCGTTATGTTTTTAATAAATTCTCTAGTAATAGTATCACAGCTCATGAGCTCTCGCAACAACCTCGAGGCGAATAAAAATCTGCCACTCGTGAATGTCAACAAACGCGCAGTTTTCAACATCCGAACAGCGCCGTGTTGAATGAGTGGCCACAAATACGAGGTACGAGGCGGACACCCGCCCGGAACACAAATTTAAAGCTGGTCGCCCGCCCGAAACACCTGCTCGAGGACTGGATACTGCTAACAGACGAACAAACCGAGATCTGGTCAGCTCTACATAGCTCGGGCAAATGGAGTGGACACGAGTTAAAACACCAGGAAACACAAGAATAGTGATAGCAATAAAAGATAAATTATAAAGGATAAGGGTGAGAGTGAGGGTAACGATGAGGGTGAGGATAAGGATGAAGATAAGGATGCATATGCAGAACATCCTTAATAAGAATCAATTGGTTTCCATCCTTTACCGAGTCAACATGTCCTTTGCTTGTGATATATGCGGAAAGAACTTTTCTACCCGAGGTAATCTTCAGCGTCATATAAAGTACGTCCATGGAATAGATGACCATTACAACGAACCGTCTCCTGTCGTCAAAGGCTCTACCGTTATGAAACATCCTTTCATTTGTATTGTCGCTGGATGTACTCAAAGTGGCAAGACGGTATGGGTGAGGAAGCTTTTAGAAAACGCTCAAACGATCTGATGATCGTTGATGCCCTCCTCCTCAACGTATCGTATGGTGCTATGGACAATGACAACCTAGTGTATTTGTATATGATAGCGACTATACCCGGCATTGAACTCAACGAAGGAATACCCGATGACAATGCCGAAAAAAGACTTTTTAGACGTCTCTGCAGCCTCATCCTCCTCAATGATCTTATGGCTCAATCAGGAGCAGATAAACGTATATCAGATCTATTCACAAAACGAAGTCATCATCGGAATCTATCTACATTGTTGAAAATATATTTCATCAAGGCATATAGAGATCAGAAATATCAGTCTCAATGCTCACTATATATTGTACTCTTCAAATTTCCCGAGGACAACTCGCAACAAATCTCAGTCAGTATTAGCGTGACAAATCAACCCTGGACATGTTCAAGAATTTCTGAAAAGTTATGAGGAAGCGTCAAAGCGTCCTCACGGATCTCTGCTGGAACTGCTGGATTTAAAACCCACAACTGATGACCAACATCTATTAAAATCGAACGTATACTGCCCGAACAAACCACCATTGGTCAACAAAACCTGGAACACAATATTCGAAAGCGATCGTATATGAACAATCCGCCATCCTCAACGCTATGTACAACTCGGATGAACAGATGAAGCAAATTTTACAAGCACCATGCCTGACACCAGATGAAAAGAGTACCCTTTACTCTAATGAATTACACCGTTTCCAATCATTCCAGAATCAACTCCAAAATCAACTTCACTCTCAAAACAATCTTCAAACTCAACTTCAGAGTTCTTAACTACAGCCACGAAACGTCTTGAGGCGGCTTTAAAGAAGCCACGTTATACCATGGCTATACTCATGAGCCGCATTCAAACAAACAAATTCCGTCATGCTCTTTGTTCTGTTCACCACGCTAATTACTTTTGTGCGTCACGCTCTTTGTTCTGTCCACACACATTGTTCCGTTCGTAATAATTAATGAGGCGGCACCCCTTTGGACAGTATATCGGGGGGACTTTGAGACCTTCTACTATTTTATTGTTGCCATGGCATTGATCTTGTAAAAATCAATAACAACACAAAAACAATTGCGAGAATGTAACTGATCTTAATGGAGGACTCAAGAACTTGCTCGCAGCTTGCTACCATGAGTGGGTCAGCGCTAGATCTCATCCATCCAAGCTCTAAAATCGAGAGGCCTAAGAACGAAGCTTGTATCAGCAGGCTTTCTAGCAATCCTACTTTCCTAAATTTTTGCTGCATTTTTGTACTTTCCTACTTTTCCCTACTTCCTATAAAAATGCCTAAAGATTTTCCCACTTTTTCCTACTGTTTCTCTTAAAATCCTATTATTTTTTTGTTTCATGAAATCAGCTTGCTTTTGACTTTATACAGCTGGATAATGCAGTATTTTTTCATAGCTGGAGATAATACACCACTGACTTTTATTTTTTTAGTTACCATGAGTTATATTGATTAAATGTGGAGTATGGTTGGCTGTAGGGGAGAAGGAGGCCACTAATTGTACATTTCGTTTATGAAACAATGAAGTTAAATTGTATTTATGTGGTGTCGTTTCAAATTAATCACGAAAAATTCCTACTTCTACAATACTTTTGTCTACGTTTTCCTACTTTATTCTTTTATTTTTACAAAAACTACTTTATTTTTACAAAAAATTAAGGAATTTTTTGTCCTACTTTTAACCTACTTTTTGACATAAAACTGCTAGAAAGCCTGTATCGGACATGTCTTGACATGTTTCAGTGAAAGCCCGTATCAGGCATCTCTTGATCTAATGCGTACCCACTTGTAACAACCTGTAAGCAAGTTCGTGCAATGACTGCAAAAGAGGCTTTGGGTTAGGGAGAGAGGGATTGTATGCAGGTTGCCGGGAAATCTCTGTGTCACTAACGGTACGTGACTTAGAAAATCTCTGAGTCTCTGACGGTATCTGACTAAACTGACTTATCTCTGAGTATCTGATGATGCATGACTCAGAAAATCTCTGAGTATCTGATGATGTATGACTCAGAAAATCTCTGAGTATCTGATGATGTATGACTCAGAATATCTCTGAGTGTGTCCAAGTTAGCAAATCTTTGAGTTTCAGACGTTGTCTGACAGACTAGTTCATGACTTAGAAAATCTCTGAGTCTCTGACAGTGCATGACTTAGAAAATCTCTGAGTCTCTGACAGTGCATGACTTCGAAAATCTCTGACGGTATCTGAGTATCTCTAAGTTAATGACTGTGTCTGACTGTTTCCCTCAAAACTCAAAAGTCACTGACTCAGAATATTTCTGATTAAAAATGCAAACGCTTGGGTAGTAAAATTTATATTGCAAAATTTATATAGCAAAATTTATATTGCAAATCAGCATTTCCTACTTCGTTACAAATATTAGAAAAATAATGTTTTTTATTGAAACGTTTTTCATTGTTTCTCTTATGGTAACGTTACATCAGATGAAAATCCTCGAAGTCAAAGCTACAAGACATTGCTGTGGGGTCTAACAGTGCGTTGTATCGGTGGTGTGCACCCCCGTCTCTATAACTACCAGAACAGCCTCCCCCGGATGCCAGTGCCATCCCTGAAAGATACCTGTCGTGAGTTGCTGGATTCAATAAAGCCTGTATTGTCTGAGAAAGACTACAAGGAGATGGAAGAACTTGCGAAGGTAATTGAAGAAGCACTAATTTTCACGCACTATATAGCTAGGGTTTGAAAAACTTAGAAAATATCTGTCCCTGAAAGCAATTCAGCACGCAACCTTCTGATCGCTAAGGAGATGCCATTGATCTACGTGCACGGAGTCTGACTGCAGAGCGAATATAATTACGTGTACAACCTTTAACGTTTTGATGACCCGTGAGATCAGGCTTATATAGGCAGGATTTTGAAAGAGGGCGTCATATTTCATTGGTAGATTTCACACGTAGAGAAGAACGGGTGGTTTTCGCACAACTCCGGCAGTCTTCACTCGACTTGGAAATTTTGTTATTTATTGATACTCCTATGTTGAGGTAAACTGTTAACGGTATGCAGAAAAGTTATCTCTTTTCATATATTTTTAAGAAAATCATTGAGGGCGCCCGGACTCCCTTTTGGTTATACGCCTGGCTGGGACGGCAGTTCAAACCCTTACGAAAATTCCACATGGACTGTTTCAAAATCACATGTGATCACACGTGTGATCACATGTGATTTTGAAACACGTTCGTGTGGAATTTTTGTAAGGGTACACTGGTAGCTCAACTATTGAGCTACCAGTGTACGTGGACTGAGATGGCAGAGCATATATGTTACATTGTATGTGCACCTGCATAACCGTTTGATCGCCAATGAGATGCTCTATAACCATTGAGCTACATGGACATGATGGACTGCGATAGTATGCCAAATGGTATATGACCAGTGAGATACTCCAGCCATAAAAAGTCACAACTAAATATATTTTATCCTACTAATGTTTCGTAGTAACATCATCGAGAGTAAGGTGATCACTCTCTGATGAAGGCCCTTCGCTCAAAACGTTAGACACACTATTTCGGCAGTACACCAACCTTATAGAGTTTTGATTTCAACATAGCCTAAACGCAACAGAACTGTTTTATATCATATAATTTGTCACGCTTTATATAATAATATAATTTAAGACCGTCTCAAATCATCTCACTCTGATGATATTACTTGAATGTCGACGAAACGTTACTCGGTCTATAAGACGACTATGTGACATAATGTCGTTTTCGAGCGTTTTTTGTCATTTTGACGTTTTAGTCATTTTGACGTTTTAGTCATATGCACATTTTTACAGTGCCTGAGTCTCTGACAGTGCATGACATAGAAAATCTCTGACGGTATCTGAGTATCTCTGTGTCTGACTGTTTCCGTCAAAACAGAAATTACATCTCTTATGGCGGGCATATAGCCTCTTATTATCATTTCTTTTCCAGACAAATGTGGTCTTAGCTTGTCACACAATTCCATAAAATGTCTTCTGCTCATTCTATTAAAGCAAAGCTCACTCTTCCATTCGTGATTCATATTTTTGTTCGGCTCCAAGATATTTTAAATCGTTATTGAATCATTAAACACTCCATCTTGAAGGTTTTAACCTGTTCACACTAGTTCAAAAGACAAAACGACACAGTTGAAAACGTTTTGAATAGCCGCAAAATGGTTAGATATTGTTTTTTGAAACTTTCGTCAGTTGAGGTCGTTTTCGTCGATTAAGGTCGTTTTCGCCGTGAAAATAATACTTTTTGAAACGCGTTGAAAATAAAATCACATCGTGTGCACGTAGTCTTAAAGAGACACTCATTGAAGGCCGCCATTTTTGTTCTGATTGCGGGCAAATGCGGCCGCTCCCGTTAATTTTTGTCGTCATTGATTAATAGAAACACTATGCAACGAAATTCTTCACAATAGTGTGAATAGAAATCCTGCATAATTGACCTTAAGCCGGTTTTCTACTAGGCGAATTCGTTCGCGCGAATCGACTTTTTTCGCCGTAGCGCATGCGCATCAAAACGGTGTCCTTCCGTTCGAGCGAAAAAAGTCGAAACGCTTCAAAAAGAAAGAAGTTGGATTGGATCCTACTTTTTTCGCGGCATACAGCGACGAAAGCACATTTAACCAATCAAATGCCTAGGAACTTTTATTAGTTTTATTCAACATGGCGGCGGAATTTTGCTCGCAGTCTTTCCAGGGAGTTCAAGCTGATGCACTGCAAAATGTTTTCAACAACCAACAATTCCAACTTAATCTACATCTACATTTTATTAAATCGGTAAAATTCATACAAATATAAACTATAAATATCATACCCACATACAAATATCACACTAATCTTACAAATATCACACCAACAGTGGATTTTCAGTCGTTTGACTGTTTTTGCAAAATAGGCGCTGTCCATGATAGTAATTGTTCAAATGTGGCAGGAGACATACGAGACTGTTTCAAAAAATACTCCTGATCGTAAAGCTTCATTTCTTGTACAAGGAGATGAAATTATCCTTTCTCTTCACGTTCTGTATATATTTTTCTTATCCAAAACTGCTTTCTATACTTTTCCATACGTTTTTGCCGTCTCCTAAGTATCAGAAGTTGCACAAGCTTCATTTTTCTCAGTAACAACAGTCGGGTATTTGAAGCAGCAATCATTGTTTTCAAATTTTGGCGTCGTTCGCATATTTTCTCAGTGGAAATTGGACGAATGTTCGCGCGAATATTTTCGCCGCGAAAAAAGTCGATTCGCGCGAACGAATTCGCCTGGTGGAAAACCGGCGTAAACCACGCTATTTCATAGTGTTTCTATCAATCAATGACGTAAAAATTAATATTGGCGCGATCACATTCGCCCGCATTCCGAACAAAAATGGCGGCCTTCAATTTACTAAAAATACCATAAAACAAAGCCAAATTTCTCCAAAACTAAAAAGATTAGAAGAAACTGATACCCATTTTCATGTAAGACGACAAAAACAACTTCAATTTAAGCAACGCTGGTTTTGGTGGGTAGAGCATGTCCCTTTAAAATATGTTGATATTTTCTTTTCAATTCTGTTTCAATTTTCTTCACAATTCTCTTTCTGACAAGACTAATCATTTTGCTTAAACTTGCATAGGATTTCCAGAACAATCTTGGTCCGAAACTTCAGTTCATTCTCTGGCTACGATCTTGGTACAAAGGAAACTATCACACGGACTGGTGGTAAGAAAAATAGGCGACTATATAGTCAGAATAACAATTAGCCCGAGAGGCGGGAATGTATTTGCCTGAGTTTTTCTCTACGAAATAAAACACAAATACTTTCCCGTACAGCTGCCGTTTACCTTACCTCTTTGTTATACCCCGTTTATACTGGCGAAATTAGCCCGGGCCGAGCCCGTTGTTTGGACCCGATCTGGGCTAGTTTTTCCGGGTTAAAAGTAGCCCTGCTCATTGAGTAGGGTTCGGCCTACGCCCGGCCCTGGCTCGGCCTCGGATTTTACAGTGTGAACGCAAAACAGCGCTCGGCCAGCGCTAATTTTTGTAATGCTAATTGTAATGCTAATTATCGAACATGCGCTGTAATAGTTTACTATAATCCGGTCCAGGCTCGACCCAAGTTTGCGTTTACACACGAAATATATAGATCCAATATGATTGCTTTGAAAATAGCGTGTAAACACAAACGGCCTGGGCTAAACTGCTAGTGTAAACGGGGTATAGCATACGTTTCGCTTCTGATTTTTACACCAGTTAGGCATTTATTTGTCGTTCTTTTAGAAGAATAACTTCAATACTGACGTTCCCGTTCATTTTATTGCTCGGTATTTTTCATTGAAGATATATTACCTTCATATACTTTGAAACCCAAACGGGACTTACCGGGACCAGTTGCGAAAAATGTAACTTCAATGCCTTCTGGCTGGATCTCTAGACCAACAGCCCTCTAACCAACTGAGCTACAGAAGTCGTTGCCATGAGTTCAGTATATCTATATATATACACATTAGTATTAATGTGGGTAATGCCAGCGGTGATGCAATAAGGTATATTAAAATTAGGGTATATTAAATTTTCAAACTCATTAATAATTCATGAGCCAATTAGCCAATAAAATCACTTTATTTTATCACATGACTGAGGCTGGACACTCGAGTAAAACACGTAAAAATCATATACCACCACAGTTATTAGATCAAACCCGGTTTTGATCTAATTGCTGAGATCTTAATTAACAATTCATTTGTTGGAGAACGAAACGACCTGCCTCCGTCTTCGCTCATCCTCAACTGAACAGAGTCTGTTAATTTTCTGAATACATTTTACACACCCTCCTGAGTTCAGTCCCATGAGGGTTTGTTCTCAAATGCGTTTTAAGTAAACATCCAATTAAATCCGTGTTCGATTGAGAAGCCATATAAACAACTCGTTTATCGTTATTCATCAGGGGATCCAAACACTCGAAAACAATAAAAACACTCGCGCTTCGCGCTCGTGTTTTCATCATGTTTTCTCGTGTTTGGATCCCCTGATGAAACACTCAAACTCGTTGTTCATATATTACGTCAAATTACGATTCGTCACTCGTTATTTAGTACCATCTGATTCAGCGAGTGTAACTTTAATATGTTTTTCATAAATATCAACCAACTTTACCTAATCTACGTAAATTACATTATAGTTAAGGTGGCTCGATAGTCTAAATCATGAGAAATTGCATTTTTCCCATAAAAAGTTTTGTAATGCAGATCTGAGCTTTATTTTGGTTTATTGAACGTTTCACATTTGTAGTATTTGTATATCTAGAGAAATTGTGTTTATGATAAGCGGCAGATTTTATGCAAAGTAGTTTCTGGATTTATTGGCCGAAACACGATTTCTCCACTCAGGTAAACTTTGAGGGTATATAAAACATTTCAAGAGTGAGTGTCAACCGTCGTGCATTGCGCGTTTGTGTTTATCTTTTTATACAATAACAAAGTGTTTTGAAGTCCTTCGTTGCCAACTTGATGTGGTATAAATACTTCGGAAATTCGCCGAATCTTCTCAGCAAACCCTATAGAGGCTTTCTTATTCATCCACAATCCAAATACATTGACTCGGAACGTGATTTTTTTGTTTGAACCTCGTCATTTGGTCTTCCACGCTTCGCGTCAGTCAAGGCTGACTCAATTCGAAACTAAAGTCAAGAAAACGTCTAGTTTTGTGAAAAATACTGAAATAATTACTTTCTAAGGTATATCTTCTTTTAATTAAAAGAGAAAATGAATAATTTATATCAAGGATTGACAAGATATTTACGGATGCAGTTCACGGGAACTTTCGAACGAAAGGGAATTTCGTGCTTCAAAAAATGGCCGACCGAGCGTACAATGCGTCACGGTTGACACTCACTCTTTCAGTAAACAAGAACACCACTAGAGTTATGCAATGAAGCACTTGCATTACAAACATTTTTAACCTAGTAACTAGATTACATTCTTTCTAAATTACCAAATATGGACTAACTTTATTATCGACTTTACAGTATTGGTTATAAAATTATTACTATAGGATGTTAGTTTACAATTTCAAGAGTGAGTGGCTATCGTGACGCATTGCATGCTCGGTCGGCCATTTTTTGAAGCACGAAATTCCCTTAGTGAACTTATCCGACAATATCTTGTCAATCCTTTATATAAATTATTCATTTTGTCTTTTAATGAAAGAAGACATACCTTAGAAAGTAATTATTTCTGCATTTTTCACAAAACTCGACGTTTTCTTGACTTTCGTTTCGAATATGACTGACGCGAAGCGTACAAGACCAAGTGACGAGGTTCAAACCAAAAAATCAGACTCCGAGTCGACGTATTTGGATTGTGGATGAATAAGAAAGCCTCTATAGGGTTTTCTGAGAAGACTCGACGAATTTCCGATGTATTTCCCACGTCAAGTTGGCAACGAAGCACTTCAAAACACTTCTTTATCGTACGGAACACAAACGCGCAATACACGACGGTTGACACTCGTGCACTCTTCAAGAATATTACGTCAAATTACAAACATAAATAAATAAATAAATGTCTTTGTTTATTGATGTATATGTGAGATTGAAGGTTTCAGTTGCATGAAGTTGCATGTAGATTGTTGCATGAATTGAGGTAGTCGTCCGCAGTACGAGTGGTCAGCGCCGTACGTAACTAAAACAAAAATTAACAACCGCGAAAATGGTTTGGTTTAACAAACTCTATGCCTTCCTTTCTCTTCTGATATTGAGTGACGTCCAAAACAGCAATGCGTCTATGTTGTCAGTCAAGCACTGTTGCAATTTATTTAGTCAACGTAAAGAGTCTCTCATGTTTGACTTGCTCCGGTCTCATCAAAAAGAAATTATAAAAGAAAACCAACTCAAACTGGCCTGTCGCTGCTGACCCATAGCCAGTCCAATTCAGTGAGCTCTATGTACTACTAGAGGACTATGTTCCAGGCATAAAATGAACCCGGACATGGAGGACGTTTTATACGTCAATTTCAGTCCCTATACGCGGTCTCATACTGTACGCACGTTCTAGACCTTTTCACGAGATTGTACTTTAGGTTTCGTTTGGTTCGCTTACGCAATCATTTAAAACCGACAAACTTTCAGTAACCGAGTGCTTAAAAAGGATTTAGTAATATTCTGTGATCTGCTAGTAACATCTGTTGTCTCAAATGGAGGAAAAACGGTCAAAGAAATAATTCGTTAACCTGTTTTTCTCAAGAAATTTGTGCAGAGGACTTCTTTTAATTAACTTCGTTAATTCTGTAGTTTGTTTCTATTTAAAATTGAACATTTTGACTCGGCTTGACACTGGTAATACACATTTGAAATTATTGGTTAATTTCTGCCTCGTAATATTATGTTTTGTGTATTTTTTTCAAAATGAACATAGTTGATAGAAAAGTTGCTTCGGAGACTGAAACTGACGTACAAGACTGCGTAGTGGACTGAAACTGACGTACAACCTCCATGTCCGCCAAGGAAGTGACCGACGAGCAAATACAAGGCATTGACGAGCAAATACAAGGCATTGACGAGCAAATACATGGCACTCGTACCAGCCCACTGGATGTGGGATTGTTAACACGTTACGATATGTTCGATTATCCGCTCTTTTTAAGAAAACTACATTCGCTAGCCTGATAAGCTGTACGCATATTGTAAACAGATAATTTATCTTTGTTTTAACATATATTGTAGCTTTGAGAGTTGATTATTTCTCAAGAAAACGTTCGTCGAAGACAGCCGAAAGTTCGTGTTTTTGTTTACAAGATGGTATGCGTATTGCGAAAATTATATTTTTGGGCATGTTCGATTATCTGTGCTTTTAAAGAGAACTAAGTTAGCTACCGGGATAAAGCTGTACGTATGTTGTAAATAGATCATTTAACTTTCCTTTGATATATTCTATAGCTTTGGGGGTGGTTTATTTCTCAAGAAAACGTTTGCCAAAGGGTTAGGACCTTTGTTGTTTTGGGGTCGGTTACAATCCAATTAACTAGGAGGCTGGTACGAGGGTTCAACGTGTCAGCTATTTGCTCGTTAATTCACTCTATTTGCTCGTCAATGCCTTCTGTTTGCGCCTCCTTATAAGGAATACGTACTAGATACCCCTATCGCCATGTTTGGTATCACTTTTTCCCCTGTCAAAGACCAGAACATAGTCTTCCAGTAAAACATAGAACTCACTGGTTCAATAAGATGCGAAAGCATACGGTTAGTCCGATATCAGTTCAAATCTAGTCCGGGTACGCTAGTGTGAACGCGTTTTTAGAGTTATCGATTTGTATTCATTAATATCTCACCAAGCAACCACAATCGCAAATATATAAATCGTGTATCCCATATATATTTTACATTTGATACTTCCAGACAGTGCACATGTCGTAATGGTTAAAAAAACAATCGATTTCGAATCCCGTCAGATATTCATCCATATATAAATTAACTCAAGGCCATTGTTCCCAACAATGGCATTGTAGCTTAGATGAACATGTTATCTAGGGGACCCGTCATTATCTATGGTGGGGGGTGGTAAAAAATAGGTGGGTCAGATGGATTTACTTTGTGAAAAGGGGGGGGGTATGTTTTATTTAAGCCCTTGAAGGGGTGGTTGTAAAATAAATAAAAAATATATTTATTTTCTAAAAAGGTAGTAAAATTTAATCAAGTAAAGTAGCATTTAATGTGTAAGAAGCTTTCTTTTACTATTTTAACATTCCACTGGTCCACACTCTTTTATAACGAAGACTATGTACAGTGACCTATTGTTTATAATCCTAATTTGTATATAGAACACAAAGTACCTTGACACTTTAATTGCACTTTGTCAAGATGACGTCAGCACCCATGTTTGTCCGCTTTTACCCATAATTCTTGCGGCCATAACAAAAGAAAATAGCTCATTTGCAATCATTTGTGTGTCAAATTTGGTTTATTTGTCCGCATTTTGAGCTATTAATAGCAACCACTTAAAGGGCTATTAGTATATAAGTATATCGAAGTTAACATATTTTTAGTATTTTTTTCATTCGAATTGTCAGTTTGGACACAAAGTTATTTTTATATATCTTTAATCTTTAATAAAATCTTTGCCAACCAATATACATAATAAACAATTGCATTACACAAAATTACAAACAAACAAAAAATACAAAAAAAAACAACAAAAAAACAACAAAAACGGCTGGCTGGATAGTGGTAGGGGGAACTTAATTCCCATTTTTAAGCCACTCTCCTTACAGTAATAAATAAAATAATATATAAAATAAAAATCTAATTCAGTGGTTTTTAGATAAATAGTTCCAAAGAGATCTTTTGAAGGAAGCCAAACTAGGTGATGTTATAACCTCGTTAGGTAAAGAATTCCACTGATTAATGTATCTATTAAAAAATGAGTACTTGAAGTAATTGGAGTAATATCAAGTTACTATACATTTAGTGCCAATCAGAATCAACATCACTATGTATTTAACCACAGCATACTCTTTACTAAATAACAACACATACTTTCCCCCTTTTTAATATTTTCCCCCTTTTTGGGGGGAGGAGGGGGGTCATAAAAAATAAAAGTCATTTTATTTAGGTCGAACGCTATTTTATCTTTGAGACCAATTTTTTACCCCCCACTCCCCTCCATAAATAATGACCGGTCCCTAGAGGCCGTGGATTCCAATTCTGCATATTTTGCAAATTCGGGCACATAGTTCTTAATAATGGCACTCGTGAGGTAATTTCCTCTTCATCTATATCTTCATCTATATCTTCATAAACGTACCACCATACAACCACATTCGTCAATACGCACAATTCAAAGAAATGGACGTTGTCGTACGATATTTTCAACACTATCTTTAACTGTGTGTGGGAAGGAACTCGATCGTGTCGAAAGTTTTAAATATCTTGGTGTAACGCTTAACCAACGTTTATTTTGGGAGGATCACATTGTCAATATTGCCACTAAGGTCAAGAAACGTATCGGAATTCTGAATAGGATTAAATATATACTTCCCCGACATGCAAGGATTATTTATTATAATACTATGATTAAACCTATTTTGGAATACAATGGCATAATCTGGGGAGACAAAGGAAACACTGTACTTATGGACTCACTTCACGTTTTTCAAAACAAAGCTGCTAAAACAATTCTCAATAGAGATTTGTATTCCTCTGCAACTCAAGCACTCGCAGATCTGAACTGGTTACCCCTTTACAAAAGACGAATTATAGATAGATGCTTCTTTGTTTATAAATGTTTAAATAATTTCATAGATCATAATTTTGATTTTAATTTTTCTACACATACTTATAATACTAGGAATAAAAATAATCTTATTTACTCGTGTTCTAGAACAAATTGGGGAATTTTTAGAACGGTCCCTCATTGTTTTAGCGACTGGAACAATTTGAATTTTAATATAAGAAGTATTGAAAACATTGCTATTTTTAAAAGGAAACTGATTGCAGCTTGTTGCAATATGTAATACTTACTATCTTATATAATACTTACATGTTATGCATGTATATTCAGGTTTAATTTTTTTAGCTTATATTTCTCATAATTTTATTATATATCTTGTAATTATTAATTATTAGGACCTCCCTGAAAATCACATTTGCTGAGTGGAGTATCCTCATTAAATATTATTATTATTATTATTACTCGTGCCTAGTTTATCGACTTCATGCTTAATTTGATTTCTGGCGTTATTTTTAGGGAGAAGTATGTTTACTTGATGGGCCGAGATCCAATTCCCATCAACAGTAACTATTATTGTTTTGACCACGCCTTTTGGAAACCGACCCACATCCAAACATCAAGGTGAATATGATGGTTAAGCTGTGCAACACGCCATCCCAATCATCCATGCCTTCATCCATTCGCATCCATTCGCGCATTCATCTACCGCCGGTCGCTTTGTCCAGATATTAAACAAAGGTAGTATGCTGCGTTAGAAAAAGTTCATGTCATTTCACATATGAATTTGGAATTTCATATGCAAATCGATTCCGTTTCACATATGAAATGGGTAAACGGGTAAACGAAACCCACAAATTCGGACTTTTGATGATATAGTATTGACAATATGATGAGCTTTTATTTTTCATTTTATATACACTTTAACATTTTGAGGAAGGCCCTGAAACGTAAGTGTCAACGTTAGATTTCCTATTCACTATAATTTCGATAGTGCACTGCAATCTTTTAGACTTTTTGATTCGTCTGACATACGGACGGATGGACTAATCATCCTTACTTGCAGTTGGTGGCTGAATTGTGAAGCCCGACCCATGTCTGACAACCGGAGTACCCGGAGAAAAACCCTCAAATCACAATAGAGAACCAACAACTCTAGTCACATGAGTGTGAAGCTCGAAAGTCAACACACGTATATACCCAGACGGTCACCCATCCAAGTACTAACCCCAATTAACTTCAAATCTCAGCGGTGCAACGCTCTAATACTTCACGTGCCACCCGTGCTTACACTTAACAGTCTGTTCACAATTCCAATTTTCAAACTTAGTTGTTCTTTTTTATTCCAGAGCTGCTGTCGTTACTTTCTTACTCCTGCAGTATCGCCATCACTTGGAACGCGAAGAGATCGAGCCATTGATGATCCGTAATACCATCCCACTCTGCATGGCACAATATGAAAGAACTTTCAAAACAACAAGGTCGGTGATTACTACGTTCAAAATGTTCAGTGTTCAAAATGTTTTATTTGCCAGTTGAATAAGTACAACTGTACCTAGAATGTCAGAATGCCAGTTGAATAAGTACCTAGAATGAAAAATAAAACATAAATTGGCGAGGAAACGTCTTAGAAGACATGCAAAAGACTTAATAATAATATATACAATAAGAAATAGTAATAATAATAATAATAATAAGTGCGCGTGGCAACATACATGGTGCTAAATCCCAGCCGCTGGATAAGGGTTGCATGGAAGAGTATAACAGCGAGTGCAAAAGCCTAAAAAGGGAAGCGGAACAAGCACTGCAGGAAATGGGACTCGAAGTCGACTTTAGGGAGGAAGAGATCTGGAAAGATGGAGAAGGGTTGGTCAGGTTGTTGGAAGGAGTTGAAGAACTAGGGAATGAAGAAGGGATACGAGGAAAGGTTGAATAATGAGTATAAAGAGAAAGTTATGCAGAGCCAAGTGTTTTCAGGGCAGGAAAAAGAAAGCCACATGTGGTTGAACTCAAACAGTACACCACAGAAAATAGCAGGAATCATTAACATGTTGGAACAAATGGTTGAAACCCAGAAATGGAAAGCGATGCGAGGAATTGGAGACACAGATGGAAAGTGTAGGTTATGAAAGGTTGATATATGATAATTCCGTTACGGCAAAATCCGGACCGGAAGTAGCACTGGCAGTATAATACCGTAGAATCCCGAAAGTAGCGGCCCCCCTTACTTTCGGTTTTATCCGCTGTTGGGGGCCGCTACTTACGGGGGGGGCGCTACTTTCGGGTGGTAAAAGATGTTAACATACTGTGGAATATTCTTCTTTGTCCCTTCCTATTTACCACATTTAATTTCCTTTATTTTTTCCTTATGCCATTTCGACTTTGACTGTTTTACACCATAGCTTTGGTACCTTGATAGTTGAAACTTAACATTTCGAGTTAATCAAGCGATGACTGAAATACGCTGTCGACGGTTTTTGAAGCAAATGTTTACTAGAGTGTAGCCTGCGCCGCTGACGAATATAACCCGGTATTTGCTATTTGCTGTATAGTAATGTCTAATGTGATACCGTAAATAGAGTGGCGCCGGTGAAAAGACAAAAATGCTATTTAAAGACCAATATAACCGCAGAAAAAGCAAAATATTGTGGTTGGCAGGTGATCGGTTTGCACTTCACGTGTTGCAATAATTCTTCGTATATTTTTGTAGGATTCCTGGAGCGGAGATTGATGAAATAGTCCACTTCGATCACACATTTGATGAGGTTAGTTGTAGGTCTCGTTTTCACAAGCGACGCCAGCGCAACCACGACTGTATTCATTCATAGATATTGGAAGGGGAACTGGATAGGAAACGTAACGAAACCCTGAAACAAAGTTCGCGCAACTTTCTAAGCGGATGATGTAGCAACTGATGTTCCCACATGGCTACGATAAGTTATTGCTATATCAAACCATGACTAAGATTTTTGGACAGATGATGCAGTTTGCTGCATTATATCAAACCATGAGTAAATTCGCATGTTATGGTTTGATATAATAAAAGTGTCGTGTTGCATTTAGTGAATGATATCAAACCAGGACTTTTCAATTAAGTCATGGTTTAATATAACGAAATGGCGCATTACTATGGTCGTTTATATGAAACCATGACTTAGGCCCTGTTTATAAGTGCTATATAGGGTAACCCTAGGAGTAGGGTGAAGTATACTCACGCCGTCGAGCGTGTATACGCGGGAAATTCGTGTGTAAACATGGCGGAAAGAAAGAATTGCTTTATTCTTCATACTGATCACTGTTCATATCTTTTATGTTTATATCCGATTCTGTCACACTTTCGGAACCAAGGTCTTCTGGAAAATCGGCAGCCATGCAACATACGAAGCTCGCGGTATACATGTATTGCAGGTCTGCTTCAAATTAGTCGATGCCATTAAATTCGCATTTATAGTTTTGTAGTTTCTCAAGTAATTTAGAAGAGCAATCACTTTTGCATTTTGCAAAAATCAAATTTTCTTGCTTCCAGTTACTTCATTTAATGCAGATGTTTTTCTTTTTCGACCAACACTTTCTTTGGACGCCCCACAACACTTTCTTTTGACAGACATTGAAATATGCGAGGCTTGAGAGTGCATCAAGAGGCTAGCTGATACCTAAAAACTTGACCCGGGTGTCCGAGTTGTCCCTATCGATTGTGTTTATAAGGCAAAAACATGGCCCTAGTGCTAGGGTTTCCCTAGCTAAGTGATATAGGGTGACCCTACTAGTAGGGTAACCCTATAGTTTGCTTATAAACGCAACGTGGAAAAATAACTAATAATAATAATAATAATAATAATAATAATAAAAGGTTTAATGAAATACCATTGCACCAAAAGGTGAATTACAGTATCTTTACAAAACTAAACATATATTTACATTATCCTTAATCCTAACAGTATCTATATCAGTACACTCATTATAATTTAGCCTTGCTGATAGAGGAGAGAAATGGGAAAAAGCTATTTTTAAACCGGTCGGTTCTACATTTGAAAAGGGTGAAACTATATCAGAATTACGTAGAACACGACCGTGCGATTTATTCCTAGTCGGAGGCAACAGATAATAAAGACGTGAAGAAGGATTCATAACTTTAGTGAATGTCCTACGCAAGAGTTCGTCACGGCGAGCATCCAATCGAGGAAGCGCAGTTGCTTCTAGGGCAGTAGAGTATGAATAAAAAGGGAACAGAATGCCTAAAGTACGCTTCTGGATCTTCTCCAGCTTAACCGAGAGATAAAGTGGAATGCTAGAGCTCCAAACAGAGCAACAGTATTCCAGAACAGAGCGGATTAATGTAATGTAAATGGTGACAAGATCGGCCTGCGGCACGCCAGATTTACATAAAACACGCAGAATGTGGAGCCTTTTAGCTGCTTTCAGAGTGATAGCATCTATATGGGAATTCCACCTCAAATCGTCTTGAATAATCAAGCCAAGTACTTTGAAACTGTTTACTCGATCAAGAGGTCTGTTATTAATCAGCAATGGTGGGATTAACCCGCGAGGACATGAGGCACGAAGGAATGAGACAGAAAGCTCCTTACATTTCTTTGGGTTTAACCTACTAGCTAGGTCACCGTTAGGGTCACCCTATTCCTAGGGTAACGCTAGCGCCTTATAAACAGGCCCTAACATGGCAATTCATTATTTCAAATAAAGCGACTACCGTCTTTGAATTATATCAAATCATGACTAAAACGGCAATTCATGGTTTGATATAATGTTAACTGTTTGTTTACATTATATCATATCATTAGCAAAAATCGCAATTCATGATATGATATAAATATAAGATTTGTTTACATTATATCATATCATTACCAAGATTCACAATTCATGATATGATATAAAGTTAGATTTCTTTCTTCATTGTTTATAAATAATGACAATTTTAGTCATTGTATATCATATAATTTACACTAAATAATTTTTGGACACATGGCGCTTATAATCGTATAATTACCATATAACAATCAGTCGGCGATTGTCGCCGATCAAGTCTTACAACAATTACAACAATCGTGTTCCCATATAATTGTAATTGTTGTAATTCAGTCAGCGATTTCCATTAGAACTCAGGACTAGCTTCTCGGTTTAATGATCACCGCTTTGTATCGCAGCTGCGCATGCGGGCGGTTGTCATGCTAACTTGCTTTCTTTATATCTTTATATCTCAACCGAGCTCGTTGTTCTAAATTTCTTGTATTAAAACGTTAAACGGAGATGCCACAGTTAAGTCGAAGGTTACTTTTACAATACCAAAGGGTGTTGCTGCTTGCTTTAGCGAGGATTCGCAAAAATTCAAAGAAGAATAAACGTAAAAGATGGGTAAGGGAGATTTTCCAAGAGCGAAATAATCTTGGCCATTACTACACGTTGGTTCAAGAACTAAAGCTTCACGACCGAGAATATTTCTACATTGTCGCGAAATTCAACAGAAGACCTTTTGTAAATGGCTGGGTACTCGCGAATGACATCCATAAACTTCTCGTGTGTTAGACTTCCCATTTGACTCATTATTATATGTAATATTTTCCCTTAAAACAGTGCTACTATGCAGAGGGCAGAGCAAGTGAATCCTGATAACTTGTAACACGTGCAAAGTAATCCTGCAACTTGCTTGGCAACGCAACTCTTGATGCTGATTGGTTATTAATATCGCGTGTCATTTTTTGTCGCCGACAGGTGTTCCCATTAAAAGTTGATGCATCGGCGACTGTTGTAATTGTTGTAGAAGTTGAACCTGATTCAACTTCTTGACAACAGTCGCCGATCAATTGCCGATAGAATCACAACAATTACAACTCGTGTTCCCATTAAAAGTTGTAATTGTTGTAAGACTTGATCGGCGACAATCGCCGACTGAATTACAACAATTACAACTATATGTGAACCAGGCTTAAGTTTCCGATCCAGAGCTGAATTAAGGCGGGGCCGGATGGGAAGGCAGCTCCAGGCCCTGGAGAAAAATAGGCCCTTTTGTCACCAGACTTTAAAAATAAGATCTTAGCGAGTAAGCGTACTTTCATAAACGTCTTTTATCGATTGCAATTGTTGACAGATGTTTATAACACTGATCTGTGTTAAATTAAAATATATATATATATATATAATTCAATCTACAGACACGTGTTTCGCTGCACAACAGCTCATCAGTGTAGCTTGGAACAATCTGAATGAGTCTGACTCGGTAATTATACACTTGCGATCGTCATTGACAACCGCTTGTGGGACAACACCGGCAATCAGAACATCCAGATAGCGTGAAGTGCGCATGGGGCCAGAGTGCTCAAACTACCACAAGGGTAGTGAGCGTTGCATTATCGCTAAAGGACACCCACGTTTACTTCACAGAGTGCTCAACAACACCGAAGTGAAGGAGCGTACATAATTCAATCTACAGACACGTGTTTCGCTGCACAACAGCTCATCAGTGTAGCTTGGAACAATCTGAATGAGTCTGACTCGGTAATTATACACTTGCGATCGTCATTGACAACCGCTTGTGGGACAACACCGGCAATCAGAACATCCAGATAGCGTGAAGTGCGCATGGGGCCAGAGTGCTCAAACTGCCACAAGGGTAGTGATATATTCTATAACGATGTATATGTATATATTGATGTATATATATATTCTATAACGATCGAAAACGATCTATATAGGCCCTAATGTCTCCACCAGCTCCAGGCCCAATATACCCTGAATCCAGCTCTGTTCCTATCCAGTTCCTCTTCTATTATCTATGATTAATTTCGTAGTGTAAATCCTTAATTGCACTCGCTATGATATGATTATCTATACTTATTATCCAACTACGTTTCCATGAGTCCAAATGACCCATTCGCGTTTTCATAGCGACGTTTGCGCTTATATAGAACGTAGCGAAGTATTTCTGAGGAAAAAAGAACATTTAGAGTTGATTCAAACATCATATGCGGAATTGCTAAAATCAAAGTCATTTTATTTGCAGCCGTAGCCGTCCTTATACCGTAGAATCCCGCTTATAAGCCCTGGGCTTATACAACTTCGCAAGGGGTTTTGAGTGGGCTTATAACCGGGGACTTATAAGCGGGATTCTACGACGGTAACATAGGACGGCGACCGCATTTTAGAATTTGAATGAAACCGCGGTCGACTGACTAGCGTATTTGACACTCAAAGCTTGACCCTAACTCTTACGATAATGCTTTATTTTAGAAATAACATGAATGGTTTTTGAATATACCATGAAATGGTCCTTAAAAATACCATGGAATTGTCCCTGAAAATACCATGAAATAGTTCTTGAAAATACCATGAAATAGTTCTTGAAAATACCATGAAATAGTTCTTGAAAATACCATGAAATAGTTCATCTACATCTACATTTTATTGAGTTGATAAAATCTTACGATATCACATCAACTATAAACTATAATCAAAATATTAACAAAATTATATTAAGCCTAAATATTAGTTATTCACATGTTTAAAAAGGTTAGACATAAATGAGTCAACAGAGTCCAAACAAACAATCTCTGCTGGTAGAGAGTTCCATTCTCTTATGGATCTGGGAAAGAAGGAATAATGAAATGTATCCTTAGTACTAGTTAGAAGTCTATATTTAAATGGTGGCTTGCGCGCGTCCTAGTCTCCGGATTAAGAGTGAGGTATTTAGTTCTTGAAAATACCACGAAATAGTTCTTGAAAATACCACGAAATAGTTTTCGAAATATCACGAAATAGTAGTATTATTAGAAATATCACGAAAATACCACTAATTAGTAATATTAGAAATATCACGAAAATACCACGAAATAGTATATAGTTCTTGAAAATACCACGAAATAGTTCTTGAAAATACCACGAAATAGTTCTTGAAAATACCACGAAATAGTTCTTGAAAATACCACGAAATAGTTCTTGAAAATACCATGAAATGGTCCTTGAATATACCATAAAATGGTCCCTGGAAATAGCATTTGCACACTTCAAGATGAAGCTTATAACTTTTTAATTCTGTTTTCTCAAAAAAAACATTTATTGGACAAATTTTGTTTAATGTTAAAAAATATTAAATTTTGGTGATATTGACCAAACCATCCGAACAACCCTACATTTATTTGACTACAATGTTTCTCGAAGAAATGTTTCTCTGGAGGCTTGGCATATCAATAGCGCCCACGCCCCCATTGAATCGCGATGACGGTGGTTTATTATACCAGAAGCTTATTTGCATCTTGTTGATAGATAACGTCATCATCGGTTTTATGAGGGTATAAATAGGGATCCTAACTTTACAACGATCACCCCTGATGAAGACACTAGATTGGAGTGTCGAAACGTTGGGTCATGGACAGTAACTTTTAAAGTTACGTTCAAAAAACTTTTTAAAGCCAGAGTAGCGTCAAACTATGTCTGATTTATCACCTGGTTGCATTGGGAAATTATTTAAAGTAACTAGTCTGAAATTTCAAGAAATTTCAGTGATGGAAACGCGAGAAATGGCATTGAAAAGATGAAAAATATTTCAATAGCTGTTATATATTTATATTTAACTTAATAAACTGTTATATTTAGACTCTTGAAAATCTTGAAAAGGTAAATAACAACACAAAAGTAATTGCGGGAATGGCACTAATCGTAATGGAGAATTTTAATGGGTCAGAAAGGGAAAAACTAGGCTTCCTCAAGCACTTTAGTCCAATATAGTTATGCATTATGTAGAAAACCTAGGTTTAATATATATAAATTACAATATAGACCTTGTTTTATTTTGTTTCTTGACAGCATCTTGTTGTTTTCTGCCACGGTAATTACTACATGATGAAAGTTTCTGACAGATATGGCTCACCAGTAGCACTGCTTGATCTCGAACGTCAACTAGAATGGATCAAGCACGATGCTCATCATTCAGACAGTAAGTGTTTATTAAAAAAAACACTGATTACTGGAAAATCATTAGTGATCTTCTTCAAATATCTTAATTACGCATGCAAAATCTTAAAATTCTTAAAAATCTTAAATTCTTAAAGTGCCCCTGCGACGAAATATAACATGTTTCGTGGCAAAGTCGCCCAAATTTTGTCCGCCATTGCTCAAAACTTGTTCCAGACGAGCCTTCCACAGCAGAGTGCAAAATTATTTTTGGGATCACTTTTGGGACCTTCACTACGCATGTGCAGCCCACAGGCATTCTCTTATAAACTGAGCCTTGCTAGGGGGGGGAGGGGTTAGGGTTAAGATTAGGGTTAATTAGGGTTATCGATAGGATAAAAGTTATTTCGGGTTAGCCAATCAGATGGCTTCCGGCATGGAAAGTGTTCCCAAAAAAATTGATCCCAAAAAACCATTGAGCCACCGAGAGTCAGATTTTCACATTTTCACATTTTTACATATATCAATCGAACCAGCACATCATTGTAACTTTCGCTCTCCATCTGAGTCTCGGTGGCTCAATGGTTAGAGCGTCTCACCGGCAATCAGAAGGTTACAGGTTCGATTCCTGTCCGGGACTCAGAATCACGTTTCTGAGGATACGAGCTTGACGATCGTCCATGTATCGTCTGTCTACTCCAAGCTCTCCCACTTTCATTACAGCAGTGTGTATATTAACAAATCCAAACATTACCGATATATAGTGACTGCCGCATAGGCAGTACATATATATCAATCGAACCAGTACATCATTGTAACTTTCGCTCTCCATCTGAGTCTCGGTGGCTCAATGGTTAGAGCGTCTCACCGGCAATCAGAAGGTTACAGGTTCGATTCCTGTCCGGGACTCAGAATCACTTTGACGATCGTCCATGTAGCCACCGGTTGAGTCTTTGACGTCACTTCCTCTAATCGCAACCTAAGCGTCCGGAACATGTTCGAGTAATGGCGGCCGTATAATATCGTATAAAAAAGGCGTCTTCCCATGCTCACAATTGCTTGAAATTTGGCAAGTTAAGCAAGCATGCCAACCATGCTCTTTACAAATATGTAAAAATTCTGGATACCAAAAATTTGATCACCGGGACACTTTAAACCCATTTCGGATTTCCCATGAGATAATACCAAAACACATTAAATCATTACCTATATTCAATTATAGCCAGCAGCGTTCGGACTCATTTGAGAAGTCATATGATCCAAACATTCGAAAACAATTAACAAAAACACTTGCGCTCGTGTTTTCATACATTGTTTTCTCGTTAGCTCTCGTTATTCATATATTACGTACAACCTGTAACCATGACCAGTAAGATGTATACTAACCATTGAGCTACATTCGGCGGTAGAATATATAAAAGTTACATATATGTGTACAACCTTTAACCTTCTGGAATCGTTTGTTCAAAGCCTGGATAGCTTATGCAGTGGCTAAATCCTATCCAGTGAATATATTTTATATCCATTGGATGGCTATCTGAGGAAAAAAGCAAGTGAATACCACTATCCATCATTTTTTCATATTCACCTACTATTTTTTCTGAGAAAACTATTGAATGCATAGCAAATGAATTGACTGGATAGGACTTATCCACCAGATAAGTTATCCGCACTTCGAACAAGCGGCCCCTGATGACCAGTGAGATGTTCTAACCATTGAGCTACATCGACTGAGATGATATATATGGTACATATATGTGTAACCTTTCGATGACCAGTGAGATGATCTAACATTTGAGAAACTAGATCTCATCAAATTATTTATTGTCGCTACTTGTTCCCTTTCTAGTCTCCAAAGATAAACCTGAGGGATGTATCCCTGCACTAACCTCGCTTCCTCGTACGGAGTGGCACCATATTCGCAA
The DNA here is from genome assembly GCA_035772405.1 of Chrysogorgia sp. JL179-B06. Classification (NCBI taxonomy): domain Eukaryota; kingdom Metazoa; phylum Cnidaria; class Anthozoa; order Scleralcyonacea; family Chrysogorgiidae; genus Chrysogorgia; species Chrysogorgia sp. JL179-B06. Next base: position 1,509,471 of record JAYKKM010000074.1, on the reverse strand, counting down.
GGAACACTTCTCAGAGGGCACCAATCAAGACTCGTTGGATGCCATTGAGAAGGCCCTGTTTGTTGTAAGTTACTTGCGATTGGCATGAAATAGGAAGTTAGAGCAGTGACGGTGTTAGATCACCAGCTTCAATTTTGTCTTCGGCGGAGGTCCATCTTCACCATACGATTTTCCCTTCCCGCTTATCATTCTTGCGTATGTAATTTGTGTTCATGATTTGATGGTAAATGTCAGTGAGCTCTATATATTACTTTATTTTGTCTATGTAGGACTTTGTTCTGGTCTTTGGCCAGAAAAAGTCAAACCAAACATGGCTAGCCTTTGAAAAACACAGACTATGCACCAGCGCCGTTAATCGTGTTCTACTAAGAGGAATTTATATAGTAGACCATGATTGGTCGCCTAGAAAATTTAGTTAAATACGCGATATTCAATTGGTTAAAAACTGCTTCCGTTTTCAATGTTTGTTGTTTACCACGAAGACAGTTTGTCAGCCGCCTCAACGTATTCTTTATAAACGAGACTATTAAAGAGTTTGCTAATACTTTCAAAAGCTACATTTTTGAGGTGGCAGAGGCGTTCTTCTTGAGTGTGACATTCTGGTTTATTGCAATCTGTCTGCTTCGTCCGAGGTTTTAATATATGGCGCAGAGTAGTTGATTTGTGAACGATTCTTACTGGGAAGCCTGCTTTCTGAAACCTATTATTAACGGTCTTCACCGTTTCCCCCATTTTCAGACAACTTGTGTCTTTATTAGGTCACAGAACATTGCTAAATCCTTTTTTCGACTTCTTTCGTTCTTGAAAATGATTTCGTAACCGAACCAAACAAAACCTAAAGTACAATGTCGTTAAAAGGAGTGGAACTAACACGTCACGTACAAGACCGCGTGGGGGACTGAAACTGACGTACAAAATCGGACTCTATATCCACCAAATTTAGCTTCGCTTTATGCCCTGAGCATAGTCCACCAGTTATATGTAGAGCTCACTGGGTAAATGTTAGCAAAACGCCTTTTATAGAAGGCTGGGTCTTATTTTCGAGCCACTTTGACGACGAAAGTATTTTGCGTCGGTTTACCTACGGACAATAGAAGGTTGTCCATCAGCTATCAACCAATCAAAATCAAGATAGAGTAAAACATACATAATAAAAAAACTTGTTGGATTATGGTCGCAAGAGAACTAAGACTGACGTCCATGATGACCGCAGAGGCCTGAAACTAGGGACTTTGAGATTCGAAGATGCGGCACCACGACACGGCCGCCCGGAAGTAAATTTCCTAAATTGCTCCAATGCGCATGCCCAAGCTCAGAAGTGAGCGCGTCGTCTCGTAGCTGACGACAAGGTTTTGGCAAATTCACGTCGTCGTAGAAATACTCCTGGTCTTCCTCTTTTTTTATCGAACATGTTGATATACAATCCATTTACATCAATCTTGATGTTTTGTTATGCTACTTTTATCGGAATTAACAAGATTAGGCCATTGAAAATACAAGATGGTTTATTTTATGCGAGCAGATCCGATTTATTCATAAACATGAATGATCAGCTGCGTAGTCTGAGAAACCAGCGCTGGTATTTGTTGATCGTCGTTTTATAATTTTTATGGAGAAAAATGGTAACGAAATAATCGCCAAATGGCAGCCAATATGACGGAAGCAAGACCATTCAAGAATCGATTCTGCGACTGTTTATGTCCAACTACGACAACAAAAACACTTCTTAGGTGATATATTCATTATCTATAGCGCAATTATTTGCTGACTCCGAGTTTCTGTATAGCTTCCATGTTTACATTGACCAAGCAAATCGGCGTTGTAATAAAAAAGCAAAATCTTAAACCTTCTCGCTTCTCAAGACAGCACCTCAGTCACATGCGGTCAAGACGTCAGCGTCGCGCCCACGCGTCGTTTACGTCCGTTTACATAGGAATTCTATCGCTGGATCAAAAATCGCGCGAAATCTGAAATTTCGAGATGGCGATCAATAACATTATAGCGAGTATGTTTCTTTCAACGATTTCTGCGCTTGTACATTTCAACATGTGCTAAGAACTGATAATTTGGCGAAGAATAAACATAAAGAAAATGGAAAAATGGCATTACAAGCAACGATAATCGATGCGGTCGCAAGTAAACAAGCATTTAATTCACCTTTAATTTATAACGTCGAGAGAGCTATTTATATTGAACAATATGACGTCGGCGCAATTCCTGTCTCTAGCTGCAAATTGTCGACGTGTATAAATGTTAAAAGCACGCATGTGTTGTTCGTTTCAGTCTTCTAGGTCGTATTTTTCATTCCGGAATGAAATCTCGCACCGCCTTTACCGGAATGAATTACCGGAATGAAATTTCAATGAAACTCAATCCGGAATGAAACTCAATCCGGAATGAGAACCGGAATGAACTCAATCCGGATTGAGCCTGCACCTCATCCCAGATTCACGTACAGTCAACTCTCGCCTTGCGGACACCCCGCTATTACGGACACCCCGCTATTAAGGACAGTTGGTAAATCCCCGGCCGAAACTACTATGAAATGTATTGAAATAACTCTCGCTATTACGGACTCTCGCTATTACGGAATTGCGGACACTTCATGCGGTCCCCAACAAACATTTTTATTGTTCTACTCTCGTTACAACGGACACCTTGGACGTATTTTTCTCTCGACACATGAAAGCGAACGACTTTTTAATATCTTGCTATTTGTCAGTAGAAGTACTTTGAAGATTCCGTTCGTCATCATTTCTGTCGACAAAAATGACAAACAAAAAATATAAAGTAAACGAAAATGCCGTGAGATCACATCAAAGCACGCTAGAGAGGTACTGCATCACAGAATAAAACTTCGTGTAAGTTTACTGAGTTTTGTTACTGTACCTTTACAGTGAAGGAAATTAAGAAAAGACATTTGACACTGATTCATGTTACCGTTGTATTTTTGGTTTTGGAATAAAAAAATATTTGAATACAAATTTTTTACTTCTATTTTGACTTCTACTGTGTACTTATGTATCACTTTAAACGTCAATTAAAAATTGAAATAAACTGGACATTTTAAAACAAAAAAGCAGTAATACATTAATTGTAGTGACATTTTACAACCTGAAATCGGGATATTTTCATCGCATCCTGCTATTGCGGACTCTCGCTATTACGGACACCAAATGACGGTCCCCAGGGTGTTGACTGTAAATACCTGAAGGGATTTTAACAGAACCAGTATGAGTTCAATCCGGAATGAAACTCAATCCGGATTCATGTAAACAGCCCCATATTCTTACCATCCACCTCCCTCCAATGATGTGCTTAACCTTTGTGTTATAGCTCGTTCTAGATGAACACGAATTCCCAGATCTCAGTAGCCGTGGTAAATACCTGCTCCATGGCGACGGCAAGTCTCTCTGGTTTGACAAAAGCTTCACCCTGATAGTGTTTGCTAACGGGAAATATGGAATGAACTGTGAACACTCGTGGGCTGATGCACCCGTTGTCGGTCACATGCAGGAGTACGCCATGACTGAAGAGTGAGTTGTTTTAATAAACTCTGATATCCCGATATAGGAAACGAACCATGAGCCTCATGGGAAATGAACCAGTGGGATTTTCTAACTGTTGGGCACTTGCTATATCCCGGGCCAGAATCGAGCGTGAACTTGAAATACTTCGTCAATTAATTTTAAATTAATTATGAAATTGATGTTAATTGTAACATCCTTTGAGATATTGGTCTAATTACGAAGAGATCGATAAAGTCGGCTCTAATGCGCTTACCTAAATGCTGAACAAAACCCTAAACTAAACCCTAACTAACTGAAAGCATGGATTATAATCTAACTATCCATGAACGCGTGCAGTGCGAAATTCTTTGACAAACATGTAGTGAGGGTGTGGGAATTGAAAGATTTATTTTGAAGTTGAGTTAAAAGGACGTCTTCAAAAGTTACAAAACAAAGCAGGTCGAGTAATCACTGGTGACAGTTATTACTCGTCTGCGACAGAAACACTGACCAAATTAGGTTGGGTTACTCTTCAGTGTAGGAGAGACGAACAGCTGCTATATCATTGTAGATAAGTGCGTATTTAAGTCACTTATTTAAATTGTCGGATCGTGATTGGTACGACTTAAGGAGTAATAATAAGTTATTTATTTACCCAAACCAAATACTAAAATTGAAACTTTTAGCTCTTTAAATAATTAATTTTAATTGTAAATAACATAGCAATGCCAAAGTTATATAAGACATGCATATGTTATGTATATATTTTTTATCATATCTATATCAGTTTTATTCATTTTCGCAAAATTACATCAAAGTGTTAACACGGCCCCATGAAAAATAATCCTTTTTCGGATTGATGCGGTTACCGTGTATAAAGATTTTTCAATAAATAAATAAATATGTGCAATAGCGAAGCGCACAGTTACTATATAGACAAAAACTCAGACAAACAAACCAAATTTGAATCTCAAGGGGATTCCTAAGTATCCATTCTATTGTTGGGAATGCAAGAATAAATTATCGACTCAGACAAACATGACACCCGTTCCTCACGTTCTAAGCCACAAATTACTGTTACACGCACATGCGTATTACGCGAAGCGCACAGTTACTATATAGACCAAAACTCAGACAAACAAACCAAATTTGAATCCTAAGTATCCATTCTATTGTTGGGAATGCAAGAATAAACAAGAATAAATTATCGACTCAGACAAACATGACACCCGTTCCTCGCGTTACAAATTACTGTTACACGCACATATTATAGTCAATCTCTAACCCCACATGCTTAGTCTCTCTTATGAGTCTATTTATTAGGGACTTCAAGAGAGATAGCCGAGGGTGGGGCCCATGGTGGGTCGTGTCGTAAAGCTCGTTAGGCGGGGGGTAGGGTTAGGGTTAGGGTTAGGATCTTTGTTGTTTTGGGGCCGGTTACAATCCAATAATTTACTGCTTACAAATGCCTTAACAAGTCCAGTAATTTGGGGCTTACCACGTGAGGGACCACCCATTCCCCACGTTGTAACCAATAAATTATTGGCATTATTTTAGCATTGTAACCAATAAGTTATTGGATTGTAATACGTTATGATTGTAAGCGCATGCGTGTAACAGTCAATTACTAGTCCCACATCACTAGTCTATTAATTTAGGACCCCAAGTAGGGAAGTGGATGGGGTGAGTTAGGCACGGAGAAAATACGGTCGGGGCGTTAAGGTTACAAAACTCGCTAGCTTAGGCCTTTGTTGTTTTGGGGTTGGTTACAATCCAATAACTTATTGGTTACAATGCTAAAATAATGCCAATAATTTATTGGTTACAACGTGCGGAACGGCTGGAGGGACGGCTGGGTGTGGCGGTCTGAGATTGTCCTGAACATGCGTACTGACCATTTGAAGCTGGAATAAATATATCTGTCTAAGATTGCTCGTTTGGAAATAATGTGCAAGGTACAATATCTGTATTATTATTCTGAAAAGCTTTCTCGGATAATCTTATTTATTAGACAAACTTGTTTATTGTTTGTTAAAGCGCTACTGAGATGAAAAATTCGTCTATCCAATTTTGATTTTATCTAAAAGTATTTTGAAAATAAAACAGAATGGCTTAGACTAAATACAATTCACAAAATGAGGAATATCTCTGCAAGTAACAAGCAGAATGTTTTGAAACTTTGTACATGTATGCCAATGATGAATGTACACACCACTGTGTATTGTATGTTGTTACCAAGGAGACCGCTGGGAAGCAGGAGTCCTTTAACTAAAAAAATAAAATCTTAGTTTCTGTCTCTTCTTAAAGAATAAGATGATTTAGACCTCAACAATACAATATCGACGTGTGTACGAATCTTCGAATCTATACACTGCACTAAACAGGGTATAAAATGCGCAAAAAACAGCACATTTCAGGACAACGAGGCTCATAGACAACGAGGGCGAGTTGTCTAATTGTTTTAGTATCAACCATAAACAACCTTTCTTTAACGTAAAAAAGTCTTATCCAACGTTGTTCCAAATTTTCAGATAGTTTTACCTTTTCGTTTGAAGAAATCTCCCCATTCAAAATGTAGAGTAGCTCGATGGCACATGATAAACAATCATGATAAACAATCGCTCACAAAGAGATTGTAATTACTTTGCTTCAAATTTGGTATAGATATACTCCATAGGCATAAGCGAATTCATTTTCTTATTCGAAAATGTCAAACTGAACAATTTTCCATTACTTCGGGCCAATAAATTTTAGCGGACGCCATGTTTGGCCTATGTCGTGGCTCCTGATTGGTCAGGATAGGAATATTTCAGTTATAAGAAGGTTTGTGATTGGATAACGCTACTAGTGGTCTATCACCAATAGACCTCTAGCAGCTCAGCCAATCAGAATGTCGAATTTGTAATAGACCACTACTTGGTTGATACTAAAAGCTCATATACGACGACAGCGAATGGTATATAATTGTTCCATAATATAGACGCTTGTGGTATTTTTCTTGTTGTTTTACCAAGCAAACTCTTGATTTCTTGCTCATTCACTTAACAAAACATTCCACCATTTTGTTTTTTCATCACTGAATAAGATATGAGAGTCTAGCTGCTGGTATAAGAACCAATCAGATTGCAGAATAGGTCATCTATATCGACAATTATAATAGCTAGTAGCGTACCCAATTGCGGCGTTTGCTTTAGACTACTATAATACATTTCTACTAAAACCAATTTATAAATTATAGAGGTGAACTGTTTTGATTCTGATTTTGTTTTATGTGTTTCTTAGGTTTATCTATCGTACATACAGCGATAATGGAAGGTGCAAACCATTTGGCAAGTTCCATAAATCAGCTGGAAACTTTCCTATGCCAATGAAGCTCTATTTTGATCTGACACCAAAACTGTCGTCGCAAATAGAAGATGCCGTGTCGCGTGCTACCAAGGTGCACCATTATCTCTATATTATCTCTATATTATCTCTATATTATCTCTATATTACCTCTATATTATCTCTATATTATCTCTATATTATCGCTATATTATCTCTATATTATCTCTATATTACCTCTATATTATCTCTATATTATCTCTATATTATCTCTATATTATCTCCATATTACCTCTATATTACCTCTATATTATCTCTATATTATCGCTATATTATCTCTATATTATCTCTATATTATCTCTATATTATCTCTATATTATCTCTATATTACCTCTATATTACCTCTATATTACCTCTATATTATCTCTATATTATCTCTATATTATCTCTATATTATCTCTATATTACCTCTTATTCCTGTAGTGAATGTGCATGGAGCTTGGAGTATAGAGTTTAGACAGACGATACAGCTCAAATCCTTAGAAAATGTCCCATAACCTTCTGATTGCCAATGAGACGCTCTTACCATTGAGCTAGCGAAGGTTAAAATGATGTACTGGTTCGATTGATATATATATATATATTGATATATATTGCGATATATATATATATAGAGAGAGAGAGAGCGTTGCATTGTTGCTAAAGGACACCGAAGTGAAGGAGCGTACATCGTTCAATCTACAGACACGTGTTTCGCTGTACCACAGCTCATCAGTGTAGCTTGGAACAATCTGGATGAGTCTGGCTGGACTTACGATCGTCATTGACAACCGCTTGTGGGACAGCACCGGCGATCAGAACATCCAGAACATAACCCAGAGGGTTGCCAATATACGAACAACCACAACTACACGCGTTTCTATTCAAACATCCCAGTTTCTCCATTCGCAAACACACCACCGCCCTTCGACTCCATTTTCACCGACACATTGTTCATGTCAATCATCAATGTTATCCGCATAATATAATTATTTTGATATTCGTTAATATACTCAAATGTACTGTTTGCCCACTATTTACGAGATTCAACACCGATGTAGGTCTCATTACCCACCCATATATTATACAAATTCTCACACTATTCACAATCGCTATCGACTCCTACTGTTGGTACACACCACACACATGTATTTCGTATCCAAATGGGAACACCCGTTTTAAGTGTTAAATTTACGTCACCCGTTTTTAATTATAAAATCACGTCATCCAACTCAGAGCCCCATGCCGTATCTGAATTTACTCCAGTCGATTGTCAAAACATCCTACTTATTACCATATTTAACACCGGTGCAGGTCCCACCACCTATCTTTTTATCAAAATGGGGCCAGAGCGCTCAAACTGCCACAATGGTCAAGCCTGCGACATGGTTCACACGAGCGACATAAGCATAAGCACAAGATCAATACGAAACCAAAGCACGACTTCTCCTCTGGGACTTCATGCGAAAACAAAACAACAAGATTTTTTCTTTGTTTCGTCTTTTGTTCTGCTCTTGGTTTATACTTGGACTATGATATTATGCTTATAATCTTATGTCGCAGGCTTGATTTCATTTATTTGTTTTGCCTTTTGTTTTGTCTTATATGCTTATGCTCATGTGTGAACCAGGCTTCAGGATCGTCATACGCATAAGCATAAGATCGTCCAAGCATATTAGCCAAGGGCAGAACAAAAAACGAAACAAAGAAAAATTCTCGTTGTGTTTTCTTCGCAAGTCCTAGAAGAGAAGTCATGTTTTGTTTTCGTATTGATTTTGTACTTTTATGCTTCTTTGTCGCTGCTCGTGTGAACCAAGCTTAAGTCTTTAATGTTTATAATTCTTTGCCAGGCAAATGGAATATTAACCAGCTCGTTATTCTGTTTTATTGTTTTTCCAGCAAAATGATGATCTGGACTTACGTATTATCGTCCACGACTCCATCGGCAAAGGATTCATAAAATCCTGCAAGGTAATTGACCATGAGCGCTCTCGTGAGAATTAGCAGTGATTAAAACACGATTAAGTCGGTTTTCTTTGTTCTTCTGCGGGTTTCATCCTAAAGAACAAAACAGCATTTGAGAACAAAACAGCATTTTGAAAAGCTGGCGGCGGCTTTTGAGTTGTCCCCAGGGAAATAGGGGTATATGTGTCCCCAAGACTTTGTTATATATCATGTATATATGTATATATATTAGAAAAACGATTTTGTCGTGGTAATAAATTTAAACAAAGCTTTAAAATACGTCGAAACCATGGTGAAATGGTAAATATAGTTCTTACAAGAACTGTTTGAAATCACTACTAATATAATTATTATACACGATAATATGTATAATATATAATCACATTTACCAAAATCATCAATGGCGTAATGTTGGAGCAAAGGATGGGAAAGAGAAATGAGTTCTTAGAAGAACTGTTTAAAGATAGAGAAATAAATAGGCTTTAATTAAAATAAATGAGCACGATGCATTTCGGCAGACAACTTATCAAGTGCTACGTCTGCTAAAGAAAAACCATAAGATAGCATGTATTTATAGTCAACAAAAAGTCCAGTTACGTCAGACGCAAAGGCGTCATGACAGTGTTCCTAAAATAACGATGTTTTAAAAATGAATTCCTTCTGTCGGCACAAGTCAGGATCTAACAACTTGATGTAAATAGATTCTAACACCTTCAATTGAAAGGGCGAGCGACACTTAGCCAATATCCGGAATTTAGTGTCATTGTAAGAGTTGGCGCATTGAGAATTTGATAGGTGTCGAGAAATGGCAGAATCACAGTCATGACCATGTCTTGACGGCATTGTCTTCTTGGCTGTTGGCGTAACGGAACAATTTTTCGGCGTATGTTAGTAGGAACGTGTTGTTTCATTCTTTCGCCTAACCTTTGAGATGTTCTTCCAACGTAGCGAGAACCACACTCGGATATAAATTCGTAAATTACAGAGCTTGGTGAAAAAAAATTATTTTCAAAACTTCTTTCGGAATAGGCGGCAAAATTGTCCTAGTTGAGAAAATAAAACTATTGTACACTTGTCGACTGGGCTTTCGGTATTATCTCTATAACTCGCTCTTGCAAGTAGACGTAGCTAATATACGTTCAGCTGAAAACGACCCAGCAAATTCCACTTTTTCAAAATATCGGGTTGTTTCTCCACCTTTAAGTTGGTGGTGCTTTGTCTTCGAAGATCTCTGGAAAGCCCAAACTAGAATTGGCATCACATTCTGCGAAAACCTATCTTACGTATTCCATATTTTGCTGTCACTTGCCTCGTAGTCCATGTTTCACCACGTTTTGGAAACAAGTAATGCTAAGATCGTAACGACATCATGCTTTAAAGAAAATAAATGCAAATTGCAAAAATAATTTTCCTTCTCAAAAGAAAATCGAATCATGCCCCTTACGAATTCCCTAAGGAGACCTCTTTTAATCGTGTTTTAATTGGGAATCCTCCGTTTCGGTATTTTGCTATACATAATGTTAAGAGCATTACTAACATTAATTATGATAATTATAATTATTTTAATAATTATAATATATTCAACAATCATGGTTATTACTAATTATAATAATTACAATTAATTATAACTACAATAACTAATTATAATTATAATAATTCTAGTAATAATTATATAAATTAATTATAATAATTATTATAATAATAATTTGGTAATAATATAACAACAATTATAACAATAATTATAACAATAATTATCAAAATTGTTATAATAATAATGATAATTACCAGAGAAGCACTTATATGCGTTGATGAACTCCCTGATACATCCATGTTTAACCACTTTTAGGTAAGCCCCGATGGTTTTATTCAAGCAGCATTGCAACTGGCTTTCTACCGAGATTCCCAAGGCCAGATTCCGCTGACTTATGAGTCCTCGATGACAAGATTGTATCTTCACGGCCGAACTGAGACTGTGAGGTCACTGACTAGAGAGTCGAAGGCGTTTGTCTTGTAAGTTGTTGAAGTACCTGATTGTGAACAAGGGGAACTAGTTTTCATGCAATTTCATATAAAATGTAATCCGATTTCAAATGCCTTTCGAGGTAGTTATATATGATGTTTCATATTATTTTTTGGAGAAAAAGGATTCGAAACACTCAAGGCCTTTTCCAAGGATTTTCCCGTGGGCGGTGCATTTTCCTAAAAGGGACCTTTGTGGCCAAAATATTTGCTTACTGTTTCTGAGGCAGGCTATTTCGTATGTGTATGTGTATGTGTATATGTATATGTTTATTTTTTATTACTTGCTTATTTGTTTGTTATAATTTAAGAAAAAGGGACTTTTCCTGGGGGGGGGGGGCAAAATTGATTAGTGTGGGGAACGGACTGGGGTGAGGGCATTTGCCCCCCAGCTTATATGTTAAAAAAGGCCCTGAAAACACTTGCATTTTCAGCCATCTTGCTTTTTCATAGTGGGAATGGAAACAGTCAGCGGTGTCCACCGTGACGTCACTGCGTATCTTCATTGTGAGGATTTTCTTCGCACATGAAGATATCATCATGGCTATTTCATCAATTTCAGCCTAATAAACAGAATATCACAAGCGGCCGCTTGCAGATACGAATTTTATTTTCTCGTCATTGTGATATTTCTCTTGACAATATCTATTACCAACACTCGAATATAAAATTCCTATATCTCCGCACGGTCATGTTATAGCTTCTACGTATGTCACACGATATTAGAAAGGCAAAGGAAATTCGCCAACTCGATGAGTAGCAATTTCAAACAATGGTAAATGCAGGGCTTTTAGAGATGTATAATATTTTTTTATAATGACTCGATTTTTAGAGCAATGGACAATCCTGACGTGACAGCTGAGGAAAAAGTTAGTCTTCTAAGAAAAAGTGTACAACGTCACCAGGTATTATATATACTACAGACGCTTGCTGGAGTGTGTTTGATCAAAAAGAAAAAATAAGATGACGGAGGTGTACGTTTTCTCCTAAGGCGAGTTCATTTGTTTAATTTCATATTCTGTAGGTGATGTACAAGGATTGTATGAATGGCAAGGGTGTAGATCGTCATTTGTTTTCACTATATGTGGTTTCCAGAGGACAAGGACACGTAAGTAATTTCATGAAGAAAACTCTAGAAATCTTCCCGCCCACGTATCCTCTCCCTCCCACTCTTCTCTATCTCCATTCTTTCCCTTCCTTGTCCCACTTCCTTCCTTCCAGTTAATCATATGTTGCGCTTTTTAATTGTTTTAAAATGGATCAGATTCATTTTTCATTGCATATATACACTTTAATGGTTCCCTCCATTCCTTACTCTCTTCTTTTCCTTCCCTACTTCCTTCATTCATTGATTTTCTGGATCACAATTTCAGGATTGTGAATTCTTAAAGCGATCGCTGACTTTGCCTTGGACTCTGTCCACTAGCCAACAACCTCAACAACAAATGTTTCGGATTCCTGGCTGCTATATTTCAGACCCACTCTTCCACGATCTGGTAGGTAACATATTGTAACTACTGTGGGAAAGTCCAGAGGAAGGTAAACAGTTAAGGCTGTGGGAATGGTATCCTAACTCACTTGCGTTTTGACGAAATACGTATTGTAAAAAAATAACTTTTAATCTTTTAATAGTTGGGTTGTTATGGTTTATCACAGTCATATATATACATGTATAAAATGTGCTTCGGAAATTTCAGAGTCAAATTATACTGGAGTGGGAAGACAGAGAGCTGATGTTAAAGGCACACAATCACGTACAAAATGACCGCTGAATATTAGTGTTTATGCGCGGGCACAGTATGGCAAAATGGCGGAAGGTAAGGAGCACGGCTCGATATTTGACGACAGTGAAATGGTGTTAGGAAGAATATGAACAATAGTAATAACAAGACTTTGATGAAGTAAGTAATTGTTGATTTTTCTGTGATATTCGAAAACCGTTGCCCGTTGCATTTGCAAAGTGTTCGCAAACAACTTATACGTCGCCATGTTTTATCAACTTGAATTTGTCCACGAATTATTTCAAGATTGGAACCTTTTGCGCATGCTCCCCGATGCGTGATTGTGTGCCTAAAACAGAGATTTTAGGGCATTGTACATGATAACCATTTAGGATGAAAATCTTGTCCAATAATTTCCCTCGATGAGTGTAATCATGGTACCGCAGACCTTTGTTCAAACTAAATGCAAATATTTTTCTGTTATTGGATACCATTCCACTCAAATTCAAGCAACGTGTGTCAGTAGCTTCTTAATTTATTTGAATTTGAATTTAATCAGCTTTTATTGTGACAGGAACATTGAAAAAAGAAAAGTAAATAAATAAATAAATAAGAATCACAAAATTAAAAATAAAATAAGAATAACCTATCAATAAGAATATAAAAGAGATATGTACACGAAATCATCATTAAAACAAAAATAGGTATATCTTGACCTAACATCCTAATAGTGATCATGTGACCATTTTCGCCGTACGAGGTTGGTCGTGTCGTTGGTTGTTATTCATTTGCATATCACAAAAGTCTAAATATCTCAAGAACGATGTGAGATATGAAAGCGCTCTAAATTACAATTCTTCGTTATTTTAGAAGTTCATTTAAATAGTGAGCATCATGCAAGTGATCCTTTGCGCGCATGGCGTCCCACAAAATGGCTGCCTCGGAAGAGTTTTAGCAGTGAACTCCGAGATTTGATGTTGTATCCGTCTTAATTTATCGCGATCGTATAGAAAATAACATTCTTACTTCTAAGCAAATTAAATCATTATATTTTGTTACGTTTGGTGTTCTTTTTGTGCCAAAACGTATAAAATGGAAGCTTCTGACGGTGCTTCTCTCCCGAATTAATGAGATACAGCCGGATGTAAACATGTTTACATTTGGTAAACAGAAGCGCGCAAAGGATCATTTTAAATAACTAAAACTTAATTTTCTAAATCTAAAACTAATGTTCCTTTAGACATTTTTCAACATAGGCGTACGAAGACGGGGGGGGGGGGGGGGGGGGCTGGGGGCTGCAGCTCGAAAAATTAGCTCTATTCGCGCAAAAATTGTCTTGTCATTCGGGCAAAAAGGGTCCTGTATTAAATTATTCTAATATTTGAATGCAACTTAATGACATTATAACGGATTCTCATTGAGGGAAATCTGGGATTTCATTGTTGTTCATCGTTTAGCAATGGTACTTCGGATCCCGCACACTGCCGCGGCTGCAAAAACAAGAAAAGTGCCCTCAAATTACAGGAAATACACTTTCAGGGAATCGAAAATTCAAAAATTTTCTGGGGAGAGCATGCCCCCGGACCCCCCTAATATACATGTTTCCAATGCATGTTCATATACATTTTAATGAAAAACGTGCATGTGTAATAATGCTTAAGCTAAACGATGGCAATTCGTGTTCTTCAGTAATATTGACGTCATCATTTATTCGGGCAAGTTATGCTCAGCCCCCCCTACAAAATTTTGCCCGTACGCCTATGTTTTTCAATCAATTATCAACTGAATAGAAATAGATTGTTTTAATACAGGACAAGATAATTTCTAGTTAATTTATCAAAAGTTTTGTTTGTCTTTGTGTCTCTAGTTACTGTAAGACGTATTGTCAGTGAGTCTGTAAGTGTAAGGAAATGACTGGCCGACATTTCTTGTTGTCGATCGAAATATGCATTTAGAATTGCTTTTATGGCAGAAAAATATTTACTAAAACAATCAGACAACACGCCCTCGTTTTCTATGAACGATATAGTTAACTATAGAACTCCGCCCTTGTTAACTATCAACTCTCAGAAAACTCGATGTCTTATTTGTTAAAGTGCCACTACGATGAAAATTCACCCCCGTCTTTTAGATTTTCTTTAGCATAGAATAGTATTTAAGGGTCGAAAGTGATCATCGATGTAAAAAAAAACTAAAAAATGGTATTTTGAAGTAAGTATTTTGAGCTCTGAAATCACTATTATTTAGGCCACCATTACTAAAAACGTGTTCCAAGTGAGCCCGCAATTTCAAAAGGTAATATTGTTTGTGACGTCAGATTCTCAATGCTACGCCTGAATTTCGGTCGAGGTTATTTGTTTTCTTGTTTTTTTCGAGAAGTAGATGAAATGTCCAGCCTTTCAGACGAAGAATTTGAAAAAACGACCTTGATTTACTTGAAGAATTAGCCACGTGGAGTCTTCGCGTTGAGAATCTGACGTCACTTCGTTACGCTGGTCAAGAACATGAACGATTAATGGCGGACATAACAACTCCAGATTCGGAGTAAGAAAAATAATACTTGTCATCGTCAAATCGCAAAACGGTTTCGACCAAGTAATATTTAGCAGCTCTGCTTTATAAATACGTAAAAATATCGATAGGTAAAAATTTGATCGTAGTGGCACTTTAAGGTATTGGCTCGTTCATCCCAGTCCACCCCGTGGTGCCGCGCATGATATATGATATTCCTTTAGGAAGGTTTCTTTACCCCTTTCTATTTCTTCTCGGTAGATATGCCCCGGTGGAGGATTCGGTCCCGTCGCTGATGAAGGCTATGGCGTGTCGTACATGGTCCCGAACGATACTTACTTCTTCTTCCACATCTCGTCGAAGAAGGCCTCGGACAAAACCGACTCGGAGAGGTTCGAAAATCACATCGTCCAGAGTCTGGAGGATATGAAACAGATTTTCGACACTGTGAAAGAGAACGAAAAGAAGAACGCCTAATTAGTTAACGACTGAAGTGATTTTAGCTTAATTACAGTTAAAGCGTTTGTTTTTTCAACGCGTTTTCTCCGCAAAAGTGCTTTGATATGTTTTTCGTTTTTAGAACTTATAGTGTTTTGCCTTTGGTTTATAATGTCAACGACAAAGGGCCGGTTGATTCAAAGCCGTTTAATCTTAATCCAATATGGAATGGTAATCTTGTCCCTGTCGATAAACACCTATTTTAGAATTATCCTCAGACCATGAAAATTTTTCATCACGATTTTACTACACTGCTAAGTCAACGAGAAATTGGCAACAAAAAATAAATACCTTTTAAGACCTTACAATCTGTCACAGAGACTGGGTCCAAATTTAGCTCGAAAGTGTACTGATGACGTCAAGGTGTCAAGGTGTTAAGGTGATAAACAGAGAGCGACAGAGAGCGTAGTTTTAAAAAATGTCAAGAGATTTGGCAACAAGTGTTGTTTGGAGCGCCAGCAACTCAATAACTTTGAAGTGCTACTACGATTAAAAAATCGTCTATCCAATTTTGATTTTATCTAAAAGTATTTTCGAAATGAGACACAATGTCTTTCTCAGTTTCTCAATATTTTATCTCGTTCCAGAGATATTCAGGTTTTTAAAATGTGCAAATTAGATGCGTCTGACGTCATCCACTCGACTAAATAAAATTTACAAAATGAGGAATATCTCTTCAAATAACAAGCAGAATGTTTTAAAACTTTGTGCATGTATACCAATGAGGAATGTACACACCACTGTGTATAGTATGCTGTTGTATGTGGGAAACGGGAGTCTTTTAACTAAAAATCTAGAAAAAACTATTTAAACCTCAAAAATACAATATGTACCTGTGTACGAATCTCCCAATCTATGTACAGCAGTAAACGTTTGATAGACGAGAAATAAACAAATGTTGTTTTACAAGTGGAAGAGATCTGACACCAAGTGGTCTCCATGGCAACAACATACTGTGCCCAGTGGACTATACTTTCCTCATTGGCATACATGTGCAAAGTTTCAAAACTTTCTGCTTGTTATTTGAAGAGATATTTCTCATTTTGTGAATTTCATTTAGTCTATGTGAGTGGATGACGTCAGACGTATCTAATTTACATATTTCAAAAACCTGAATATCTCTGGAACGAGATGAAATATTGAGAAACCGAGGATGACATTCTGTCTCATTTTGAAAATACTTTTAGATAAAATCAAAATTGGATATTTTTCATCGCAGTAGCACTTTAACCGTGTTTTGTAACTTACAGACACCTCGACGTCACACCGACAAGTCACGTGTTATTTAACCGCGCGCGCGTTATTTAGATCCGCGCGTGGAAATGACCACTTTTTGGTTGAATATATATATAGTCTATTTCAGTGGCATAACGTTTTTAAGAATTATTTCTGTTCAATATATATTCTAAATGCATATTGAACCTTTAAAAACTTCAAATAATTATTCGGTTCCTAGGCACATTAAATAGCCGGAATATGGTAGTTTGAGGATAAAACGGTTTAAATTTCTTCTCAGCGTTACTTTTGTAATCACTTTTACAAAATAGCACAACACTACGAAATACAACGGGGTTTGCTTATAACCCGGGCGATGATCGAGGATGAGCATGAAATATTGTTGGTCAGCAGTCACATCATTAACTTGATAACCAAGGGAATCGAGGTATATAATCGTTAGAATTTTGTCACTTTACCATGCAAATAACCAGTAACCGCAAAACAACTTAGATCCTTCGCTAACCCCCCGCCGAATGAGCTTTCTAACCCTAACCCCCCGCCTTAAGTGTCTTCTTTAACTCCCACCTCGATTCCCTTGATATAACCCATATCGGATAACCTTTCATGTTACTCCATCACTACCTCGATTCATTTGGTGATGGAGTAACATGAAAGGTTAACCATCATATCCATCATATCTGGCCTACAAGATTTCATGCTCATCCTCGATCATCGCCCGGGTTATCTCAATTATATTCCTGATTTTACTGAAGTCGTTATGCAACGTATGCAGTGCTGTTATTTACATAGCAAACAAATCTGAATATCTCAGAAGCGAAGTGAGAGATGAGAAAGCTGTAAAGGCATATCTTATAACATCAAAACCGTTTTAAGGTTCCTAATGTTGACAAGACAACTTAGACCACCGCTCTGGCCAATTGTGTTAGGCCAATTGGTACCGATCGACTTTTGAACCATTTGGCCCTCTGTTGCTGATAAAGTAATACTTATTCATATTAATTAATATAAATTAACAATAATTACTATTGTTAATTATTTTTTAATAATTAATTATCATTTTAATTGGACTTAATTTATATTTCAAATTTAAGGAAAATGTTTGATTAGATTGTTTTACAATGCTGCATGAAAACGCCTTCTTTGATGGTTAACAGCGGGCAGGCAGCCTCGTATCCAGGGTCTTGCGAAATTGATCACCATGGTTTCAGCTGGTCACGTGCCACCCAGAATCCGGGTGGCAAAAAAGAATTACATTGGGAGGGACCCACGGATTTTAATTGTCTACAAATATCAATCACGACTCGCGCATGTTTGTTACGTTCTCAGCCGAGCGAAAATGGATGATGACTCTAACATCAAAGAAACTCAAAAAAGTGTATAACTCAACCAAAACCACTGCTCAAGTTCGTATCGTCTGTGTGGATCAGTTGACACTGTTGCTCAAAAACATCTACAAAAAGTCAAGAGACTGTTATGCTTTAACCCTCCCCCGAGAGAATTAAATTGTCAACGTGCCAGCCGAAACCGGGTATTGAAGGTTGACAGCTATACACAACTTATTAATATTTTCTTTGTCGTGTACACAGCAAAAAATCATTTTCTTGTTTCAAGAAAAAAACAACTTATTTCAAGTATTTTGTTTCTTGAAATAAGAATTTTCTTAGTTGGGAGAATAGCGAGACAATTTTTCTTAATAAGAAAATGTTCTTAACAAGAAAGTATTTCTTAAAACAAGAATATAATTTTCTTGTTTTGAGAAAAAGTCAAACTTATTTCAAGAAAAAGAACAACTTATTTTGAGATTATTTTTCTTGAAATAAGAAATTTCTTACTAAAATATTTTCTGATTAAGAAATTATTTCTTAAAACAAGAATACAATTTTCTTGTGTTTGTAGAATTAGGATCCATCGACTTATCTTCTACATCGATGCGATTAGTCGGATCCCACAGGACATATCGCGTCTCCTGGTGGTTTCTCTTCTCTTTTGGTGAATTGCCTATCACTTTCGTTTCTTCTCTTTCACTTTCCTGTCCCCCGGAATGTGAATTATCTCATATAATCAAGAGTGACTTGTCTCGTAAAAATACTTTTCCGTTGTCAAATCGGGCAGTGACTGCATTTCCACTTATTTTGATGACTCTACCTGGAATCGGGCTCAATTAGTCTGTTCGTTTGTTCTTCATGAGAATCCTATCTCCAATAACCAATGTGGACTTTCTCACGTTTCTACGCTTGTCGTGGTTTCTTTTCGACTTGTGCTTGTACATGGCGTCGATCGTTTCTTCTTACTTCAGCATCGCTTTCATATTTGAGGATTTTCGAAATCTCTGGCAAGATTCCAAGTCGCATCTTTCTACCAAACATCAGCTCGTATGGACTTTTCCCTGTAGCTGGATGTGGCGTGGCTCGATGACATTTAATATTCCCTCGACAACCGTGCGATATTTACTCCATTTCCTCTTGGATGCTTAGGTTTCACTGGTTTATGGATAAATCCTCTCTCTTTGGCATATCTTTCGAATTCATGACCATTGAATGGAGGACCTCGATCTGACTTAAGCTCATTTACTGTGCCAAACGTCGAAAACCATGATTCGAGGATTGGTTTCACACAGGAAAATGCTGTCGATGTGCAATAACTTACAACGGGATAGCGGCTGTACAGGTCATACCCCACAATTGCGTAAGTTCCATCTTTAAACGGACCTTTGAAATCCACAGAGATCGTGTGCCAGGGACTTGGCGGCAATGGCGTTGATTGAAGAGGCTCGTCATAAGTACGATCATGAGTGGCTTGACAGCTTGAACAATTCTTCACAATCTCTTTACAGAGCTTTGCAATACCATGAGGAAACCAGATATTTTCTTGAAGAAGCTTCAACACGTGCGGGTTTCACCTGAGTGCCCAATCTTGTGTGCTTTCTCGACAAATCTTCTCCGACTGTTCAACGGCGGAATAAGACGGCCTTGATAAAGGATTGCTTCTCCAATAACAAATAGGTCGGACACTACTCCAAGGAATTTTGAAATTCTTGGATCTTTCCCATATTTCTTCCAAAGGTTGTTTTGAATCACTTCTTTCAGGAATTGGTAGTCCTCGTCTTCTTTTGACATTCTGGAAAGATATTCATCTTTGTTCTCAGAAACAAAAGTTTTCAATCCTTCCTCCAATTCGTTTACGGATCTCACTATGGAAATATCACTCTCTTTCTTTCCAATGTGGCTTGATCCATAGTCGGCGATGTTTTCGACTCCCTTCTGGTACTTTACTACGTAATCTAGACCTAATTGTATCGCAAGAACCTGTTCGCTCGATACGCAATGGTGCTCTCGACGTTGGGTTGTTCGAAAGGTGCACAAGCGGCTTGCAATCTGTGATGATCTCAAATCTTGGTGCTCCAACCAAGTATTTGTAGAAAGCATGTACACATGCAAGCTTGATCGCAGTAGCTTCTAACTCGGTCTGTCCGTATCTTGTCTCGACATCAGTCAGGGCTCGGTTCGCAACATGACACATCTTCCATTGTCCCTCATCATCTTGCTGGCATAATATGGCACGTAGTCCTCCAGGAACATTGCTTGACTTTTCTGTCTTCTTTCCAGCGTCTACGTAGATCCTTATTGGTCTTTTAGGAACGAAGTAAGCAAGGGTTGTCTGTTCCGTCAAACTGCTCTTCAAACTATCGAAAGCTACAGTATCTGTTCTGGATCTCCCCAGCGGAAAGGTGATGTTGACTATACGTTAACTGTCGTTGTGGTGCAGCAATTTTAGCAAAGTCTGGGATGAATCGTGACATATTATATCCCACCATCTGCAGAAAACTTCTTACTCCTTTTGAGCTGGGCTCCCCACATTCTTGCAATGCTTTGACTTTCATCTCCGATGGTTACATACCTTCCGCCGTAAATCTGACACCATAGAACTCGATCTCTTCCTTTCCAAACTCGCACTTCTCCAATCTCAACGTTAAACCATGGTCTTGTAGAGGTGTTAGAACCAGGTCTAGTGTTCTATTGTGCTCGTTCCAATCTCTTCCACCAATTATGCAATCATCTCGGTTACGCCAGGTACGATTCGGGTCCTCGACGCTCCCTTATTTGCCATTCGGAAATCTGCTGTAATACGTACGAACATCGTCGTCCCCTTTCGGTGTAATCACAAGTGGGCTGGCGGCGTATGTAATGGGCTCTCCCGGTCTGGTCCAGGTCATTATTCCCTCTTCGACGAAATAATCGAGTTTTTTTTGGTTCGTTCTTCAAGGTGGTGTGGTACTGGTCTCGGTGGTTGAATTACTGGCTTTGCATCTTGATACATTTCGATGTGGGTTAATATGGGCTATCCTGACTCTGGATTCTTCAATGTCCCTATACCTTGGATTCTTGGAACATCTTCTTGTGGTTTTGTAAGATCTTTCTAAAGTCTTTTATCGGCTTTTCGTCTTCAATATCAACTCTGCACACTTTTTCTGTGTCGTCATCTGCTTTCGAGTCGACGTTTTCCACGAATTCTCTCTCAGCGCTTTATTTTATCATACCGAGATTTAGGAGTGTTCTTTCCGATAATAACGGATATTTGTGAATGCCATCTTGTAAGATGTATAGATCAGTAAATGTCCACACTTTGTACAGATCTTCTTCTCTGACGGTTGTTTCTCGTGTTGTGGTTTCTTCGGGTTTTCACTATTCTTGAATGAATACATCTTCTGTGACCTCTTTCTCTGGACTCTTTTATCTTTCCATGTTCTTCGTACTTCAAGGTCGAATGATTCGCTCTTCATTTAGTCGTCTTCATTCCAACGCTTTCGCTTGAAGATTTTCATCTTTGCACGTTAATATCCATGAAAATCGCATTCTTTTGCAAGTCGTCGAAGTTCAAGTTCGTATTGTGCAATAGACTGACACGGCTGTCGGACGGCTCCAAATTTATAAAATTTGCAAAAGGGTTTGTCACGATCTTGTTACGTTGTTCACGATCTTGTTTCAATTTCATGCATATGTTCCTCCGCCGATGTGGCCGAGGGCTCGGGACTGACAAATTTCCGTGCGCGACCGGAAGGCTCTGGGAACAAGATTGGTGCACGGCCATCTTGTTTTATACGAATTTTTCGAGCACGATGCCAGGATTCGATATTTCGTATTTTCGCTAGATTTGGTGGAATACTTGAGGTTAATATGGATAAAAGAAAACTGTGCCCACCTAATTTACACTTCCAAATTACCAAACGTTTTCTCAAACAATATTAAAATGCAAGTCTAATCTCATTTGGACCAAATGTTTCTTAAAAATAAGACTTTCGTTTTTGCTCAAAAGTGTCCTCAAAATGCAGGAAATGCCGTTTTAGAGACCCAAATTTCAAAAGTTTTTCAGGGGTGCATGCCCCCGGACACCCCTAGAGCATTCGTTACTGTTGTGAAAACGACCCCCCTTTCAAAAATCCTGGTTGCGCGCTTGGCGTGAAGTCTTGTGTTCTTCGCCACATACACATGCTCGATTTTTTCAATTATAGCTTTTCATATTCGTTCATATCACCTTCTGGCTCGGTTTCAATTTCGTCTATTGACAGGATTTTATCGCCACCATGAACCAACACAGCTGCTTTCTCATCTTCTGGTTTTGTGATATCGTAGTAATACATTTGAACCTCTAATCGTCGCTTCAATATTGCCATTTACATGTAGTCTCTAGGATATCTTCGTCAGGTTCGAATTCTTCGATTTTCAATGCTTTCCTCGGTTTCGGAGGCATATTGACAATGTTTAATCCTCATCGCCAATGTTATAAATTCAAAACAGCACGTACGCGTGAAGATTTATTGAAGTGACTTTTACCGACTCTATTTACAACAGATACTATATGTTTACCTCTTTTTATACATTTTTTTGTGAATCTTTTACATATATTTAACATAATAATAAGATGAATAAATTGTCATCAAAGAAATTAATTGTAAAGTTCTCTTGATTGGTTTGTTTTCACAACGGTATTCAAGCTTGCATACCAACGGGGTGGGGGTAAACTCACTGGTCACATGGTACAAATCTAGTTCTCCGATTGGACAATTACAGTTGAGGTATAAAATTGCTTTTTTTCAAGAGAACTGGCCATATCCATGAGCGGAATACACACTAAATTCCGTATTGCACATCTCTATACCAGTTTAACTGGTTTAGCTGAAGAGGTAAAATCTTGGATGGAAATGAACACTATAATAAATATCCCATTGAATGATTTTACCGATAATACGGTCGGGCATTTTATTTGTTTCTCGCATTTTTCCTCGCCCTAAAAATACATCCGAAACTCGTATTATTGGTAAAACCATTCAATAAGATGTACAGTATAACAGTACAATGTGATTATTTATGTAATGGAAATTCAATTTATTGGCTTGAGTTGCTTCTTGCTGCTAGTCGACAACAAGAACACAGCAATCAGTTCCTGGGTAATCTGGTAGTTCCAGTTTGTATTTATCTGAAAGACTACTGGGTACAAAACGTCCACCAACATAATGATGTCTTCCTTTGAAAAGTTTGGCACACAGCTTTGGAGCTGTGAGAGATATGAGAAAGTCTGGTTGTAGGCCGTCAGGGGCACCTTTTTCAACATCCCAGCCTAAATAAATCATTTAAATGAAAACAAAACTTTAAAAAGGGAGGTGTACTGTATGTGGGGTAGGGATACAGTAAACTGATTAAAAAATGTTCCACTTACCTGATGGAACATCAACTGAACATAATGGAGCTTCAACATCTTTTAATGTGTTGATGATTGTGTTGAAAGGTTCCCGGATATTACCTTTAAAACTAAAGCCAAAGATTGCATCCACGACAAAGCCATAATTTCCACTAATGTCTCTAGCGGATGGAAGATCTGTGATAAATGGTATGTCCATCCATGTACATTGAGTAACAAGGTTCTTGTACAGTTGTCGATCAGTCCTCTTGGGGTAGAAAATCTCTGGAGTGTAGCCCTTAAATGGGAATAAGAAATTTGGTTACGTTTTATAAACTGTCTGTACACAACTGTACAGTATATGCCAATCCATTGCAACACCTATGCATGCTTTCCACTGTCCCACCTTATATATACTGTACTGTACAATATGCACAACTGCTTGAGAGTTCTGCCAAACTTTTTGAGTGTTTGCAACAGGCAATAATGCAAACATGCATTATTTGCACAGTTCATATACAGTATATATTTCTGTTTTAAATAAAAGTCAGTGGAGAATAAGAGCAATTTTATTGATATAATATTATTAATATCAAATAAATTCAGGTGCTCAGAGAAAACTGTACTTGACTATGACATGACTGAAGAAGAGGTCAACCGATGATCGGATTGGACATCAGATTTGGCCGATATTTTGCAACATCAGCAAAACATCGGACCAGTGAAATCTCACTACCGTCTAAATTTTGGCATTTATACGAGATATTCTGCAGAAGACAAAAGCTAAAAGATGTAGAACACTAGATGACTAGGTTCCATCTCCTGCTGGGAATTGGGTGAACCTGTTTATTTAGAAAGATAAGTGGTGAAAGTCAGACCGGAAATTTCAGAGAGCGAATTGTGAAAATGCAACATTTTTGGCACCAGTTCGACGGAATTAAAAATATGTGCGACATGTCACTTTCAAAATAAAACTAACAAACAAATGATTAAATGATCAGTGCCTCATGCATTACTAGTCAGTATCTTATTCTTTCCTAGAAATACTGCTAATATAATAGTTTAATGTATATACTGTTTCGTGCAGTATTAATGTATCAGTCAATTCCAGCTGTGCCCATCCCCCCCGGACCAACCCCAGGGAATTAGACATTATTTGTGGGGAAGTGTCCATATCCCCCACCCTGGGGATAGACCTAGTGTGCCAAGGCCCCACCCCTGGGCAAGAACCTCTGGACTAACACCCCACCCCAGGGTCATATTATTGCCTGATTTATTAATAATAATAAATTCGACTGGTTAGGAAATTAAATGCGAAAATTCAACTTCTACAACAACAAGAAATTATATGAAATGTTTTTAATAACAGTAATTCATTCAAAGCTTGAATCACAGTCTTCATAACATCAATAAATCACGATTATCAATAAATAATAATCACGATCATCAATAAATCAATAGATCATATTTACGGTATTATTGAAAACATAGTATTAAAATTGTGGAAGTGAAATATTAATTATTAATGACAACATATTTGTGCGACAGACAGCGACGTTTTTCGGTTCGGCGAGTTAACTGTACAACTTTCATACCAGTAAAAATACCAGTCAATATCTTCGGCATAACATACAAAAACTTTCCAGTCTGGCCCCTGGTTGCTTGATTACTTATAGACTAATATATAACATAAACATTGTGGGATACGTAGAAAACCTAAATGTTATTGTGGGATGAGCAGGGCTATGTATTTTCTCGTTAAGGCAATGTATTTTCTCTCCCCAGGCCCTTCCTATATGACTTTATATGGAATACAAGATAATCTTTATAATTATTAATGTATAAATATTGCACTTACAAACATTTTTAGATGTCTAGCTGCAACCAAACCGTCTCCTCCGTTATTTCCAGGCCCACAACAAACTAAAATCTTCCTTGATTCCGAAGTTATCAATGGATAAGCTTTACACAAGGCAACAGCCACACTCAATCCAGCCAACTCCATCAGTTGGTCCACGCTAAATGTGTACTGATTAAATAATTCCTGATCAATGTTTTGGGCTTCTTCTTGAGTTAAGTACTTCATTGTTCTTCTGACACAACGAAAACCACCGCTGCCACTTGAACTAAACAGAAAATTGATGGTCTTTGAAGAAGTCTGCAATTGCTTTATAAACATTTGGGAAATAGTCGATATACGAGCCCGACCGCTGACGCGAGAAACCGCTGGCCTTTAGTTTTTTGGATAGGTTTAGAAAGGTTTAGCCGTTTAGGCATAGTTTAGGTGTTTAGGGTTAGGACTTAGGATTATGTTAAGTTAGGTGTATGGTTAGGATTAGGTTTAGGTTTATGGTTAGCTTTAGGGTTTAGATTAGCCTGGTGATACAGTTCTCAGGTTAATAGGATTAGGTTCAGTATGAATCCACTAAATTTTATACTGATGAAGTTCTGATGAAGTACTATCCCGCGCGTGACAAAATATCCGCTGAGAAAATAAGAATATCGTCGGCTCAAGGGAGCTCATTAATATGGAGAATCAGGAAATGAAATATAATATTGAAACTACATGCAAAGTCAATATCCAAATTTAACTTCTATGTAAGGATTGTAAGACAGTAAACAATGGCGGAAGACCAATGGGTAAAGTGACTTTATTGTCGACTTGATTTTTTCTTTTGTAGCAATTGTAGTTAATTATTCAATGTTTTATGTTGACATTTGTTGTATAGAAAAAACTCCCCAAGGAAATGAAAGGAGAGTTACGTTGGAAAAATGGTTGGATCTGGCAAGTAATATATGCCGAGGTATAAACGAAGAACGCGTGATATTCCTCGGTTATTATTATACTCAAAACGGTTTTTACTCACCTGTGACTGTATTTATAGTACTATTACAGTAATTGTCAGTATGTTTTGGAGAATAATTAGTAAACAGTTTCGATCCTCTTGTGTGACATTCGTGTGTGAATCTGTGATAAACATAGAAGATGAAGCGAAGCAATTTTCCTATATACAGTACTATAGACGTGTTTAAGTGATTTTAGAAAAAGTTAGCCTGGATTGCTTGCAATAAAATGGACAAAATATGTCAGTAACTTGCCAAATGATCTTAAGGTTCATCTATTTAGAAACACTGTGGAACCAATGCTCATGTAGGCTCTGAAACGTGGACCAATTACCTTCTCTTTGACTGTATACTGTACTACCTTTTTTATGTCGCATAACTGCATTTTCAAACTTATTCTTTAAAACAGTTTAATGATTATCCATTTATGCAAGGTACTGGGCATTTATACTGGTATTACATGTCCGTGACATGAACGTGAAAAATATCGCAAAACTATGATACCCGTAACCATAATAGCTTTGCCGTGCACTTCACTTCAGAGACTGGGTCTCAGCTACCCCTGCAGTTAGACGACGGGTTTTGTGTGTGAACAGGCCTGGGGATGTGGGGGGTGTGAGTGTGACACCCCCAAAAATCTTTTTATGAGTTTCGGTCGGACTCACAAATCTAATGTTGATGTTAAATGTTTTGTTTATATGTAAATGCAGGGTATAAAATTTGTGGTATCCCGATATCCACGGAATACCAAAATTTTGTTTTGGGTACTAACTTCTGTTTTACGGTACTAACTTCTGTTTTACTTGTATCCCGATGGGATACCACAAAATTTCAAAAATCGGGATAGTTTTAAATGCCCCGGCGGTCTCCCGATAGCTTTGTTAGCATGAGTCACCATCTTGGAAATCGAGGGAAGACGGAGACCTTACAAGCACTGGGTACGAGGTTAACTTGTTGCCTATTGGTGAGTTTACTGTATATCAGTCAATGAATCAGGTGATAGCTTCATTTCATATTTGGTCTTGCAATAAGCTTAGATGGTGACTGGGCTATATGTGATGTACAGTACCACTGACAATTAGGTGGGATACTGAAAATCATGGTAACTAGGATCCAGAAGTGGGATACTGGATTGTCATGGGGATACTAAAGCTTTGAACCCAGGTATCCCAACACCAAAGACATAAATTTATTAAAATGTCATCATGTTTTCATTTCATATTGAGAGGGTTGTGGCTGTTTAGTATACCCAAAAGGTCGAAATGTGGAGAGAGGACTCGGAAAAAGTTATTGGATTGTTTAGAAAACTTGCTAGTCGGGGGGTTAGGGTTCGTAAACGCGTTAGGCGGGGGGTTAGGGTTAGGATCTTTGTTGTTTTGGGGTTGCTTACAATCCAATAACTTATTGGTTACAATCCAATCTCGTTCCCAGAGCCTGCATTCCCCCTGACCTGCGTGGGGGGGGGGGGAAACGGAGACTCTGGGATAATCCATCGCCGGAAACAGAAAAACATGGTTCCGGTTACAAATAAACCGGGAGGGCCTGCGAACAAGCATTTGCTTTGCTTTTGGCATAATTTGTCGGACAAGGATATTGATATTTTTCATGCTGCTTTAGGAAAGTCTTAAGGAAAGGGGATATTGTAATAAAGGACCATCAGTATAGCGCTCAAGTCCACTTTTGAAACCGCACTTAAAGGCAGAAATACAAACCAGGTTGCTCTAAAATCTTTTTAAATATAATGTTGAAGGTTTATATTTTGTGTACTTGTTGATAGTTATCAAATTAAATTGAGTTTTAAAATAGAACGAAGCAATTGTACATGTATATGATAAACTTTTCATAATTTGACCCTTTTACTATAATTAACTGTCAACAGATACAAATAGCGAAAGTGGACAGGTATTCTACAATTTAGCGCAAAACGGGGACAACGAAAGGTGGAGTATCTTTCTATGAGCAGATTGTCCAGCCAAGCCAAATAATATTCGCCCACCCAGAAGCCTTAATAGAAGATAGAAAGGTCTTCCAAAACATTTTGTTCACCGACGCCTGTTCAAACGACATTGTTCTTGTTTGTTTTTATTAATCCATGACAAAGCACGTTGTCGCTTCTGTCAGAATTCGTTTTTACTGTTGCCGAACATGGGAGAGGCTGCCCTTAAAAGTCACATGAAAGGAATAAAGCATCAAGAGTTGGCATCATTAATAACAGAGGCTTCAGCTCCCATTACTCAGTTCATGTCTACTTCAAATGCAACGTCTTCATCTATAGCTCTGTTCCTTCAACGTGTGACGATTTAGCATCCAACCCTTCAGCGCGTGCTACAAGTACAGAAACAGCCAGGTCATCTGCTCCTGTTAAAGAAACGTTGCTACTGTATCATCATATATATGGCCAAAGAGGACTCACTGAAAGCCGAAATTCGTTGGACTTTACATACAGTTGAAAGGCACCATTCCTTTCACTCAAACGAAGGGATTGAAAAACTTTTTCAAGACATGTTTGGTGACAGTGCAATTGCTATGAAGTTTTCCTGTGGTGAGAAAACTAGGGAATTAATAAGTTAGGAATGACATCATGACGCAAGTCAAGGTTTATATATATGTCAACACGTTCAGTGCCGTATGAACTTTGCCTTTAAATATTGTTACAGTAAAAAGCGTGACTCGGTGTCTGACGGTGCGCGTTTTGCGAGTGAAATCTTCAGTGAGTTAGTGGGAAAAATATCCAGTGAGTTAGTGAATAGTTAGTTTAATATAATAAAAGTTCGAACAAAACCAGAGATCGTGATTTGTTGGGAGTTGGGACAACACGTAGGGAGGCAATTCCCAACAAAGTGTCACCTCCGACGGGATAAAACAGTGAAAAGGAAATGGATGCGCTCCTCAAGGCGATGAACACGAAATTACAGCTCTTAGAGATCAAACAGTTTAAGACTCAGGAGATTATCACAAGTGGAAATTGTGAAACCGTAAAGCGGCATCATGATGCCCTGAAAGGTTTGGCAAGGGAAGCGGACGAGTGTAAGCCTCAAATCGAACAAGAGAAACTATCGAACGACGAAAACCTATCGAACGACGAAAACCTAGAAGATGTTGCTGCTTGGAGCAGCGATGTGGAGATAACACTTGAGACCATGAGATGTGTGAAGCTGGTCGTCCAGGTTGTTGTAGTCTTGAGAAAGACTGTTGTTGGTGACTGACGTTTCGACGGCCTCAGCGGCGGTCATCTTCAGAGTCAAGTAAAGCGTGTTTGTCAGGTTTGCCGATATATATACGTTTGGTTCATTACGTCATAGTTTGTTTGTGTCATAATTAGTGTGAGTGGGTGTTGTTGCGTCATACGTTAAGCGTGGTCATAGTCAATGTGAGTGGGTGTTGCGTCATGCATTAAGCGTGGGTGTATTGTTTGTCGGTAGGCCTATTGTTCGTTGGTGTGTGCGAAAAAGTCTTTTGTATGGTGTTGGTAATTGTTGTGATCTGTTAAGTGGTTTATTTTGTGATCTGTTAAGTGGTTTATGACTACCGCGACAATCACTGGGTCAGGTCCAAAGAAAGTAGACGACTTCTACAAGAAGCTCTTGTACAACGTCCAGAGTTTAGAAACATTTGGGAAGGCTGCGAGATGTGACAGGAAATGTCAGAGCGGTGTCGGATAAGCTGAAAGGAATCAAGGCCGATCTAGTGCGAGGTCAAACCGGTTGGCAGGATTGGGATTTTACGAAGCTTCTTCAAGCCGTCAAGAGATGGGAGATCAACCCGGTTGATGAAGTCGAAGATTCGAAATCGGGATATTCACACCGCCGACAAGAAGGAAATTTCAAGCCGCGTATGAAATCGTTCCAAACGCAACAGCGAGCGCGGGGATGTAGTTATTGCGATGGCTTGGATCATAAGACTGGATACTGCCAAAAGTGCGTGACGGTGGCGAGCGGAGACGAATCCTGGCCTCGAAGCGACTTTATTTTAATTGTACAAGGGGAAACCATCGAGCATCACATTGCCCATGTCATTCAGGATGTTTCAAGTGCGGCCAACGACATCACACCACCATTTGTAACAACATTTGGAATTGTCGGAAACATGAACGGCGAAACTGCTGACACCTCATCTCGCGAATAACACTACGGTGATATACAGGTATCAGGTCGTTGTTGTTAAAGTGGGGGTATCATGTGCTGTGCCCTTTTGGATACCGGAGCCGGGAGCTCTTACGCCTCTGCGGCGTTACTCGACCTAGTGGGAGTGAAGCCATGTTCAAGTCAAGTATGTCGCATCGAAATGATGCTTGGTGTGCAAACCAGGAGGGTGGACCTCTACTAAGTGAATGTAGCCAACCTGAAGGGAGATTTTAACTTGGAGATAACAAGTGGAGAAACCCAAGTTGTTGGAGCTGGAAAATCCCCAGTATGTGAAATTACTCGAACGCTGTGCCCACTTGAAAGGGATCGAGATGAGTGACAGTGACACCAAAGCATTGCTTCCTGTGCATCTGATCCTTTGGGGTAGCGAGTACGTAAATATTAAAGTGGACCGCGCGTAGGACGTCCTGGAGAGCCTATAGCGAAAAGAACCAAACTTGGCTGGACTATACTGTCTCCTGAGAAAGAGGCCGAGGTCTTCAAGGCGTTGTTGACGCAGACCTCGCAAGCGGATTACGAAGATTTGCGCAAGATGGATGTTCTTGGCTTGGAGGATTCCCCAGCTGGCAACCAAGCACTTGTACACTCGGAGTTCAAGGAGCAGTTGAGGAGGAGCACTGGCGGCTGGTACGAGACCAGGCTGGCCTGGAGGGGAGATCATCCACCTCTGCCAAGCAACAAAGAAGACAGTTTGCGAAGACAAAGAAGACTTGGAACTCTTCTGCGTAAATTTGAGAGATCCGTGATGACAGCCAAATACATGTACCACAACGTCATACAGGATCAGCTTCAAGAAGGTATCGTGGAACGGCTTACCGACCCACCGGTAGGCCCTGAGTTCTATATTCCTCATAAGGCAGTGGTAAAAGAAGCGGCGCAGAGTACGAAGCTTCGTATCGTTTATGACGCCTCAGCGCGAGCCTTCGAAAAAGCTCCGTCTCTGAACGATTGCCTTCACGCTTGTCCATCCCTACAGAACCAGCTGTTGGGAGTGTTGGTGCGCACAAGGTAATTCACGGGTAAGGTACGAATCCGAGAGGAGGACAGAGATGCTCTGCGATTTCACTGGATTTCAGATCTAGAATCGAAGCGTGTGGAGACTCGACGATTTACCCGAGCACTGTTTGGCTGGGTCCCGCACCCTTCCTTTTATCTGGTGTGCTCCAACAGGACATGGAGAGCTGTCGTGAGAGAAAGCTGAAGAGTATCCTGAAGAGTCTAATCCATGGAGGCCCCACTGTGGAAGCTGCCAGCCAAATGAAGTCCGTTTCAACTGAGATCTTCTCGCAGGCTGCGTTGAACTGCACAAGTGGCATTCAAACGCACTTGAATTAAAAACTGCAGACGACGTTTCGTGTGGAGAGGCAGAAACCTTCGCAAAGAAACAATTGGGCGTACATGTACAGTACCTCAAGAGGAGAGAGTACTCTCCTTGGCCTCGCGTGGAACAAGGAGCAAGATACTGTGACAGTCAAGTTCCCGATGGAGCGAGCTGAACCAACCAAGAGGGGTATGCTGGGTAAAATTGCCAGGATATATGATCCGCTGGGACTGGTGTCGCCCATGATACTCAGTGGCAAGCTCCTGTACCGAGACGCCTGTAGCAAAAAGGTTTCTGCAGTGGGAGTGTGGACTACCAGAGGGAGTCGCTGCGCCTAGAGTCATAGCCCAAACAACGTGAGCCGATCAGGGGAGTCTGCAGCGATGTAGTGTCCCAGCCATCAGGAGTCAGCGTGGAACTCGTGACAGCCAAAGCCAGACTGGCCAAGAAAGGTTTAAGTATTCCGAGACTAGAATTGGTCTCCGCATACTGTATATGGCCGTCAATCTAATCGTGAATGTGAAGAAAGTGATGGAGGGATTTTCAATCGGAGAGTTCAACCATTTCGGCCCTTTCCACCACAGAGCTAACTTCTCGACACTTCCCCAGGTCTGCAGGATTCTCACGCGTACCCACATGTCGCCAATTCACTTCTGGATGCTGTTCTTCTGCACACGATTACTCACAAACTGTTTATGTTCGCCAGAACCCCTGATCCAGTGCAGGCCTACGCTGCTGTCGAGCCAACAATACACGAATCGTGAGAGATGGTCTCACCGCAGAGAGTCAAGTCGAAGCCAAAGTGATCCGGGAGCTATTTGCTGTGGCGGAAGTCAAAACCGACGAGTTCGATGCCCTGCTGGGAAAGTTCAGTTATTGGAAGACCCTCAGAGTTTTGGCGTGGATATCACGGTTTATACACAATACGTGAACTGTCAATGAACAACAGTACTGTAAGGAGATCGATCGACAAAGACTATTTTGGGAGAAGCGAGTCCAGGAAAGCTGCAAGAAAGAGGAGAAATAGCTGCAGCTGAATTTACAAGAAAATCCAAATGGAGTGCCATGGAAGAATCCAGGGGGGTTACCCAGTCTACCTTCCGGACAAGCTGGTGACCGAAGCACATCTGGGCACACTCCACGGGGGAATGGGACTGACAATGGCGAAACTCGAAAGTCCGGGAACGTCACTGGGTCCCAAGATTAAGACGACTTACGAAGAAGATTGTCAAACCCTGCCATTGGTGTATGCGGTTTCAGGTCAGAGCACTCGCCAGTCCACCACCAGGAAACCTGCCAAAAGATCGGACGGAAAGAAGAGCGGCATTCCAAGTGGTGGGAATCGACTACGCCGGACTCCTAAAATTCAAAAAAACGAAGATGGCATTGTGTGCGTGCAGCGTTACCCGTGCTCTCTACCTAGAATTGCACCCAATATGGAGACGTCGGAGTTTTTGAAGAGCCTGAAGAGATTCATCTCCCGTCGTGGTCGCCCCGAGAAGGTCTACTCGGACACCGGACGGACCTTCGTTGGGGCGGCAAACTGGCTGAACGCAGTAATGACAGACGAACGCCTCAACGACTTCCTGGCCCGCCAAAGAATAAAATGGCAATCTAACCTCAGCCTTGCCCTTTGGTGGTGAGGGCAATTCGAGAGGTTAGTCGGCTTCGTGAAAAGATCATTATACTAATCGATTGGAAATGGGTTCCTAACATGGGGTGAGCTGCAAGAGGTTGTACTCGATGTGGAAGTGGCTCTGAACAACCGCCCGCTTAGCTATATAGAGGATGACGTCCGACTTCCAGTTCTAACGCCGAACAGCTTATTATTCGATCAGGCAAGGATCTAACTCAGGTAGGATGTTGGGCACCTGGAGACCGGAGACTTGCGAAAACGGGAAAGGCACCTCAAACGATGCAAAGCTGTAGTATGCAGACGATGGACGGGGGAGTATCTAAGGGGACTCCGAGAGAGACACCGTCTCAAGCATGACCGGCAACCTGTTTACCTCAAGGTGGGGGAGGTGATGTTGATTAAGGGAGACGAGAACGATCGCGGAAAATGAATAAATTGGTATCGTAGAGAAACTGTTTCCAGGACGCGATGGTATAGTGAGAGCCTTACGACTGCGGGCGGGGAATTCGTATTTAGAGCGACTGGTACAGCACCTTTTTCCATTGAAGTTAGCCTGTGATATGACCACAGTGGAACCCACAGCTACTCTGAACGCTGAAGCTCCTACGTTTGCCCCAAAACGTTCTGCAGCGCAAGAAGCCATAGGTCGGATTGCAGCAATTGCTGAGGAGGAAAGAAGATATTAAGAAATGAAACTTTCTATTTTTTGCATTTTAATATTAGTCTAATATGAACGTTATGAACTTGTTGAAGTTGTGTTTGTGCAAAACATTTTCTCTCTTCGGAGACAAATGGGGGGAGTGTGTCGAGGATAGCGTTAATTTGTCAAACTAGGGAATTAATAAGTTAGGGATGACGCAAGTCAAGGGTTTATATATATGTCAACACGTTCAGTGCCGTATGAACTTTGCCTTTAAATATTGTATCTTGTTACAGTAAAAAGCGTGACTCGGTGTCTGACGGTGCGCGGTTTGCGAGTGAAATCTTCAGTGAGTTAGTGGGAAAAATATCTGGAAAAATATGAGTTAGTGAGTTTAATATAAGAAAAGTTCGAACAAAACCAGAGATTGTGATTTGTGAGTTGTTGGACAACACATAGGGAGGCAATTTCTTTGTCCTGCTGTTCGATGAAAGTTTGAACTTCATCACAAAGAACAAGCAGTTACAGTAGATGTATTTGTTCGTCGTGAGCCGGTACTGGATGTCACAGTTTCTTGGACACGCCACATCAGAGGACCTTCTGGAGCACTTCAGCAAGGCAACAGAAACGCTGGACATGCGAAAGTTGTTTCAGGTTTGTAGAGTTATTGTGATTTCTTTTATCACTTAGGGACCACTCATTATGTATGCCGGGGGCGACTGACAAAAAATAGGGGTGAGGGTCATGTTGTTTTGAAGAAGAAAGGTCAGGTATTTCTGCCAGTGTTTCCTTCCAAGAATCTCTAGATTTCCTTCCGTTTTTCCCCCCAAATTTCGACCATAAATTAACAAATTTCCTAAGTTCTTAACCTCTAGACGCGAATCTAGCGTGAGAACATATTTCCTTCCGATTTCCTTACAAATTTAATTTCCTTACAAATTTCCTTACAAAAGCCAAATATCCTTATGGAAGGAAATTTCCTTCCAAGTGGAAATGCTGACATAAATGATGAATGGTCTCTTATCGTCATATTCACTCTTGGAGTTAATGGGTGTGGCAGGCAGTACTGTAAAATAATTACCAGGCATTTTGATCTTTTTAGTCTGGGCTTCTCTTCATCCTACAGTACTACAAATTGTCAACGTATCAATGCGATAATTAACTAGTTTAATTACAATTATGTGTTACAAGTCTTTAATATTGAAAGATGTTTTATTCTTTTGGCTTGTATCCTTTTTCTTGATTCAGGAAATATATAGGGGATATAAAATATTATTACGTGTACCACTCAGTGTTTGTGGAAGTGGGGTATTTTGTCTTTTCCAGCTGGTTTTATAAGTCTCACCTGGATTGTTTTGCTTTAAAGGTGTCAATGGACGGTCCTAATGTCAACTGGAAATATTTAGATATGTTCTCCCATCAGCTGATCAATGAACACAGCACTACCTTCCTCAACATAGGAAGCTGTGGTCTCCACATTGTACATGGTTCATTTAAGCAACTAGAGAAATTTTTCAAAAGTATTTTCCAGTTATTTAAGAGAGTACACCTGCCAGAAGGGATGACTACACCCAGGTAACTGGCAGCAGTTTGCCTTAAAGTTTTGCAAACACGGATGGGTTGAGAATGTCCCAGTAGCAGAGAGGGCTATTGAGATCTTGCCACATTTACGTAAATACATGTATGTAAAGGCTGTGCAGGAAAAGAAGCTCCCCGAAGACACAGTCATTTGATACTGTGATGAAGATGTTACAAGATGTTTTGCTGGAGGTGAAAATAAATTTCTTCATCTCCATTGCAAAAGAAGTAACACCTTTTCTCACGATTTATCAAACCGATCGTGTTATACTCCTTTCCTGGGAGATGATTTGCATCGTATGCTCAAGTCCATTATGTCCAGGGTGATCAAAAATTATATTTTAAAGGAGCATGGAGCAACACCCCAGGGCCTAATGAAGGTGGATGTCAACGACAAGAAGAATCAGTACACAGCCCACAAGGTTGATCTTGGCTTTGTTGCAAACGAGCAGCTGAAGAAGCTTGTGGCAACAAAGAAAGTCGCTGACAAGCAAGTACTTGAACTTAGAATCGAATGCAAGGAGTCAGTTTTAATAATTGTAAACCACTTGTGGCTGAAGTCACCATTGGGATACAGAGAATTGTTCGGGCATTGCAGAGTTTGAATCCTCAAATGGTGGTTAACAACCCAGAAAGATGCATTGAGAAGTTTCATGAATGCCCTGGTGGATGCTAAGAAGTTAAAGAAATGTGACGTTGATGTAACCAAACAGCAGTTTGTTTCTTTCCTACATGTAGATGAAGAGATCCCCAGCATGTTTCAGAGCTGAATTCCTTTGATCACACCAAAGAAGATCATCATATCGACAAGCTGTTTTATGAAATGTTGGCCTCTGCTTACTTTGTCCCATGGCCAAGCCACGGTTGAGAGAGAATTATCGACAAACAAGCAACTTACAGGAACGGTCATTTGTTGCGTCATATTTCCTCTGTTGCCTCAGCAAGGCAGAGGTACATGACGTACTTGGATGAAGAGAGAAAGAAGAAAGAGAAACAGGCTTCCTCAATGAAAAGAAAATCGTTGGTGGAAGAACTTGATGAACTGAAAGCCAAGAAGAAGCGACTAGAAAGTGATGCAGCAGCACTGGTAGAAAGTACAAGAAACATTGAAGAAGTAAGGCAGTTAGAGAGAAAGTCAAATAGTCACCGAAGAACCTCAAAAGCCAAACTTGACGAAGCTTCAAGAATTAACAACGAAATAGACATGAAGTAGCCTGCTCAAGCCTGAAATTTCGAAAAGCAGAAAATGAAGGAGTTGAAAGATCAGTTATTGTTTTCAGAGGACTGTTGTTCAGCGAGGATTTGTATTAACAGTCCACTTTCGATATTCTGGTCGAGTGATCACCCACAAAGAAACTCAAGGACAAGGTGAGGCTCCGGGGAAATAAAAGAATAATTAATATTACTTCATTCTTTCCCCGGACCTCGTTTTGAATTGCCTTGTGCACTTAACCAGAATATCGAAAGTGGACTATTGAGCTTTATACATGTAACTTGAGTTAGTTATGAATAGCGACCATAAATGGTCACAGCTATTGTTCCATTCGATTTGCTCTGGTTAGTTTGTTTGTTCCTTTAGCTCGTTTCGATGTTTCTAGCTTTTCCAGGTCATGGATTTTTGTAAATATGGTCATGGAAACTAATGGAAAAGTCATGGAATTTTAATGATCAAAAAGTGTACGAACCATGTAACCAGTCAAATACAGTATTTTTTACAAATTAAAAGTAGTAGATAAAACATGAGCGGCCGATGTCAGTTACAATGGCGAGCCGTTGTAACTGCCCATAAACATCGACCGCGAATGTTTTAACGAACTTGTAAAATGAATAGAATATATGATGCATACTTTGTTTGGAAGTTGTAGAAACGGTACAAACAAATTATTTTAACTCCGAAAAAGCTCAATTTGAGCAAGTTAACTTTGATAAAACATTGATGTTTTATTAATCAGCAAGTTAACTTTGATAAAACATTGATGTTTTATTAAAGGACATTGGCAACAAAATTTTTGTTGCTTTATTTGAAAGAGCATGAAAAAATAAGCCGATTGGCCGTTTACTGTTCTACGCTATCTCTTCTAGTTGCGAAGTTATACGCAAAAATTTGCAAAATATAAATTGCTGATTCAGCACAACGTGTGACGTCATTGGATGGGTAAGTATGTTTATTGAATACATAACTGAAGCATAGCTCAGTTATTATGAGCTCAAATCAAATGAAATTTTGCACAAAGATAGTACATGATGAGATGCATTGAAAAAACACTTCTAATTTTGTTGTCAAGGTAACACTGTCGTTCCCAGGCCCCTTAAACGGATTTTTTATAACTAGTTACATTTATCTATGGGAGTAATTTTCGAATTATTATCATGCAAGTAAACTTCAGGCATGCATAGGTGTATTGTACACACACTTCTGATATTATGTTATCCTAATCAGTACCAAGAAT
This sequence comes from Chrysogorgia sp. JL179-B06, assembly GCA_035772405.1. Lineage (NCBI taxonomy): Eukaryota > Metazoa > Cnidaria > Anthozoa > Scleralcyonacea > Chrysogorgiidae > Chrysogorgia > Chrysogorgia sp. JL179-B06. Next base: position 1,471,357 of record JAYKKM010000074.1, on the reverse strand, counting down.
AAAGCTGTTTTATAAAATTCGTGCAAGGGGCCTGGGAACGACAGTGTTACCTTGGCAACAAAATTTGAAGTGTGTTTCAATGCATCTCATCATGTACTATCTGTATGCAAAATTTCATTTGACTTGAGCTCATAATAACTGAGCTATGCTTCAGTTATGTATTCAATAAACATACTTACCCATCCAATGACGTCACACGTTGTGCTGAATCAGCAATTTATATTTTGCAAATTTTTGTGTATAACTTCGCAACTAGAAGAGATAGCGTAGAACAGTAAACGGCCAATCGGCTTATTTTTTCATGCTCTTTCAAATAAAGCAACAAAAATTTTCGTTGCCAATGTCCTTTAATCAATGTTTTATCCTGGGTTAAAGATGCTGATTAAATATTAATTTATTTTGAATTTTCTTCATGAATTATTAATGAATTTTACAATGTTATATAAAGAGCAAAAAAAGCGTTTCAACTGTGTCACATCAGCATGTCTTATATAAAGGTTAATAACAAGCAGGGCTTTCACTTAGTTCTGAAGTAGGTAGCTATCCCAATGAAGTATCCATCAGTGTCAGACATGGGTGCTGAATGGACATTTCTGAATCATGGTGGGCCATAAGCTGCAGTCTATATTACCGGTAGTGTGCTCCTGCAAAGTGTGAATCATAGGAATACCATTTTCAGCTTTTGGAGAAATAATTCATATGTAGCAAATTCAACTATATTATCAATGGAATAAGTAATATCTGGCATTTCACTCGATTAAACTGCATGTTCTAAGGATTTATGGTGTTAGAATATACATATTTTAGGAGCAAACCTTGTTGTGAAAAATGCAACATCAAGTCCTGCATGCTGTCCACTGGCATTTTCTGTATGAATTACACTGACGATGAATACAGATTTTGCTTGGACATTGGGAAAATATAGCCTGTGATTTTCTATACAGACATACAGTACTCCCCAGTCGAAAGCCCTGGTCAAGCACATATCATAAACAATTAGAGAAGCTGTTGAGTCCTCATTTTATTATTAACACATAAACATGTTTAAAACCAGTTGTATCACCCTGCAAGCAGAGCCTTCATTGGATCCTCTGAGGGAAAAATCTGGCATGTTTGTGTTTTGCTTTATCCTAGATCTTGTTTTAATTTTCATAAAATAATATTTCATACCTGTTGTTTTATGTTGACGATAATCTGGTAACTACAGTAAGCACAATCCTACAGTACCATATAACCAAAATGGCAAGTGTTTTTATTACTTTGATAAATTGCTTATTTCTTTATTAAAGGTTTCTTATGACACAATTGTCCTCCATCCAAACAACAAAAAAGATGTCATAATTCAAAAAATTGCTTTCAACCAGGTACTCATTGTACAGAATATATACATTAATGTAATATTGTTATTCCCAAATGGAAGCTACTGTATATAGTATGGTGAGATGGTTCGGGTAGGAAACCGAAAACCGTCCAAAAACAAACCGAGTAAACCGGTTTTAAAACCAGTTTGAAACTTCAGTTAATAAACACCTGCATGACGATACGTGGACGATCGTCAAGCTCATATCCTCAGAAAAATTATTCTGAGTCCCGTACAGGAATCGAACCTGTAACCTTCTGATTGCCGGTGAGACGCTCTAACCATTGAGCTAGCTAACGAGACTCAGATGGAGAGCGAAGGTTACAATGATGTACTGGTTCGATTGGTTCCTGTACGGGACTGGTTCCTGTACGGGACTCAGAATAATTTTTTTTGAGGATATGAGCTTGACGATCGTCCACGTATTGTCTGTCTACTCCGCGCTTTCCCACATTCACTACAACATTGTGTACATTAACGCATCCATGCATTACCGATATATAGTCACTGCCGCACAGGCAGTACATATATCAATCGAACCTGTTGTACATCATTGTAACCTTCGCTCTCCATCTGAGTCTCGTTAGCTCAATAGTTGGAGCGTCTCACCGGCAATCAGAAGGTTACAGGTTCAATTCCTGTACGGGACTCAGAATCATTTTTCTGAGGATATGAGCTTGACGATCGTCCACGTATTGTCTGTCTACTCCGCGCTTTCCCACATTCACTACAACATTGTGTACATTAACGCATCCATGCATTACCGATATATAGTCACTGCCGCACAGGCAGTACATATATCAATCGAACCTGTTGTACATCATTGTAACCTTCGCTCTCCATCTGAGTCTCGTTAGCTCAATAGTTGGAGCGTCTCACCGGCAATCAGAAGGTTACAGGTTCAATTCCTGTACGGGACTCAGAATCATTTTTCTGAGGATATGAGCTTGACGATCGTCCATGTATCGTCTGTCTACTCCGAGCTCTCCCACATTCACTACAACATTGTGTATATTAAAACACCTATACATGCCCCTGCTTGTGCAAGATTTTAGTTTTAAAAACAATTGTATTAATGGATTATAAACAATCTGACTACGAAGAAATACAGTACAGTATAATAATAATAAGGTTATAAGGTAATTACAAATATCATATTTACAAATAGTACACGAACGTCTTATAAGTTCTCTGCCAAGAACACAAGCTTAGCTACTCGTTCTGGCTTCAGCTGTGGTCGTGCTGGTGTACTAACTTGCCCTGCTTTACGAAAAGTCTCTCTGATTCGACAATCATCAAAAGCTTCATTGAAGTATCGAGCTTTTAGCCACCAAGACCTCCTCCTTGATTTCTTAGGCCAGTGATCATCATCCTGGTGGGCCAACCGTTGACACTTGACAGACGATGAAGAATTAGCTTTAGCGCGCTAATCATGACGTACTTGCTCGCTGACATGATATCGGTGAATTCCTTCCAAGTGTTCCCACTTTGGCACCAAATGGGAAGTGTCCTTATCGTCACCAAGAACCCTTCTAATGGCCTTCTTGTTGCGGAATATACCCCGCTTATCATGTGTTGCGTTGAACCCCAGCGAGTTGGCACATGATCCACATAAACGTTAGCTCATGCAAATCTGTGAAATCGAAGCCCCATTAGCATCGCCGATCGCACTTGGCAATGAACTCACAGTATTTCGAAAACGCTAACAAATTCAAACAAAATCTGTTCTGTTTTTCCGTGTGTAAATATTTTGTAATCCGTTTGTAATAAACCCGTATACATGTAAGTAACTCGCTTTCAAATTTGAAATAATCACGAACGCGTCATTTAAATAACGACTTTATTGAAATACCGATGTTTGTCCGTTTTTTTCGGTTTTCCGGTTTTCCACTGAATGCAACAACGGTTGAACTGGTTTTCAAAAAACTACTGGGTTTTTTCGGTTTACCGAAAAACCGCCTCACCCTACTGTATAGTATGTTCAGTATGTATAGTATCACAGGACAGAAGAGTTAACAGTGTAAAATTCCCATTCTTGTGTACTAATCTTATAATCCAAACATTCTTAGAGCTATTTAAGATCACTATGATTATCTGTACTGTACTGTTTTGTACTTAACTATACTGTACTGTTTTGTACTGTACTCTATTGTTATTGTACTGTATTGTAGACTCTATTAGACCATACACCTCTACCTTGACCACATACCTCTTTAGCTTGACCACATACCTCTTCACCTTGACCATATACCTCTTTACCTTGATCACATACCTCTTTACCTTGACCATATACCTCTTCACCTTGACCACATCCCTCTTTGCCTTGACCACATACTGTACCTCTTTCCCTTGACCGCATACCTCTTTCCCTTGACCACATACCTCTTTACATTGACCATATACCTCTTTACCTTGACCACATACCTCTTTACCTTGACCACATACCTCTTTACCATGACCTCATACCTCTTCCTTGACCACACATACCTCTTTTCCTTGACCACATACTTCCATGACCACAGACCTCTTCACCTTGACCACATACCTCTTCACCATGACCACATCCCTCTTTGCCTTGACCACATCCCTCTTTGCCTTGACCACATACCTCTTTCCCTTGACCACATACCTCTTTCCCTTGACCACATACCTCTTTCCCTTGACCACATACCTCTTTCCCTTGACCACATAACTCTTCACCTTGACCACATACCTCTTTACATTGACCATATACCTCTTTACCTTGACCACATACCTCTTTCCCTTGACCACATACCTCTTTCCCTTGACCACAGACCTCTTCACCTTGACCACATACCTCTTCACCATGACCACATCCCTCTTTGCCTTGACCACATCCCTCTTTCCCTTGACCACATACCTATTTCCCTTGACCACATAACTCTTCACCTTGACCACATACCTCTTTACCTTGATCACATACATCTTCACCTTGACCACATACCTCTTCACCTTGACCACATACACCTGTACCACTTTACCATGACCACATACCTCTTTACCTTGATCACATACGTCTTTACCTTGACCACATACCTCTTCACCTTGATCACATACATGTACCTCTTCACCTTGACCAGATACCTCTTTACCTTGATCACATACGTCTTTACCTTGACCACATACCTCTTTACCTTGATCACATACGTCTTTACCTTGACTGCACATACCTCTTTACCTTGACCACATACCTCTTTACCTTGACCACATACCTCTTTACCTTGACCACATACCGCTTTGCAGTACCTCTTCACTATAACCACAGACCTCTTCACGATGACCACAGATCTCTTTACTTTGACCATAAACCTTTTTACTATGACCACAAACCTCTTAACTATGACCAGAGACCTCTGTAGTACAGTGTGACATGTAATGATTTTTCTTAGATCGCTGAAATAATTGAAATCACAAAAAGGTGTTTCAAGATATTGTTGCAAAATTCTAACGAAGAAGAATTTAAATGCGTAGACAAGGTAAGATTGGTGTTTTACGTCTTACGACGTATTATGACGTCTTACAACATATTGTAACGTCTTACAACATATTGTAACGTCTTACAACTTAAAATAACGTTTCACAACGTAGCGTAACGTCTCACAACGTTACAACTTAGTGTAACGTTTCACAATGTGGCGTAACATCCTACAACGTAGCATAACCTCTTACAATATAGCGTAACGTCTTGCAACGTAGTGTAACTTCTTACAACGTAGCATACTGAAAATTCAAAATACACCAATCGCAGAGTTGTTTATGAAATCAAATCAAGGGGTAATGTTTCGACGAATTCCCCGAGCGGAGGGTCTATAAATGATATATTATACCGAAACAATCTTGAATGCTGTCTTGAAACGTCTAGAAACGTGCGGCGTCTTGTGGTTCCTCCATTGTTTACAGGCTCGTCTTGGTTTACGCGCGAGTACTGGGTACATCAGCACCGTACAATCAGCACCGTCTTCTTTTGGCTCATGAATTATTGATGAGTTTGAGATTCGCATATCGTCCTTCGTCTTCCAACACTGTTTGTTGAACGGCGATATCGGCATCCATGGTGAAAAACAAATCATTCAATCTTGGCAGTGCACATGTAGGGCAGGTCCGGGCAGGATGGGGACGATCAAAATAGTACTTAAAAATAGTCTTTGACATGTTGAGGAACTTTGAGAAACTCCAAATATTACACTGTGAACACAAAATAGCGTTCTTGTTGTTTCGAACAGCCTTTTTGCATTCTTTGCAGGGAGATTTTGTGGGCCCAATGTTCAGTTGAATATTTCCGCTCAATATCAGTTGTTGAAGATTAAAATTAATTCTTCCATCGCATCGGTTGAATAAGGTATACGGCAAGCAAAAAATGATCTTTTATGACGACGACATATGATCTGTTTACTGTTGACACCTGAATGTCTTGAACCACGGACACAAAATGTGGTGATGGTTTCTCGACGCTTTTCAAGGTACTTCTTGAGATCTTTTTCAATTGGTCATTATGTATTTCGACGAGAACCGCTATAAGCAGACCAGCCTGTGACGTGTCAGCCGACGCCATGTTGAACAAATATGGCGGATGACAGGATTGTCTTTGGTCAAAATTAGTGCTGTTGTCTTGTACAAGAGTAGTTTTGTTTACTTGGATTACTTTCGTAAGCCTGTTTGTCAAAAATTTGAAATTGTGATTTTTGTTGCCAATGTATTTAATATTTTAATATTCCTGAATACTATTGTCATTCTAGCGTATGTAAATATTTGTATGCGACACAATTCTTGTTTATAATTCGCTAGTAAATGTTGCAAACTGTTGCTTGCATACTTGTCAGTAAAACGCATACATCAAGATGACAATTGTAAGAAAAAAACGTATCGTGTAGACTGGCCTTAAGGTGTTCCGACGTATTTCGATTTGCAGACCTTATATCCGTTGCTAAGGAAGTTTAGAATTGACACAATTTTCCATAGAATTTCACAGTTTTAAGAATCAATCAAGACAGTGTGTATGTAGTATATGTGGGCAAAACTCTTTCGTTTGGTAATGTCATATGATAACGTCATCGTGACGTCATCGAAATATGAAAATACCTATAATCTTCGAAGGTTTTTAAGAAAAATTATTTTTTCACATGCGATTAGAATCTGGACTGTTATCTTCATAAAAGTACGTATGGATTTTAAGGATTTTTAAAAATTAGCCGGGATATCGGATTTTTAAGGTGAGTAAACACAATAAAATATTGATAACTTCATTTTTGTTTAATTTATCAATGAATCCATACGTACTTTTTTGAAGGAAGTAATTTAGGTTTATATGACACCAAAAAATATAGCATACTGTCAAAAATGACAAAAATTATAGAGTTTTTGTGTTTGTTGATGACGTCAATGTGACGTCATCAAAACGTCACCAGACGAAAGAAGTTTGCCAACATATTCCACACACAAAATATCTTGGTTATACCTTGAATTTATTGTCCACTCATGAAGAGTATTGGGCACTAAATGACCTGTCCTTAGCAACCGGTTGTTTAACAACGGAATACGTCCGAACACCCTTAATATTTGATCTTACAACCCTCGACAATGTAGCGATACTAAATTAAGATAAAGAACCATCAAATACGATTCACAGTAGCACTCCGTTTTCTCCTCTAGGGCACGCAATGTGTGCGGAGATGGGTTGACAATTTAAGACATTCAAAACAATTTTGGAAAGACAAAGAAAGTATTGAAAAGACTGACAAGTTTGTTAAAAGGAAGGTATGTCTGTTCGTATGTTTGTTTGTGCATTACAGAATAAGACTGATATATATTAAATGTGACTTTCAGCTCGGTTATTTCAATATAGTATAAATTGTTTGCTACTCGAGTTTTAACGCAAACTCATAAAAATGTTTCTGAGCTCCAGACGGGAATCGAACCCACAACCTTCTGATCTGTTTAAAGTTTGAGTAACAAACAATTTACTATATTGATCGATTGATCGATTGATTTGGTATTATTTTCGTTGAATATATAGATTACTCTTGAGAAAGATGACGAAGCTTCTACTAAGTAAGTCTCGTCAAGTTGCAGGTTGTACATAATGTATTTGTAACGTTTCCTCTTCCATCTCTGTCCATCAAGCTCAATAGTTAGAACATCTCTGTTACAGGTTGTACACCCATATAATCTTTACTCTGCCATCTCAGTCCATGTAACTCAATGGTTAGAGTATCTCACTGTTCATCTCACTGTTCGCTGTTTATCAGAAGGTTACAGGTTGTAGATAGGGTTGAACAACGAATATATAGACAAATAGTATTTATTTGTTCCCCTGGAAACCTTCTGCCCCCCATCTTAAACTTGCTTCATACGTCCCCGAAGTTGTACACACATATAACCTTTGCTCTGCCATCTCACTCCATGTAGCTCAATTGTTATACAGGCAATGTACAGTAACTCCGTCTGAGGCTCGACGATTTTCTGAGTAATAGAAAACATTGATCAGCTGGTAATACCCTTGCGAAAATACTGATTGGAGTGGTATATTTTATAACGTTTTTATCGTTGCATTGTTTCCTTTAGCCTGGATCCCAACAGACCCAGGGTGTTTTTCACGTTATGGCACGGAGAAGTGGTCGGCCTCCTGGTCGATGGCACATCGACGTTCGCCGACGTGTACCCAAAGCTATTTTCTTCCGCCTGCGAGCTCGGTAATTGCTCTACCTGCAGACTTCGACACCAGACGTCTAAACTATGGGCCGTGGATACATCAGGGATAAGTAAGGACAGTTAGGGACTTTTAGTTTTGCTGTTTTTTGTTGTGTTTATGAAACGTTTTAGTTATTTAAAGGGATATGGCAATATAATTATTATAATTATATATATATATATAATTATATCTCACTTGAAAGAACTCGCGAAATGGTATAACAAGACCTTTTACAATTTTCCCTTATCTTTTTTGGTTTTCGAAATAATTTGACGAAAGACAGCGTGCTGTCCGCCATCTTGGAATTATTTTCGATATGCATGTGACGTCATAAGTAGGGTAAAGTGAAATTTTTATCTTGCCAACTTTACGACATTATGAGCCAGAAACTCGATTATGTTGCACTATTTTCAATTGGCCCACAACATTTTAAAAAGCCTTCCGCGGAAATTCGGTCACCTATGGAGTAGTTTCATCAGGTTTACCCTGCTTGTGACGTCACCAATTTCCTAGTTAATTAGGTCAAATATTACAACAAGATGGCGGATTGTAGACTGTCTTTTGTCATAATTATCTGAAATATATTTCAAAAACCAAGATAGATACAGAAAAATTGTAAAAGGTCTTCTTATACCATTTTACGAGTTCTTTCAAATGAGACAAAGTTAATTTATATTGCCATATCCCTTTAAGAACGAAGAATTGTAATTTAAGCGCCATTTACACTACGCTCGACTTTTGGTACGGCTCGGATAAAAATGCTACCCGTACCAATTTTACCCGTGCTTGGACCTTGTAAATAGGTAGTGGTACGGAAAAATTGATACGGGTACCATTTTTATCCGAGTCGTACCAAAAGTCGAGCGTAGTGTAAATGGGGCTTTAGAGCTCTTTCATATCTCACGTCGTTCTTGAGATATTTAGACTTTCATGATATAAACCACTGACGTCACGAAGTTTTTACACGTTTTTAGAAAATCAGGTATATCTTTGAGATTATTCGAAGGTACAGTACGACACTTCGTGAAACTTAACATCATTACACCAACATAGCGATGACAAATTAATTTACTATATTTCTAATTACTTGATTTTCTGATAATTTGAAAACCTCGTGACGTCGGTGGTTATTCATTTGCATATCACATTAGTTCAAATATGAAAGAACTCTGAATGACCATTCCTCGTTATTTTAGGAGTTCGTTTAAATACCTAAAACTTAATTTTCGTTTCATAAACACTGTAAAAACGAGAATGGAGATTTTCGCAAAATAATGCATGTTGGGTAATCTGGTCGCGTTCCTCTACTTTTCTTCTCAGAGCGCCAAGTTGGTAAGGAAGAACTGTTGATGGATCTTAGCCGTCGTGGAGACTTGCTCTTTGTTTTGGAACATCGTCAAAAGGTATCGTATATATCTAATTAATAAATAGAACATGTGTGCCGTGGCTCTGTCGAGTTATAGTAAATATCAATCATATGCACCTATTGCCAATCCGCGATTCTTATTGGTTAATCAATCATTATCTATCAGTTATTAGTTGATCTCTCCCGCGCTTCGAGGGTTTTCCTCCGGGGTCTCCGGTTTTCCTCCTTCAGTAAGTACTGTACGTATGGTTTTATTGATAAATTAATTAGAAACGAAGTTATGAAAATGTTATTGTGTTTATTGACCAACCTCGTAACCAGGGCATTTTGCCTCCACGGCGGAAGGTCGGCGAAAATAACCAGATCACCCGGCTGGTCAATTAATTCAGCCGAGTATAATTTATTCATCTAAATCTGAAAGCTGTCTTCGAATTTTACTACAGCAAATTAGAAGTGATGGCTTTCGCTAAATTGGATATATGCTTCTTCATACCTTTTGTAAGAGATAACCATGTATGTATGGTGGATTATTAAGCTTTATTAGCTGATTTTATGCCGACGAATGCTGACATGAACAACTCTGAAGAGCATTGAATATTTCTCAATTATTCAGATCAACAAAGTAGACAAAGGCAATGGAACAAAGACCACAAAAAAAATGGGTTTTTTTGGGTTTTTTTTTTTTTTTAATCGATTTTATTAGATATTAATGTAAATACAAAAAATACCCAAACGGAAAGAGCGCGAACGGGACTCGAGGACCCATGCGAGGCGCCTTCCCGTTGAAATTAAAAACACATAAGTCATAGATTCACAATGCACCAACACACATATCTAAAATCATCATATCTAAACACCCAGGAATTCTGGGTGTCATGTGACCAGCCGATCCCAGGTAAAATGACCTGGGAACGAGGTTGTTTATTGACCTTAAAAATTCCATATCCCGGCTACTTTTTAAAAATTCTTAAAATCCATACGATTTTTGTGAAGATAACCGTCCAGACTCTAATCGCATGTGAAAAAAAATTCTTAAAAACCGTTGAAGATTATAGGAATTTTCATATTTCGATGACATCATGATGACATCATAATATGACATTACCAAACGAAAGAGCTTTGCCCAAACTACATACACACTGTCTTGATTGATTCTTAAATCTCTGAAATTTTATGGCAATTTTTGTTAATCCCATGTTTCCTTAGCAACAGATATAAGATCAGCAAATCTAAATACGTACCTGAAAAACAATTAGATTATTTTTAATTTAAAGATTGCTTTCACCAAAGTAATGAGCAACTCTTACTTGTAGTCTAAATTGTGATTAGGTAGCGAGTAGTTTTGCCAAACATATTTTAGCATTAATATTTTCTTTTTTACTGTAGCTACTGATAGTCCACTTTGCCGATCATTCCTATGAAGTTCTACCAGCTCCGGGTGCTGTAACGGCTGAAGAAGTGAGTGAATGTGATTTTATTGTACAACAACAACGACACCGACGACGACGACGACGTCACCGTTATTAGCATTATTAGCATTAACATTAAAGGACATTGGCAACAAAAATTAAGTTTGTCTAATATAAAAGAACTCGTAAAATGATAGAGTAACACCTTTTACATCTTTTCCGTATTTTACTTCGTTTTTGACATATTTCAGTTTGTTTGATATGTAAACGAGATATGGTCTCTGATATGGTCCAGGTGCAGGGTAGAGAATTTTCACTCATTAAAAATGTCTCATATTTCAGTGATTGCTAAGTTTATAACGTTCATTATCATGAGGAGTTATTATACGCACATTTTCAAGTAAATTTGTGGAACAAACTTGAAGATTGAACTAATATTTTAATGAGTGAAAATTCTCTACCCTGCACCTGACGTCAGAGAGCATCTCATTTACATATCAAACAAACTGAAATATTTCAAAAACGAAGTAAAATACGGAGAAGTTGGAAAAGGTGTTACTCTATCATTTTACGAGTTCTGTCATATTAGACAAACTTAATTTTTGTTGCCAATGTCCCTTTAACATGAACATAAACATGAACATAAACATGAACATGAACATGAACATGAACATGAACATGAACATGAACATGAACATGAACATGAAGACTGAACATGAACATGAACATGAACATACAAGCTCGATTCCTGTATAGAAGCTTTATTTTAGCAGGGTAACCCCATCAGCTGAATGCTGTTCTTCGGGACTCAGAAACATTTTTCTGAGGATATAAACTTGACGATCGTCCATGTATCGTCTGTCTACTCCAAGCTCGCGCACACTCACTAGCATCAGCATTGCGGGATTAGCATTAACATAACGGTATTAACATCAGCATGAGCATTAGCATTATACATTATAAGCGTAAGCATTATAACCATTACGAGGCGATACCGGACCTTAAGTATTGTTTTAGGTTTTCCAATATATCTGGCGTTTTGAAAAGCTTTCTAACAACGACTTATTTATATAGATTCTGCAACTGGACCTTATTTCCACCAAACTCGATTATATCGGCTGTTTTAATCCTGGCTTGTTCCTGCAGGTGGAAAATGCAACAGGTTGTGTATTTTTACATGTACGTTTTCCATATGTTAACACAAATGAGGATGAAGGATACGGAGCTATAGGAAATGACCCATATATGCAGGCTTATTCCAACCATAATTATCAAACTGTTAAGCCCGGATTAACTGTTAAGTCTGAGAGTCTTAACTTATTAAAGGGGAAGTTTGTCCTTGAAATAAGTTTATCTGATTTGAAAGAAAACTTAAAATGACAAAGTAAGATATTTTGCAGTTCTTCGTTTCCTTGCTTCGTTTTTGAGATATTTCAGGTTGATTGATATGTAAATTAAACATCGTGACGTCACTGCGCGGTAAGGAGGTTATATATCTTTGCTATTATTGAACGAAATCACGTCGAAATGATCATATTTGGTGTTGTGGGAGAAACACACACGCATGATTATTTCGTTCAGTGATTTCACGTGATTTCGTTCAATAATAGCAAAGATATATAACCTCTTTATCGCGCAGTGGCGTCACGATGTTTAATTTACATATCAATCAACCTGAAATATCTCAAAAACGAAGCAAGGAAACGAAGAACTGCAAAATATCTTACTTTGTCATTTTAAGTTTTCTTTCAAATCAGATAAACATATTTCTTGGACAAACTTCCCCTTTAAACTGTTAAGCCTGAGAGTTACTCGACTCGCGTAGCTCCGAGTCAAATGAAAACGAAAGTTCGTAAAAATACTGTAGATAGTTTCTGGCACCTTTTATCCCCTGTAAATATAATCTGTAAATATTGACCTTTTTCACAATGGCGACCAATTTAAATATTCCTTTATGTGCACCTTTATGCGCATCGGGCTTAAATACGTTCTGAATAAATCTAAATGTTTCGGGATTCGGAAATCTAGCGACTGTTTGCGAAACCTGCAGACCAATAGAGCGGAAGGAGAACAATATATATCTTACGACAAACAGGCTGCCCACGCTGTATATTAGAATACTAATATAAATAAATAAATAAAATAATTTTCTTGAAATTCCCTTTGTCGAAGCCAATAATTCAAATTCAATAAAAACTAAAAACGTTTTCTCAGCAATTTTTGTCTGGAAAATAGTGACACTAGTCTGGATCCACCGCTGATGTTGCGACGAATACGTCAGTCTAGAGTTGCAAACAAGTTATGTACTGTATATGTGGGTATAACCCGTGAGGAAGGTTTGAAGTGAAAACAACGCGCAAAAAAAGTATTTAAAAAAATTTCAGTCAGTAGCAGTCAGTAGTACTGTAGGAGTATGGGCAAGGTAAAAATCACGCTATTTATGAATGTGACGAAAGCCAAAATTAAAATTTGAAATCCTTCCCGGAGGAATGATACGAACACTTTTTGCAACTTTGCATCAGTCCTTCGTTTTAATCAATTATTTTATAAAATTATCTTATGAATTTATTCCGTGTTTTGTGCTTGGTATTACTACAGTAATTATATTGCGCTCAAGTAAGTCCTCGTGTTTTCGGTTTCTCGTTTAGAATTGCTGTTTCAAAGAAATGATCAGCCATTTAAATATGAACATGGTAAGTTATTGGAGACCGCGCGCGTGATGCTCATTTTTAATTTCGCCGTTAGAGAAAAAAGATCGCGGCGAAATTGTGCTCTCCATTTTCGCGTAGACTTTCAAAACAAAGACCAACGAAACGGAAAACGTGACGTCAGTGTAAAAATCTTTCGTTGGAACCTACGAGACGGTGCATGAAGTATGAGTGGAAAGGTTCCTCGGTGTACTCTAAGCCAAAGTGGTGCTATCGTCATTTATAGAATAAGTCGTGTCTTACGCACGCTGTGATTGGTCAGTTACCGGTGTTTATATCAGGCTATCGGCAACGGCTTCCGTAGCTCAGTGGTCAGAGCACTGCACTAGCATCGCAGGGTCGCGGGTTCAATTCCAGCCGGAAGGCCTTGAAGTTGCATTTTTCGCAACTGGTCCCCGTTTGGTCTTAAAATGTATGTATTCCAACACTCGAAATTTTCCTTCACCATAAATCCTTTCAATATGTAAAACATGGACGGATTACGGCATCATGATACGCCATCAATTAGCCATCATACGCCATCAATTAGCCATCAATTAGCCATCTTGCTTTCTACGGGTTATTTTATAAAAGAAATAGAAAACATTTTTATCCGTGTTCCCATACGTTAGATAAACACTCGTGGAAGTTTAAGAGAACTCGAAATCGCGTGGAAACACTCGCCCTACGGGCTCGTGTTCCCACTATGATTTCTCGTTCTCCCAAACTTCCACTCGTTTATATAACTGTATGTAAACACGGAAAATGTTTTCTATTTCTTAAGTTTCGCGCACCAATTGGTAAAATAGACACCCTAACCCTAATCCAACCCTTAATCCTAACTCTAATCCCCGCCTTAAGTGTTTTCCTAACCCCCCCCCCCCCCCCCCCCCGCCTTAAGTGTTTTCCTAATCCCCCCGCCTTGAGTGTTTTCCTAATCCCCCCGCCTTCAATTGGTGCGCGAAACATAACGATATAACCGCCAAAGTAGTTTTCTTCCCCACTCGAAATTTCGTTCGACGTTTCACCATCCTTCGTTATATAAGTTCCCGAAATGTAATTATATTCCGAGTCATCTAACTGGTAACTGACGTTTGATTTTGATTTACTGTACGTCAGACATTATTTTTTGCGAAAAATAAACATTATTTTTATACCAATTCCGTGTTTATCCCGTTTATCCGTGTCACAGAATAGCACCTTGCGTGACGTCAGAAGACCAAGCTAGACCCAGGCTCCCGATAGTTAAAAATGGATGTCCGAGTACCATTACAATACAACTAGAACAGGCCATAGAAATCGGAGATTTTGATCGAATTCATTTTTCTTTTCGCAGAGACACTAGAAGTTATGCAGACATTTGATATATCTAAAAATCGGTTTGGTGTTAAGGGCACTTTAACCAATTTTATCTGAATGTGGAAAAGATTGTAAATATCTAGTATGAAAAGTGGATTCGTGATATAGTGAGAGATATTTAAAATGTTTTTTTATTATTCTCATGGTCTTTCTCGTTAGGCAAGTTCCTTGCGAGAAGCAAAGCAATAAGAAATAACAGCAACAAGAAATCGAAGAAGGAGACGATAGATGATTTGCGAAGAGCAGCGGTAAGTGTCCAATGATCTATTGGGTTATAATTTCATGTTACGAGGTTCCAAATATATTAGCAACAGAACGATAGATATGTTATGTATTAGTATTACCTCGCTCTTTAAAAAAACAGCTTTAAGTTTCCGTTTTTATTCAGAAAGTTATTAAAATGTCTATGAAGTGAAAAATTCACTAGCATTTTTTTTACTTTAGCGGACAAAGTAGCACGGCAGGAGCGTACACTGAAAATTTCAAGTGAATCTGCTCATATAGTTTTCGAGCTATCAACTCTCAAAGTTTGGCATGGCTAAATGTTTTTGGTGAAATCTGAAACGCGCGGTTCATTGTCTTGTGACTTATGCAGGTGTACTTACTACATAAGAACAATGGATTTGAACATTAGTGATCCACCTACGTCATATACCACAAATATTCAATCCCAGTCTTCCCTATTTTGTAACGTTAAACTATGCCAATGGACAAACTTTGAGAGTTGATAGCTCGAAGACTATGCAGTAGTTCACTTGAAATTTTCAGTGAACGCTCCTGCTGTGCTACTTTGTTCGAGTAAAAAAATGCTAGCGATTTTTTCACTTCATAGACACTTTAAGACCACGTTTACACTAGAGCAAAAGCTTCCGGATTCGTAAATGTTTCCGGATTCATCATAAACCGAGTATTCGGATTGGTAAGCTGTTTACACTCGGGAGTATTCGGATTCATATCGTTTACACACCCGATGAAATCCGGAAACATTTATGCGGGAACGGTTACCAAGCATTTTGCGAAAAGACAACTCCAAAATGCCGCCCAAAAAGAAGGCTAGAAAGGATGTTACAGAGAGTGTTTATGAAGTATAACTACTTCTTGGAGTAGTTCGTGCGTACTAAATGGATGCGTATAAAATTCGGATTCATTGGAATACCCGTTTACACTACAAAAGATTCCGGATTCATAAGTATCCAGATACAAAGTTTCCACTTTAGATTCCGGATTCAAAATCTCTGGAGACGCGACCAAACCGGGACGTTTTATGAATCCGATCATCCTCTTGTGTGTAAACGGCAAAACGAATCCGGTACCAAAACGTGCCGGATTCGTGACGAATCCGGAAACTTTTGCTCTAGTGTAAACGCAGTCTAAGAGGTCTTTTATTATTAAAGCAACCTTCTCGCAATTACGGCCCAATTCAGGTGCATGCAGATTTATTTCTTCTGCCGTGCACCCTGATTCTGTTCAGATTATTGATGTTATAGAGACCGGCCCACATGCATGTCGGAAGGTTTCTGGATTGTGAGAGCTATGTTCCATTGGATTTGAGTGTAATGGGACGAGCTGATATTATAAACACTTTGTCTTTCAGTTGTAAACGTATTGCTGTACAAGCTGTGTTAAGTTTTCAATACTAAGAAAAACTCTTGAGCTCCGACAGCACTCAGAGCTCAGAGTTTTTCTTAGTATTGATAACTAATTAACACAGCTTGTACAGCAAAACCTTTACAACTTTACTAACTTCAAACTGCAACGACGTAACTGAACTCGTCTTTCATTATGAAATATTTCTTCTTTTTTCCAGTTTCTCGCCTACTGTCGAAGCCAGAGAACAACTGATTTTACAAAACGCGAACTCGCTGCCCAAATTGAAAGGTCCACCAACGACAACAACACACTCTTCTTCGTAGAAGATCATTTCGCTTTGAATTTCCGTCCGCGATCGGAATATGTGACGGTACCAAGAACACCTAAGCCCGACATGCCCCGTGAACTTAGATACACGCCCAGCCCTCGTATCACGGGCAATGTTTCACCAAGATCAACCGATCATTGGGTAACATCAGCTGAAGGAGGGAGCTGTAATCGGTCGTCTCAACCTAAGGTGATTGCTCAACAGTGTTCAAATGAAATATCGCCTGAGGTTAACGTACAGTGCACGAATCCTGATAGTTCTCTCCAGTGTTGTAATGGCACTGGAGATACGCTGACTGGTCATAAATGTTCAAGCGATACACCGATTGGGGTTAGGTGCGTGTGCGGGAATTCGAGTCGGTCGCCTCAATCTTGCAATGACGCTGAAACAACCACAATTGTCCATCGCAGTTCTAGTGATTTTATAGCAGCAGGAACTCAAACACAATCTGCACGCGAGTTCGGTCACAGTGAACAGGACATCATAACAATCAAGCCTCGGAGAGCAGTCAGTAATCCACGTATTGTGGGTACGGAGTTAAAATCTGATCAATTAGAGGAATCTGTTCAACATTGTGCTCAAGAAAACTCAAAACTGTCGAAACAGCTTATCATCAGATCTCCGGAAGTGCGCGGAGACCATAACTCGGAAATGCCCGTCAACTTCAACACCGAGGAGTCCGGATACAACGATTTGGAAGTACCGAGAGACCAGAACTCGGAAGTGCCCGGGGACCGACACTCGAAAACTCTCGGTGATTACAACTCGGAAGTGACCGACGAAAACAACTCGGAAGTGCCCGGCATTAAAAAATTAGTTGTCGAATCGCATAAGAGAATGGAAACCACTGCTGGGAATAGTGATGTATTGCCTCAGGAAAGTGGGACTTCAAGTGATAACGAAGAACACAGGCTACAGGGGGAACTTAGAAGAACGATCCAAATGGATAACACGGGATGCTCGAACGAAAGTGAACGACCGATAAGCGTGAGTGTCCAAAGCTTGTCGACCCATGCCGAATCCGAAATTTCAAACCCGGTTGATATCTCCGGTATTACTCCAGTAAGCGTTGGTTCAAATGCTAACAGCATTAAACGCTCGCTTTCCGATTCCGTCATGTTGTTTCGTAACGAGAGACGTCAAAAAGAAACTCTTTCGACACAGTTCTCCGCTGGGAGGTTTCACTCCGTCTCGGAACCAGACCTCCGGTACACGTATACCAACGATACCCTTTTGGACGGGTCCTTTGCGACATCGGTGCCGGAAGATATAGATTTCATCAACGTAGTTGAGGTGTACAAACCCGAAGACAGCTCGGACAATTCCGACGATGACGTCTTCCCGGTGTGCCCCGAGCAAGCGGACACCCCCGTCGAAAATGCAGCGTGTCGGAAGGTGGCAAGAAAGGTTGGAAACGCGGTGGCGAGAATTTTAGCGGTGAAACATGATTCCGAAAAAGTGAACGAATTAATAGAGAAAGAGCTTTCTCCTTCGTTATTTGAGTTACTTGAACGTGGTCAAAAGAAAAGTAAAACCTTTTGGTTGTCACTCTTCGCGAAAGGTGTCGACGTTTGGCAAGTGGTCCGTGCCGTAAGCGCCGCTGACAAAGCTGCACAGCTGATTTTGTCGAAGGTCGAACAAAGAGCTGCACCGTGTTTTCTGCGCGCAAAGTTCTTACAACTGGTCTACGCCTGCGTGCAGGAGAAATACCTTGCTCGCTGGTTTGAGTTGCTTCACAAAAGTCATGTGCAGGAGAAGATCTCGAAGTTTTATGAGAGCGACGCTTTGGTGCTGCAGATGGCCGATTCACCTGCGATGGAGCAATTGAAACAGTATTTGGATAAGTTGAATGACCTAGAGCTAAAGGAGACTTCTCGGTCGCACGAGGCTCGTGAAGATTCTCAAAATGACGTCATAATAGTCTAACAATACGGAGATAGGAAATCCAATGCTTTCGAGAGGCGTGAAGACCGAGGCTTTTAAAATATGGTAATTGTGATAGCTATCTCTTATAATAAGCCTAATACCAACCCAATAGGAACACCTATAGTAACCCTGTATAAATAACAGTGATGCCATGAACTAGATTATTAAAAACATCAGCAAATCAACAATACTCTTCGTCATCAATGATATCACAATTTGCAACTACAATACTGGACAAAATTCATGTGGACGCAGCGCGTGCTTTTGCATTATTAAAAGCATTTTACTCAGAACCAACAAAATACGGTCTCCCCGACCATTTATTTGTTTATCGTGTAATAACACAACATTGATGTGGGGGAAGGGAGAAGGAACGTTTTATTTAGGCGGAAATTGAGCAATAAAAAGAAAGTAGGTAATTAACGTTGGATGTTTTGCGTTGTCCGCATAATTTTGTGTCCAGGATTGTAGATTTCAACCACTTTCTACCAGAGTAAAATGCGACTTGACCAATCAGCGGGCTAGAAACAACCAATGTGATCATTATTTTCCATTTTAATTATCCATTGTTAAGCCTCTTATCCACTGATCTCTAAATAAAGACTGGATTATTCCGAACTCCTTTTCACTAAATGGTATACTTTATTTTAATAAAATAATAAACTTACTATCTTCGAACAAATACATAAAAGCTTCTCACTACTCGCAAGTCACAATGTTTATTCTCACGCTGTCTCTTTTTGACGAGTAATAATAATAATCACGCCATATCCTGGGGGGCGCGAACTTCCGGTTTACTACTCCCCTAAAAATTGAGAATTAATTTTTATATGCTCGCTCTTCCTTTGTTGTACTTGCGTTGTGCATCGAATCTCAAGTGGGCATGCTAACTGCAACGGTCGTTCGATGGTGTGCCCCTTATGCAAGAGTACCACACCTCGTGGCTCGTACTACTCCGTCCTTTCCTCGAACTTGTCGTAGAACTTTCCCTTTCTTCCATTCGCCTCTGTTCTTTACGTCTCCCACGACCAGAACAACTTCTCCGACATCAGGTGCCTTTGCCTTACCATTGACTCGTTGGCTCTATCAAACCATGTACGTATTCCCTCTGCCACCGTTTCCACGCTTTGTCTTGGCAAGACGCTTTTGCATCTTCGTTAGCTCGTCCTCGTCACTTTCAATGTCATCGATAAGGTACGTGTTTTCTCCCCGCATCAAAACATTAGGTGTTAGAACTTGTTCCTCCCCACTTTCACTTTCAACATACATGTACGTCAGCGGACGGCTGTTCATGTTGCATTCGATGTCCATGATGACCATTTCCAAACTCTCGAAGTAAAGGTGTGATCTCCCTAGGGTCTTTCACGGATCAGTCTTTCGTAGATACCTCCCCACCAAGGGGATCTAGCGAGGTTGAATCTCCAGTGGATGTCTTGGGTTGCGAGGAAGTCTTGCAATTTCTCACTCTTTCTAACGACTTTAATCCAGTTGGCTGTTAATTGTTTTAAATATTGCAGCATTGTCAGAAATCATTAATCGGGGTCTTCCTCTTCGAGCGATGAACGCATTGAGCTTTCGTTGGAATTCCTCAGCCTCTTGACTCTTGGTTAGTTCTAGACGGACCGCCCTGTCCACCAATATTCTCTCAAAGCTTCCATGGTGTTGCGATTCCGAAATGCTTGATCTAGAGAAGCTTATTGCTCATACACACAACCACGAACAGTCCTCCTTCAAGGTATATCGGTGAATACCCTTCTATTCCTCCCTTGCACTTGAGAACTTTCGTTTCTTTGTCTTCGACTATCCTCCAACCTGGCGCTTGCAATTCAGAGTTGACGTTGGTCTGTACTCTCCTCACCCAGTTTATTTCTTGCAGTTGTAATTTCCTCTCTTCCAAGGGGACCCGATTTCTTTCTGCCTTGGCGATGCTTTGCCAAACAGTTGTTGAAGAATCTCAACGCCCACGCCGTTTCTCAATACACGCCAGTATGTACAGTACTTCCTTCCAACACTGCGCCCCATTCATCTGGCTTTCGATCTTTCGTAAACAGTGCTTCCTTTTTGATGGGTTTACTCTCTTGGCTAACTGCTGTGGTAACTTTCAGGTTGGGTTGCTCTGGCCACCGTTCCTCCTCTAGCAACCAATCTGGACCACTAAACCATTCTCCTTTCTCCATCTTTTCCACGGTGGCTCCTCTACGTCCTAGGTCTGCGAGGTTCTTGCTTGATGGACAGTATTTCCAAACAATGCCAAGCTCACTGGTGTTCTCTGCTATCTTCTTGACCCTGTTAGAGATGAATACCTTCCACGGCTTTCCTGGATTGGTTACCCATTAAAGTGCAACCATACAGTCCAACCAAACCACAATACTGTCCAACCAAAACCACAAATGTAAATTCTTAACCATATTTGCAGCCATGTGAGCTCCTACAAGTTCCAACCTGGCGATCGAGGTGTTCCTCTTCGAAATCCGAGACTTTGATGTCAAGAACCCTTTGACTGTTCCCGATGTATGTTCAACTATTGCTATGGTTGTCGCGGAACATGCGAGGTTACTTGCGTCTGCAAATACATGAAGGTCGATAGCTTTAATCTTGCTTAATTTCCCAGTTATGGTTCTCGGTACTTTTACATTCTTCAGTTGCCTGTTCCACTTGAGCTACTGTTTCACATGCTTCCCTGTAAATGTGTCTGCCTTCGGCCATCGTAGGTGATATTATACCCAACGGATCGTAGACTCTCCCCAGTTAAGATGCTTCTTTTGGTAACTGGTTCATTTTCAGGCGCTGCTGGTACTTGTATTTCTAGGGTGTCTTCTCTTTTATCCCATATATGGCCAAGTATCTTGCTTTGATTTGGCATGTCTTTATCTTCTAAAGACTCGATGTTTGACTCCCACTTGTGGATTGGGAAGTTGGCACTGGCAAGAATGAGTCACTTTCTCTCTTGAATTTCTTCGACATATGTGTTCTCTTTGAGGGCTGTCACTATGTCCTCCTATTCTAACGGTTGCTGGTCGTAGTGGTATCCCAACGTTGCTCCGAGTAGGAATGGGCTGGCTTCGACCCCGAAGGGAACTCTG
This sequence comes from Chrysogorgia sp. JL179-B06, assembly GCA_035772405.1. Classification (NCBI taxonomy): domain Eukaryota; kingdom Metazoa; phylum Cnidaria; class Anthozoa; order Scleralcyonacea; family Chrysogorgiidae; genus Chrysogorgia; species Chrysogorgia sp. JL179-B06. Next base: position 1,449,540 of record JAYKKM010000074.1, on the reverse strand, counting down.
GCAAAACGATAATGTTCTTCCTTTCTGTTCTGGTTGAAGAGAAAACGGAAGGCATCTCTGTCTTCTTCCTTGACTGCTATTTGCAAAAGGCTTTCTGAATGTCAGCCAGAAGAAGATTTGATGACATGCGCGCTCTCACCATTATGTCCCACAGTAACGGTTGGAGTGGAGGGCCGGTAAACATACACTTGTTGATACTGTAGGCCAGTGGATGTGGTTTAGAACTGGCATCAAACACCATCCTCACCTTTGTTGTGGCTGCGTCCTGTCTTACTACTGGCTTATGGGGCATGTAATACACACGTTCTCCGGTTGGCTTTTCTGGGACTCTTTCAATGACACCACTTGCTAGTTGATCCTCAATTATCTTCTCGTACTCTCGCTTCAGGTTTTCATCTTTGACCAGCTTTTTGTTAACATTGGAAAGACGTCTTCTGCTTGGCTGTTCATTTGTAGTTGTTAACTTGCTCCCTGGAATCCACGGTATGCTTACTTCATATCTTCCATCGACAAAGCAACGTTGAAGAGGGAACGAGAATTTCCGTAATTTGTGAGGGTGAAGTTTACCTTATTGAGAGTTTCAATACAACCCAAAAAGAACACTTTAGCTATAGTCCAATGTTTATTTTACCTCTCGTCGGTAAGGGTATATTGAAAAATAAATTCCATTCATTTTGTTCTTGTAGCCCGCGCCTACAACACTTCAACACTTCAATCGTTTTGATAAAAAAGATTCCGTGTTGTAGAATATGAAGGCCATTCGAATCGAGATGCGAATCACTTTACAGCAATCCAACGTAAAGTTAAAGTGTTTATGAAACGAAAATTAAGTTTTGGTTATTTAAATGAACTTCTAAAATAACGAAGAATTGTAATTTAGAGCTCTTTCATATCTCACGTCGTTCTTGAGATATTTATATTTTTGTGATATGCAAATAAGTAACCACTGACGTCACGAGGTTTTAGAAAATCAGGTATATCTTTGAGATTATTCAACAAAATCACTTGAAACATTGCTACATCAAAATAGCGATGCCAAATTAATTTACTATATTTCTAATTAATTGATTTTCTGAAAATTTGCAAACCTCGCCTGTGACGTCGGTCATGGTTACTCATTTGCATATCACATGAGTCTAAATATCTCAAGAAAGACGTGAGATATGTGAAAGAGCTCTAAATTGCCATTCCTCGTTATTTTATAGGAGTTCGTTTAAATGACTAAAACTTAATTTTCGTTTCATACACACTGTAAACGTTTTTTTCATTTACCAGTGAAGTCTGGGTTCCTAAACCTTGTATTACGGTCTTAGGGGGTGTTTATATGGAGGAGGACCCGCCCTCTTGGTAGGGCTAGCCCTCTTTGCCGAGATGAATTTCTAGCCCTCCTAACCGAGCTGGCTCGCTCGAATGGCTACGGCTCCATTTATTTTCGCACGAAATCCAGAATCCCACCTTTGCGGACAAGTGTTCAATTTGTAACTTAAACACAAGCAAACAGGTCGTGCGAAATATAAAGTTGTCCAGAAAATACTGGTAAATATAAACTTTGTCGCTTGTATGCCAACCCTCTTCAGTGCGTTTATATGAAACATTTCCAGCCCTCCTAGGCGAGATCTCGGGTTGTCAATAGCGAGATCTCGCCTAGGAGGGCTGGCCCTCTTGTCATGTAAACGCAAACAAATTTTTACAAGGAATTTTTACAAGGAGACGCGGGATCTCGGCAAAGAGGGCTACCCCACCAAGAGGGCTGGCCCTCCTCCATATAAACACCCCCTTAGATAACTCGATGGGGTCCCCGGTCCAGCTTCCTACTACTCGTTTTATATTGTATTTTATATATATACACTGATGTTGTGAATGTGGGAGCTTGATGTAGACAGACGATTCATGGACGATCGTCGAGTTCGAGTCCTCAGAAAATGTTTCTTTATATATAACACAGCCATGCACATTACTGATATATAGTGACTGCCGCACATAGGCAGTACTAGCCTCCTTCGTAGGCAGGCAGTACATGTATCAATCGAACCGATAGACCATTGTATACGTTTGCTCTCCCGTCTTGAGTCTCTGTATACTCAATGGTTAGAGAGCGTCTCACTAGCAATCAGAAAGTTACAGGTTCGATCCCTGTCCGAGAAACATCTTCTTAGGGTTTGAGCTGGACTATTGTTATCGTCAATTTTTAAAAATGTATCGTCTCGCTTTATATTAATAATAATAATAATAATTCCTTTTTTAATTTTAATTTTTTAGATATGTCTGAATTCTGAGTTTTTAGTGAATAAAGAATATTATAATAATAATAATAATAATAATAATGTACCAGGTAACGTAGGATGGACTATATAATTCCTGGTGTCTCATAAATTGTTATGACGTAATTATGTCTTCTAATATAATTAGAAATAACAGCGTAAATGGGACTGGATCCAGAAATGGTGATGGTGTCTCGGTATGGGTGAACGGGCACAGCAGCCGGCCCCAGGCCGTCAGCATGTTACTGCTGAAAAAGTACATACCAAATGGACGAAAGAGCTGAACAAGCTTGCAATGAAGTGCTACTTGATGAGCGATCCTAGCAAGAGAGTGTTGAGGAAGAGAATGCATCACATCTGGAAAGACATTGTCATTTTTGAGTTGTCATTTTTGCCTTAGGACTCGTCTATAGACCACCAAGCGATAGGACGTTCTTTGATCAATTCGCTCGCCAGCTCGAATACATATGGTTTAAGCACAAAAATCTGTTCCTGATGGGAGATTTCAATATAAACTTTGCAAGTTGTCAAAAAGATGATCCGGCAGTCACCAACTCTTCTGATACTGAAAGAATGCAATCAATTTTCTCCCAATTTGGCTGTATGGTTGTAAACAAAGAAACTACAAGAGACACAGGGACGACCGCCACTTTGATTGACCTTGTGGCCACGAACATGCAGAAATGGGTAAAGGAAACTCGAGTCTTGGATAAGCTTGTCCAATGTACGCTTTGCTTGAAAGTAATAAGGCCGGCACCAAAAATCATTGAAACAAGAAATTACAAAAGGCTCAATCTGGCAGAGTTTCGTAAGGACCTTCAGATTGCCCTGTGGCAAATGTGTGAAATATTTGATGATCCTGATGATGCATATTCTGCATGGAGAAATCTTTTCGTGCAGATTAGTGACAAGCACGCGCCACCAAGAAGAGTGAAAATCCGCAGTCAATCACTACCATGGATTACAGGCAAACTGAAGCACAAAATGAACCTGAGGTACAAGCTATTGAAAGACGCGAAGAGAACTGGAGAAGATGAGCTGTGGACAAGATACAAGAAAGTAAGAAATGAAGTCACACATGAATTGAGATGTGCTAAATCAAATTACTTCGCGAACCAATTTGACAGTGTTCGTAACGTATCGGAATACTGGAAGTTGGTTAAAAAGGCAACTACATATGCGGACGACCCTCCCCCATCGGCAATAAAGAGAGATGATGGAACTTTGGCACGTGATGATAATGAAAAGGCTGAACTGCTCAACGCGTACTTCGCAACAATTGGCGAGAACCTAGCTTCGACCCTCATCAGCAAAGACCTTCCATCCCACTCGCAATGCACAAGAGTCACTCCGACCTTAGAAACAATTTCTATTAATGAAGACAAGATTACACGTATTGTAGAAAACCTCGATACAAAAAAAGCTACAGGGCCAGACAAAATTCCCGCTAGACTTCTCAAATTAGGGGTTCTGGAAGTCACTCCATCTTTGAAAAATATTTTTAATCACAGCCTACACCAAACCACAATTCCCTCTACCTGGAAAAGAGCCCGACTCAAAACAATCTATAAAGGAGAAGCCTATGAGCGAGAGAATTACAGACCTCTATCGATGCTTAGCGTTCCAAGCAAGGTTATGGAACGAGTAATTTCCGATGGCATCATCGACCACACTTCGGCACAACATGACCTATTGAGTAAACACCAATGGGCGTACAAGAAAGGCTGCTCAACGGAAATGTTAATTGTTCATATGACTGAGAAATGGCGCAACGCACTGGATCAACGGAAAGTAATAGGCGCAGCATTCATTGACTTCAGAAAGGCATTTGACTGCGTGTCAAATGTCCCAAATTGCAAAGTTTTGGTATCATGGGTGAGCTATGGACATGGCTAAAGGATAGGTACGGCGACCTCAAACCCGGCTCACGTGACCAGCGGCGTCCCACAAGGTTCAGTACTCGGACCGTTATTGTTTACCCTCTACACTAATGACTTGCCAGACGCTACTTGCAATTTAGAGGACACAACAATTGAGATGTATGCCGACGACACCGCGCTATACTGCATCTCTGATTCCAACGATTCGACAATCGTGTCCCTAAACCATGCGCTGAATCTGTGTGCTGAGTGGTGCAACACCAACGGGATGACAGTATACACCCTACCAAATGCGAAGCGATGATCATCTCGAATACACAATTCGTGGGACCTATGTCACAATTGACCATAAATGGTAATACGGTGAAATTGGTGAATTCAACAAGATGCTTGGGCGTTGTGATGGATGACAAATTGAATTGGTCAGTGCATTTGAAGGGAGTGATAAAAAGTTTCTCTAGAAAACTGAACTTATTGAAATCTCTCCATTTCCTGCCGACGGTGGTACGGGAGCAGTTTTACTTCAAGGTGATTCTACCATCTATAACATACGGGATTGTGTCTTAAGGGAAGTTGTAATAAAACGCCCTTCCAGGACTTGGAGAAAATGCATATACAAGCAGCTAAAATCATCTTCAAGTTAGATTGGAACACGCCAAGTTCCGAAGTTATAAACAAGGTTAATTGGAAATCTATGGCCTGGGTTTACAAGTATAAAATAGCAACCCTTGTTCACAAGTCGCTACACCCTGAACTTGTCGATGAAACGGGTCGCGCTGAATCTAAGCTCAACGAATTATTTATTAAGAGGGACACAGTGTACGCCTTAAGAGGTCGTAATGCGTTAGTTATTCCACGACCGAGAATGGAGACCATGCGAAGATCAGTCGCGTACAGAGGCGCTGCTATATGGAACTACCTGGACGAATCAATGCAAGAAAAGAGACATAATTTGTTCAAAAAACATGTTAAAAACCATTTAGACCACATTCCAATTATGCCTAATCGGAAACACAACTGCGACTTCATATACTATTAATATACTCTAAATCGTTTCATATACATTTCTATACATTCTTATATATTTTATACAAGAATTATAGACTCACTCTAGAACTTAGACTCTATACATTTCATATACATTTTTTATACATCCTTATATATTTCATATACTAGAACTATAGATTCACGACCCCGTCAGCGTCAGCTGCAGTGTTGTAATTATCGTGATTAAATAAATGATATTATTATTATTATTATTATTATTATTATTATTGTCACAACAAAAGCTTGCTGGACAGGTTTTGGTGATTCGAAATAATGGTTGGTTATCTGAACTAGAGATTGAAGAGATAAGGCGGGAGATAGATAACCCAGAATCCAGTGACGAACCTGTTGAAAGATCCCCACAAGAGGAGGACAACTGCGGAGAGGGATACAACGTCAGAGAATGGGAGAGAATAATTACTTGAGAGAATGCGAAGAGACAACCTTGGGGAGGAAGATATCAAGATTTTGGATATGTTGCTCGAAGAGATGGAAACTGGAGAAGTTAAAAACCCACCAAATCTGAGAAGTTTTGATCGGAAAACCAGAAAGGTTGAGGAAGTGGTACAACATTTTAAAGTAAAGAATTTAAAGCAAATGAATAATCTAATTAAAGCGGCTGCAAACGTAGTAGAAAAACAGCTTGGTGTGAAGAATAAAAAGGAATGCAAGAAAAAAGAACCGTGGTGGAAAAGACGGCTGGAAGGTCAGATTAAAGATACAAGAAAAGATTTAAGTCGACTAGAATACCTGATAAAAGGGAGACTGGTTAGAGGAAGTATTCTTAGTAGGTTGGAGAGAAAGTACAACATTTATAGGAAAGGTTTGAAGGTTGTGATTGAAGAGTTGAAGCAGCGAGTTACAGCAAAAACAGCCAAGATTAAGAGATATCAAAACAGAATAGACCAGTATCAGCAAAACAGGTTGTTCCAGAATAACCAGAAAAGGTTATTTGAGAAGCTTGAGGGTGGCCGTGGTAGACGACAGTGCCATACCTGATGCAGAAGAAAGTAGAGAGTATTGGAATAATATATGGAGTAAACAAGTGCTACATAATGATCGCGCGACATGGGTTAAAGAAGTGGTGAAAGAGTATGCAAGAACAGAGAAAAACAAGTAAGCAAACTGCCCAACTGGAAAGCTCCTGGACCAGATGGCCTTCAAGGGTTCTGGTTAAAGCATGTAAAATCTATAAGGATAATGTTGACTGAACTCCTTAATGAGTGTATAAACCAATGTGATATACCAAAATGGCTAACAAAAGGAGTGACTACGCTTGTGTTAAAGGACAAAGAAAAGGGGGCTGCAGTAACAAATTTGCGACCCATCACATGTCTTCCACTGATGTGGAAATTGTTGACTGGAATGATATCAGAAGAAATGTAGAAACATCTTGCAGAGAAAAACCTTCCTGATGAACAGAAAGGGTGTAGAAAAGAATGCAGAGGGACGAAGGATCAACTTCTAAATTGATAAGATGATCCTACGAAATTGTAAGAGACGACAAACTGGGCTTGCGATGGGATGGATAGACTATAAGAAGGCTTACGATATGGTACCTCATTCCTGGATTCTCAGATGTTTGAATATATTCAAAGTAGCCGACAATATAAGTGTTTGGGAATTTTGGAGGCAGACGGAATAAAAGATGAAGATGTGAAAGAAAAGATCATGAAAGAATATTACCGACGAGTCAGGAAAATACTGAAGTCCAAACTTAATGGAAGAAATAGCATTATTGCCATAAATTCAAGAGCTGTTTCTATTGTCAGGTACGGTGCAGGAGTTATTAAGTGGACAAAGGAAGAACTTCGAAAGATGGATAGGAAAACAAGAAAATTGCTAACAGTGTATACTGTTACTTCAAAAGTTACTTCAAAAGAAGTCAAGGAGGTAGAGGGCTAATTAGTGTGGAGGATTGTGTAAATGTTGAAGTAAATAGCTTGCGAATGTATGTTGAATGTAGTGATGAGAAACTATTGATAGCAGTAGGAAACGAGGAGATGTTAGATGGCGGGAAAGAGAAAAAGGAGATCCAGAATTCTAGACGAGATAAGTATACAGGAAAGAATGTACATGGGAAATTCTAAACAAGTACAGAGGAAGGTAGAGATAGTAAGACCTGGGATTGGTTAAAAAGAGGAAACCTGAAGAAAGAAACAGAAGGAATGTTGATGGCGGCACAAGATCAGGCATTACCAAGTAGGTACATCAGGAAAGTGATTGACAAAGAAGATATATCGGCTGCTTGTAGGTTATGTGGAGAGCGTGATGAGACAATAGCACATATTACTTCGGAATGTAAGATGTTAGCCCAAAAGCAGTATAAGAACTGGAGACACGACAAAATTGCTCAGGTGATCCATTGGGAGTTATGTAAGAAATACAAGCTGGAGCATGCGGAAAAGTGGTACGAGCATAAGCCAGAAACTGTCACTGAAAATGTAAATCTGCTCTTGGATATGAAAATCCAAACTGATAATAAGATAGAACATTCCCGGCCAGATATACTAGTACTAAATAAAAAGAAGAGATGCTGCGCATGCCCATTTGATACAAGAGTTCTGCAGAAAGAAAAGGAAAAAGTAGAAAAGTATCAAGATCTAAAAAGAGAAATTAAGAGGATATGGCAATGAAGTAACAATTGTACCCATCATTATTGAAACACTCGGAACAGTAAGCAACCATTTCGATATGTGGCTAGGAGGGCTCGACATTAGAATTGTCTTCCAGATACTTCAAAAAGCTTATTTGTTGGGAACTGCAAGAATATTGAGACATGTGCTAGACACCTAAGGGTGCGGGATATACCTTGATGTTTAGCAATGAAATCCAGCTATAAGATAATGAACTGTGCGAAAACTGATAATAATAATAATAATAATAATAATAATAATAATAATAATAATAAAGACGATATGGACGACCTCAAGCTGTATGGCAAAAATGAAGCCCAAATTGACTCATTAGAACAAGACTGTAATATTTAGCAAAAACTGTAATATTTAGCAAAGACCATAATATTTAGCAAAGACATTTGGAATCAAGAAGTGTGGAGTATTGATACTGAAAAGAGGTTAAGTACGAAGGAGTAGTGTTACCAAGTGGACATGTGATTAAAGCAATTGAAGCTGATGGCTATAAATGCTTGGAAATTCTAGAGATGGACAGGGTGATGGAAGAAGAAATGAGAATGATATTCACGAAAGAGTATTTGAAAAGACTGAGACTAGTCCTAAAGTCTAAGCTGAATGGAAGAAACATGATGCAAGCAATAAATACATGGGCAATTGCACTATACTCAGATATGGTGCAGGTATAGTAAGTTGGAACAACGCGGAAGTACTCGGTTTGGATAGAAAGACGAGGAAATTGCTGACTTTACACGGTGTTTTCCATCCTAAGAGTGATGTGGATAGGCTGTACCCAAGAGGAAAAGGCGGACGAGGGTTGATAAGTTGTGAAAGCTGTATCAGATCTGAAGAAAATAGTATTAGATGGTATGTTAAGAACGATGTAATCCATACTGAGGATTGTGCGCCTATAAGGAACAGTATAAGAAGAAAGAAATGGAGGAAAGAGAACAAAGATGGAGAAATAAGAAGATGTATGGTCAGTTCGTCAGGGAAGCAAGCGAAGATATTGACAAGGAGATGATGTGGCGATGGCTGAAAAATAGTGTTCTAGAGCCAGGAGCAGAGGCTTTCATATGTGCAGCCCAGGAACAGGCATTAACAACTGAGCTTGCTCAAAGAGAGTACAAACGACGCCATGACAATGTTGCAAGGATTATTCATTGGACACTATGTGGAAAATATGGCCTAGAAAGAGTAGACAAATGGTACGAGCATACCCCCGAAGGAGTGGTGGAATCAAATCAAATAAAGATGCTTTGGGATTTTATGATTCAGTGTGACGACTACATAGATGGAAGGAGACCAGATATAATCATAGTAGGAAAAAAAAGAACGGAAATGCATGATAATCGATATTGCTATCCCGGGAGACAACAGAGTCGGAAAGAAGGAAGGAGAAAAGATAGAGAAATATGATGAATTGAAGCGAGAGGTTAAACGACTGGTCGATGAGGAAGGTAGGAGCTGTGAGTAAAATGTTTGAACAGTGGATAGAAAAGATTGGAATTAAGGTGAAGATTGAGCAAATCCAGAAAACGACGCTAGTTGGAACAGCAAGGATACTAAGAAAAACATTAGAAAGCTAAACAACCCAGTGTCACCTTAGTCTATACTGGGTGTAGACAGCTGGCACTGATAAACACGAACATCAAGTTGTGCGAAGAAGACAAATAATAATAATAAAGACGTATATTAGGAACCATGGATAGGGAAAAGAAACTCTAGGGGTGGGGTGGGGGTAGAAAAGGCGAGTGAGGGGATTATTGCGGATTCGTATTTCTAGTTAGTATACTGAAATGGCACTAAAATGGAAATACGTAGGCAATGTTGACTTGCTAAGATCTTGCTATATCTGGGGTCAGTAAACGGGAGGCTAGTAAAGGCCAACACGATGTAATTGTTCTCGTAATTTGCAAAATAACGGCATTGTTTGTAATTAGTCTCGTAACGAAAAATTGGGTTACGAATTGCAAGGAAAATTGACGTAACGCGTAATTTTTTTGGTGAAGCCTTTGGATTATAATAGATATCTCTTAAGCCTGGTTTCCATATGGTCGCCACGCTGTCTTTACGGTCGCGGAAGTGAAGCAGTGAAGCGTGTTTCTTTTGTCATAACAAAAGAAACACGCTTCACTGCTTCACTTCTGCGACCGTAAAGACAGCGCAGCGACCATATGGAAACTAGGCTTTAATACTTGTTCGGTCTGCGTGGTGATTCATTATATACACTACATTATATACAAATCCAACATAACACTCCAAATAAATGTTGAGCTGTTATTTGCTTGTAGCTTTGAAGGTGATTTTACTAAACGTACGTGGATCTTTTGTGATGGGTACTTTACTACTTTAGATTCAACATTGTATTGTTGAACAGGCCCTTTTAATGGTCGAGCCGGTGTTATTGGAAATGTCACCATAGTTTCGGCGGTTTAATATTTTCACCATAATTTCAATGTCACCATAATTTCGTAGGGTTAAAAAATCAGAACATATCTCCCCTGTGCTTCGTAATCTTCACTGGATGCCGGTGAGATCAAGGATTGTTTTTAAGATACTGATAATTACTTTACATGAAGCTTTACATGGCCAGGCACCTATTTATATTACTGATTTACTAACTAAATATAAACCTACTCGTACTTTAAGATCATCTAACCGAAATCTGCTAGTTGAACCAAAATCCAAAACGGTGACTCATGGAGACAGAACATTCTCAGTTGCCGCACCAAAACTGTGGAATTCATCACCACAGGAAATTAGAAGCATTGATATGTTAAGTAGTTTTAAGTCAGCACTTAAGACTTTTCTTTTTTAAAATTAATAGTGTTTTGTTCATATAGTGATACTATATGTAGTAGGCTTTATCTTATAATGAAACTGTAATTAGTTTTATAAGTAACATTATGAATATATTGTTGTAAGAGCATTGAGATTTTTGTATAATGCTCCCAGTGCCCAGACCGCGTATTAGTATTTCTGGTCTCTGTCGATAAGATTTTGAACGTTATCTCGGCCAATTTTACTCGATTTCAATTCTGAAAACAGATTTGGAATTACCGAGTCTAAATACATAACACACGTACTTATTATATTATGCAAACATGTATACCCTTCGTAAAAACCGCCCTTCGCGTTGCAAAAATATTGTCCGATTCAAACGGATCACCCAAAACGACTTTTTACTTCCTTATAAGGAGTTGGTCCTACCATGCTCCGTTTAGATATATAAATATATATACAAACCTTTCGTGAGAAATGGATCCCTGCCGCGGCGAGATTAACACGCTTGCGAGGGGATAATTTCTCAAGTTCTTGTTTAGTTTGAAATTTTAGTTAGTACATTCAAAATCAAGGCTAAAAATAATCTTGTGTAAATATATACACGTAATAAACGAGAAGCTTCGAAATATCATCAAAAGATTTGTTCAGGCGAAACTAATCTATTCATAGTCATGGTCATCTGTGCCGGCGGAAATTGAAATTTGCATAGTATACAAGGTTCCTTGTACTGTAGCTTCGAAAAGGATCATACTACAAGGAGAATATAATTGATCGATACTGAAACTAAAGACATTTGTGAACTATAGATATTCAAGTCGCCCTAATTAGGATCTATACTGGAATTGTGGCTGTCGTTGGTGTTTCTGGTATTAGCACTGACATTGTTGAAAAAACCCGCAGTTGATGACTCGATCTAAACATTGGATAAATATTGGACATGTGGTATTGTGTTCTTTAATTTTATTACTAAGTTAGCTCAATAATTAGGTTGTCGAATGAGTGCTGTGTTGTCCTGAAGATATTGGAATGCCTGACGGCACAAAAAGCCTTGTAATTGCAAGCTTATCAACAGAAGTGTCAACCTTCAACTGAGCAGTTTAGTCTGAGTCAGTAATTTAGAGAACGTTGTCAAAGCATTCGAAATATTTTGAATTGAATTGCATTTTTTGCAACTTCGTTACGTCTGGCGTATTTTGGATAAATAAACAAATAATTGAACAGAGGTATATTTCGGTTGAAATTTCGACCGTGATAAGAGAGAAAGCAATCAAGGAATAATTGTTCTGTGCTGCTGCTATTTAGAAGAATAGTTTGTGATTGTAAAATCGTCAAATCTTTTCAACCACGTACATATTTTAACCAGAATTATTCAAACGAACCAACCAAGAAGAGTACAATATTTATTGCTGAACAGATGCTGTTTGAAGTCCTCATTTTGTTTGTGACAATTCTTGTGTTGGTTTTGTACCTCCTAAAGCCCCACCGATCCCCTGGCTTCCCTCCGGGTCCACCCACGCTCCCACTGATTGGCAACTTACACCAGCTGGGCTACAAGTTACACCTGAATTTGAACGCCTTGAAAGACACCTACGGGCCAGTTTACAGCCTATACTTAGGCCGTTCTCCTGTAGTTATTATCAACGGTATCTCAGCTGCGCGCGAAGCGCTAGTTCAAAATCGTGATACCTATGCCGGACGACCGTATCCCGACCAACTGCCGTACGGGTGTCAGCTGGTCGGATGCCGTGGAATGAATGTCGGGTTTGGAGATTTTACTCCGGTATGGAAACAGCAACGGAAAATTGCTGAGTCAGCGTTACGAGATTTTTCCGGGAAATCTATGGAGAATCACGTGACCCAAGAGGTGACGAAACTTCTCGCGAGATTGGCCACACGTGCCGGAGAGCCGTTTGACCCTGGTGCCGAGTTCGATTTGGCTGTACTGAACATCATCTGTTCTTTGCTGTTTGGCATCCACTACAACGAGACTGATACCGAGTTTAAGCGTATCGTCCATTTCAACGCACGTTTTGCCGAGGGACTAAAACCCGGTCAGCTTGTTGATGTTTTCCCGTGGTTGGCAAAGTTGCCCTTGAAGAGCGTTCAGAACTTGAAAGAGGCCGTGGCAGTACGCGATGAAATCCTGAACGCGAAGTACGCCGAACACAAGGCGACGTTTGACGAAGATAACATACGAGATTTGACGGACGCCATCTTGAAAGCGAAAATGGACGCCGAAAAGCGGAAAAGTTCCGTGAATTCTTCGCTAACTGAAGAACACATGAAATATATATTAGCCGATTGTTTCATCGCCGGATTTAAGACCACGGCAACTACCCTTCGGTGGGTATTTGTGTACCTGCTGAACAATCCACATGTTCAAGCCCGTATTCACGAGAAACTAGCCTCCTATAGTACACCACCGGGGTTAAAAGACCGACCGGATCTGCCGTACCTCCGAGCCACGCTCACAGAAGTGCTCAGACGTGGCAGCGTAGTTCCGATTCCTATTCCCCATCGTGTTACCGCTGACACAAATCTTTGCGGTTACGACATTCCTAAGGACACCACTGTGTTTGTAAATCTCTGGGGAATAAACCACGATCCTGATTGGTGGAATGAACCCTTTGAATTCAAACCGGAAAGATTCCTGAACGAAGACGGTGAATTCCTGCCACCATTTTCGATGAGTTATCTGCCGTTCTCTACCGGACGGAGGGTTTGTCTGGGTGAGAGTCTCTCGAACACCATCCTGTACTTGTTTGTCAGCGGTCTGCTGCATAAGTTTGTATTTGAGATTCCTGAAGATTGCGAGCCACCGGACACGGAAGAAGTTGCGACAGCGGTATTAGAGCCAAAGCCTTTTAATGTCGTATTGAGGGAAAAGTATTCGGAGTCTGGTCTTATCTAATCCGAGAGCATCAGAAACATTTGGTTTTAAGCCTGGTTTCCATATGATCGCTACGATCGCTACGATCGCTCAATTTTATAACCGGCGATCGTAGCGATCGTGGCGATTGAAGCGATCGTTATGGACGAAGTAAACAAAGACAACTTTCTTTTACTATCGCAAGCACAGCTTTTTATTCTAGTTGCTCTTATCAGTAAGGCCTATTTCAAACGTCGAATTTATCACAAAATTCGACGTCGGTTTCAAACATCGAATTTATCATGTGTCTAACGTATAATCGGCCTCCCGTAAAAAGAACTCGTTCGGATTGCATTTTAAAAGTACTGCCTTAAGCCAAGGAAACATCGTTTTTGGGTTCGACAGATGGAGCTTTTCACACTCTCGTCCCACAGCTTCGGGCACAGCTACGTCTTCAAGACAGATCATTCTTTTACAGATATTTGCATAAAATATTTACATAAAATGCTTTAGTTTCATTGATTCATCTAAATTTACTTGATGTATACAATGAAGGAACCGTTTAATCTTACCACAGTGATGTGTTTTATAGATATATAGCCGAATGTCGCTGGGGTACCGTACCGATCGCTGAGATCGCCAGGATCGCTGAACCAGTGTTTCCATATAATCGCTGCGATCGCTACGATCGCCGAGATAGAACATTTTCTATCTCGGCGATCGCTACGATCGCTGCGATCGCCAGGATCGCTGAGCGTGTGGTTTTCATATGATCGCTACGATCGCTGGTTTTAAAATTGAGCGATCGTAGCGATCATAGCGATCATATGGAAACCAGGCTTTAGAGAAAATTTGTACAGTATTCTTTATATCACCGGAATTGAATTTTATTTCTATACTACAACTAATAATAACAGACTTTATTTAAAGAAGGTATACAAAATTAGAACAGTTCATGAGTACCGTAGAATCTCGAAAGTAGCCGGGGCAGTGGCGTAGCCAGCCGTACTCAATTACCAGGGCACTACCAGGGCACCACGCCAAAACTTTGATCGCGTCGTGCAAGGGTGAAGCCTGAGACCAGCTAGGGGGGCAGGGCATACCATCACGCCTCGGAAAATTTTAAAACTCTAGAGTCTTTGAAATGGCATTTCCAGCATTTTGAGAAAGTAGAATATTTGATTTGAGCAAAAAACGATGACCAACTTTGTTGGGAACATGGGAGTCAGAGTTATATATAGAACATTAGACAAATAACACAAGATGGTTATTGTTTAATATATGTAATGATAGTTTTAGTCAGAGAGGATGGTCCATTGGTCCAGGCTCAGTATTTACTGGTATGGGAAGACAGGATTGGTATGGTGTTCTTTTCCGATAGATTACAAATAAATAAAAACATACTTGAAATATCATGGCATCACGCACTTATAAGATGATCAATATAATATCGTCCTTTCGCTATGCATCATGTGTGCTTGTCAAAATACTTTTTACTAGGGCCTTTGCGACGTTTACCAGGGCCTGGCCCCTCTAGGCCCTGGTCTAGCTACGCCACTGAGCCGGGGCGGCTACTTTCGAAATTAGTGACCTCTAAGGGCGGCTGCTTTCGGATGGGCGGTTACTTTCGTAGGGCGCTTACTTTCGGGTTGTTATTTTTAGCATCGTCCATGAAGTTTTAACCACCACTGTACATTTTGAACAACGTTTCAAATTTTGTTTTATTTTTTATTAAATTACATGAGAGTTGTTACTTATTATCTAATGCTAATAATTTACCGCACTCGATACCGAATATTCAGATATCGAAATGGAAGAGGACGTCTGAACGATGACAAAGACAAACTTATAACTACTCTCTGAAATTCCTGAATCTTTGATATTACTGTTTTATACATGTTTTAACTCTTTCCTGACAGGCTGAAAAACATCCAAAATTGAACCACCCCTTTGTTCTATTGATATCTCTTGAAATAACCATAACTGTTGTGAAAGCTATACATTTTCTGAAAGCCCAATAAACCGGCTTTTACTTGTGCTTTTAAATTTCCCGAACAAAACACATTATGTTAATATAAATTAGCATTACTTATCATAAATCAGGTTGAAAATGTTACATCGGTTATATGTTACAAAAGGCCATCTTGCACGCCCGCGTAGCATTTTGAAAACTCAAAATACCACCAGTCGCAGAGTTGTTTATGAAATCAAATCAAACTTGGCGTGTGCGTGGATTTCATGTTCCTGGCGCTTGTCGAATTTCAATTTTTAATCTTGCGTTACCGTGTGCCGTGTTTTTCGATTGACGACTTTCCGGGTCTTCTACGACCCATTTTGACTGTGCCGGTCAGGAAAGATTTAATCCATGCCTGATTCAAAATACATTGTCAAACAGATGTTACAACTTATTTATACAATAGTTATAGACATCGGAAGCGGCAACTTTCGGGGGCGGTTTCTTTCGAGATTCTACGGTATACTGCTAGTTTTACACTGGGCCTTCTATAACATAAACAAAAAAATTGAATTACAGAGTAAAAATAACAATAAAATGAAAAAAAGAGAGGAAAATAAAATGATTATATCAAGATAATTTAAAGAGTATCTAAAAAGTATTTATAAGCGCTTGTTTTAAAAGAAGCAAGAGATGTTGATTTCTTGATTCAAGTTGCAAACTATTGTATAGCACCACTGTAGGACAACGCTTTTCTACTAATATTTAGCTTAACTAAACTTTACCGAGAGCTGAGGTCCGGTTATGGGCGGTGAGGTTGTCGCATATCCCTATTTTTCACGATAGTTTAGTTTAGTTTAGTTTTAGTTTATTAGATTTATCACTCTTAGGTGAACGGAATACCCCAACAGACTAGAAGCCCAATTATAGGGGTTCCGAGGGCCTACGATTTAAGGTCGTTATCCGAGAAGACCCGAAAGTCTTACCATTTGCTGATATTATTGCAAAGGCATCACTTTCTCCTCAATTATTTTTAAGACCCTGAGTGGAAGTACGACCCAGGATTTGAACCTGTGTCTCCCACCTGTGTCTCACAACAGCTTGTATAAGTTATAGTTAAACCATGAGATACAGAATAGAATAGAATAGAATAGAATAGGAATAGAATAGAATAGAATAGGAATAGAATAGGATGGGAATGGGATAGAATAGAATGGGAATGAGGATAGAATAGAATAGAATAGAATAGAATAGAAACTTTTATTAGATACAGTGGTAGGCCGGTTAAGGCCCTAGCTAAGAGAGTTTGTCCAATTTCGACGCCATTTTGTTTCTCAAATATGACGTCACTGAGTGATGCTATCTTGTATTATGCCTAAGAAGCTCCTCTACTTTCCTGCAATGAGGAACTAAATAGTTTATTTCGACTAATTTTCGTCCAAACAGTATTCACAACAGCTATCACTATGTGATCGCCATCAAAACAACTCCACTGCCGATAAAGAATCACTCAATGACGTCATATTCGCAAAACCAATATGGCGTCAAACTCCTCAAATTTTCAACTTCAACTAGCCAATCTTCTTAACTAAATTGATAGGAATCCTGAAACTTTGGAAATAAACTAAAGTCAGTAAGATCTTTCATATGAACTGCATTTGTATTTGGGCCGGAGTATCCCTTTAATGTGGGACAACGAACTTGGTACGTACGCGTGGAGAATAAAGATATTAGGTCAGCTACTCCGTGTGAAGAACCATACCTGGCAAGTAGAGAAGTCTCTACTTGACCACGGCTCATGAGACCTTCGGTTTACTATATAATTTGACGCTCTACCGACTGAGCTACAAGGCCAAGTTAGCAGGTCGTACTTATCTGTGATATTTCGGAACTGAAGTCTGAGTTTCTTCAACATCGAGAGACTTAGCTTTTCATCTTGTCCGCTATGGTTCATCTGCACTCGGAATTAATTCTGATTGGCTAAAAGCCGTGTTTGCTAAAATGTTTTTAAAAATGTAAAATTTTGATCGTTTAATTAAGCCATCATTCGCGTGCATTTCTTGTTCGACTGCATTAACAGCTGAGAGTGATTTTTGCGTAAGTAAGGAGAAATTACATTTTTCATGATTTTAATAAATGAATTTTACATATTTTCAAATGTAATTTTATAAAAGAAATAGAAAATATTTTTTGTTAAAAAAATATATTTATGTTCCATAAAAAATATTTATGTTCCTTGTGAAATTTTGGAAGGACTCGAAATCGCTCCCAAACTTCCACTCGTGTTTCTCTAACTGCTTGTATGGAAACACGGAAAATGTTTTCTATATTTCTTAAAGGACATTGACAACAAAAATTAAGTTTGTCTAATATGAAAGATCTCGTAAAATGATAGAGTAACATATTTTACAACTCTTCCGTATTTTACTTCGTTTTTGAAATATTTCAGTTTGTTTGATATGTAAATGAGATGGTCTCTGACGTCAGGTGCTGAGTAGAGAATTTCACACATTAGAATATTAGTTCCATCTTCAAGTTTGTTCCACAAATTTATTTGAAAATGTGCATATAATATCTCCTCATAATAATGAACGTTGTCAACTTAGCAATCACTGAGATATGACTTTTTTAATGAGTGAAAATTCTCTACCCATCACCTGACGTCAAAGACCATCTCATTTACATATCAAACAAACTGAAATATTTCAAAAACGAAGTAAAATACGGAAAAGTTGTAAAAGGTGTTACTCTATCATTTTACGAGTTCTTTAATATTAGACAAAGTTAATTTTTGTTCCAATGTCCTTTGTAGAGCAGTCGGTATAGAACTTCGGACTAGCTACCGAAGGTCGCGGGTTCGAATACTGTTCTTGTGCGGAATAGTTCGTCACTCGGAGTAGCACCTAATATTATTAAGTAGAAGTTATATTGGTTTACGGTGACAGGTTGCACGGCAAAAGGTAGCTACATGTAACTTCACGCTGTAACTCACAACGCAACAATATTGAAATCTGTTGCTTTACCAATAAGGCTTAATTATTTCATTTTACTGCGAAAATATTGAGAGTAGGAACGCAGAGGACTGGGACGTAGGGTAGTGATGCCGACGAAATCTATTTCCAGTTTGAAATTAAACGATGGCGATCATGGCCAACCGCAGCCCGGACGCAAAAACGTAATAAAAATTAAAAAGTAATTATGCTCATGATATACTGATTGTCTTTATTTCATAGTTCATACTAATGCACTATGTATATCGAACACAACATGACATGCATAAAATACCTTCGTACTTCGTAGTTTAATTGGTATAGAACTCTGGACTCGATTCTCCGAGAGTCGTGCGTTTGATTATACCACACTATATAGTCTGCAGGTATATATGCTAATCTCGCAGGCTCCTTCGTAACTCAGTTGCTAGAACACTGGATTTGATTTCCAGTTTCATCACTATATACACTCTGAATCAAACCAAAATCAAAGCGTTGTCCTAACCCACTTATGTTACTTCATACTCTCCCATATTAACAATTTATTTTCAATTTCCTCGCGGAAACCTTATTTTGAAGTTTCTAGAGTTATCCTTGCATAATATGCTGCCCCTGGATGTTTTTCCTTTGCCACCTGTCAATGTGTGACCACACAATAATAAAGTATTAGGTACAAGCAAGAAGGTTAGCGTCCTTCACTTGAGAGAGAAAGCGTCTTGGTCGAATACAGAAGTCTGTGAAAGGAGAACAACGAAGAGAAAGAAAGGCAGAAAGGCAAGTATGTTTCATTTATTAATTAATTACATAGGTAAACGAATGAATAAAGATGCAGCTACGTTCTCGAAACAATTTGATGTAATAAGTATACGATTTAACAAGAGAACTTAGTTATAAGTAAAAAGTACAAACTAAGTGAGACCGTTCATACGACACGCGTCGCTGGTGAAAAATAACGGCAGAGTTTCCGTATGTGCACCACTAAAATGTCTTGACAGATTAGCAGGCGTTCACATTAATGTGGTAGGATACTAAAATTAGGAAGCATTGATTGTAGATTAGCGTGGGACGCTTAGATGAAATCAAAATATTACTTAATCTTAAAATTCCATTTTCTGCATATTAAATTTTTGGGGAAATGCTCACAATTTAACACTTCTCCCGCATAAAGTATTTCAGGTAGTGGCTTGAAATTTACAAATATTGTTCCTTATTAATGAGTCTACACAATGAAACAGTTGTTTGATTCAAGTGATAATAAAACCTGTCAATCAAGACTGGGTGTGACCCAATTGCCAATGGTTGTAGAAAAGGTTGAACATTTTCTACACTAAACATGTGTATATGTAAATGTTTGGTTTATTGTGTATCTCTATCTTCATATAACATACTCTATTAATATGAACCTCATAGATTATGTAATATTGAAGCTATAGGTGTTTGAAGGCTTAAAAATGGCTTCTGAAGGGCGTGGCTTGGTTATCATTGCAACCATTTGATAAAATAAAAGTGTCACACAGTTTCTTTCAAAGTGGGTAGATAGATGAGTTTGAGATGAGTTTGGGAATTTTTATTGTTTTAGTATCCTACCACCTTAACCTCAAATTTCAAATAGGACAAAAAAATAACATGGAACTCGGCAGTAGCGAAGTTGGCCATAGCAACTGGTCTTGCTATGCAAATTTTGAAACGATTTACATATAAACATCTTTTAGGTGTTCAAACCTTGTAGGGGACCTGGTGTCCTATTGTTTGTTCGCCTAGTGTATTTATATTATGCTATTGTTATTCATGTAGTATATGTATCTATACTGAATTTTTAAAATAAAAATAAATAAATAAAATATTCAGATCTTTAGAAATATATTATTTTCAAAATATACAGATGTTTATAAATTAGTATAGCATATGACAAGTTGCTACGGCCAGCTTCGCCACTGTTACTCGGTCAGGCAAATACTTTCCCGTACAGACCTCACACTCGGTTAATATGTCTTTAAAACAGCCCGATTGTATTAAAATTTACCAAGCTTTTAGTCATTCGAACCAAAATCTATAGATGGTGTTATAAAAATATTAACGTTTAGTTATCCGATGTCAATATTTACTATCCATCCGGATCTTCACAGTTTAAATAAAGTATTTATTAATGTTTATTAATATTTATTATTATTATCACTGCGCCCCCAAGTATCCAACATTGAACAGGAAGGAGAAGAGAGGAATACAAATCAAATAGTGTAAAAGGTAGGTGTACTGCCGAAATAGTGTGTAGGAAGTCTAACGTTTCGATCAGAGAGTGAAATTTTCACTAGTGCATATCTACGTTTCCAAGGTGTCACCTTAAGATGTTAGCTGTTCTCATTAACACTATATTTTGGATTTGAGTCTTGATGTCAGTGATATTCAGCATCTGAAGATATTTGTTCAGATTATTATACTTCCCTTTCAGAGCTTTCAAAGATTATTCCTTCCGTTAAAGCTTTCAATGCTCTGAAAATGTATTATTATCATTATCATTATCATCCTCATGATTATCATCATCATCATCATCATTATTATTATTATTATTATTGAAAGTTTATCTCTGTATATTATACAGAAAGTTCTATAGGGCATCGGGCCACAGCCTGTGGCCTGGGGTGCCCTAGTTCTTAAAATCTCGCCTTGGCACAGTTCTTATGTGTCCAGTACTTTTCTTAGAATTTTTCCCGAACCCAGCAAGCAAACACGTTGCAGCATTTCCACACTATATGGTATTTCCAGTTGATTCAACCACTTTTCAAATCCCTTTGATATTGTCCCTAATGCACCTATAATTATCGGTATGATTTTAACCGACCGACAGTTCCAAATTCGCTTGATTTCGATTTTCAAATCATGGTAATTTTCCACTTTCTCTCTCTCCTTGCTTACAATTCTTGTATCAAAGGGGCAGGCATCGATAATCCAGCAAGATCTTTTTTCTTTGTTTAGTAACAGAATATCGGGTTTGTTGTGTTCAATATGGTGGTCCGTTTGGATCTTAAAATCCCACAACAGCTTGAACTTTTCTGAGTCACAAACTGGTTCCGGCTTGTGATCATACCATTTCTCTGTCCTTGTAAACCCATATTTGATGCCCAAACTTCTCCCAACAACTACAGCCGCTGCATTTAATAGCGTATTGGTATCAGTTATTGTCTTTGTGTTTATGAAAGCAACAACTTCATTTACTTCTGCCATAACTGTTTTTAATATTGATTACACATTTCTTAAATTCATAAGTTTGAGGGGATTTTCCTTTTCCATTTCTTCAAATATCATTTCTAGTATGGTAATCTTCTCAATACTTGAACCAGCATTCCTCATTCTCTCGCGTATTTGGTCTAATTGATTGCTCTCTTCTCTCTGCCGATCTCTGTTAGCGTTTACTTCTCCATCCGATTGTCTCATTGTAGATGTCGACTCCCTTTCTCGTAATCCCTCTTCGTTCGGTTCCACGTTTTCTTCTTGCCTTATGTTTTCTTGTTCGATTTTTCTCTTCAGCTCTTCAATTTCAATATCTGTTAACCATGTATTTGTTCGTATCGCTCTTGCTTGGTCTGCCAACCTTTGTTCAGTGATCTGGAACACCCCAATCTCTCTCCAAATCGCCAACATTCTTTTTCTGTATCCTCTTTTGCTTGGGTCGCTTCTGATGTAACACTCCATAACAATTTTGTTAATTTCCTTGGTCCATTTTAACTTAGCAGTAGGATTACGACTTGATGATGGCTGCTCTTCCCCTACACCCGGTCGGGCATGGAACTAGTATCAATTCTAGTTCTATTCATGCCGTTTTCATTGTTATTATTATTCATCATCACATAATTACACCGTGAGTTTGCACGGGACAAATGTCCATCCTACGTTGCCCGGCTCGTAGAATAAGGCTGGTTCCTGCCACGGATCGCCAATCCTTGACAGCTATCGTTAGCAACCACATTACGCTGCGGCCATTCACTCTTCGGCACGATTATATAACACCTTGAGTTGCGTAAGAGAGCGGACTACTTTTTGTCTGACCTCTATCCTTCGACCTGCCTGGCAAGGGAAACCCTACCAGGAGCTAATGCTCCCGCCAGTATAGCTCTCAAGATCATCGAGGTACACAAACCCACCACCACGACAAGGTAGTAGTCCATGGGGACTATTATTATTGTTATTATTATTATTATTATTATTATTATTATTGAAATGGGGAATATAACCGACATCCGACTGCTCTTTCTGCTTGGAACCCTAAGACTTGCTCCACGTCGTCGCTGGATGCAAGACATACCTAAACGAAGGACGTTTTACGTGGCGACACGATTCCGTTCTTAATTTCATTGCAACCTCTCTTATTAACCTTTATGCTGACCTACCTGGCTTCATCAGTCCATCTGTTATCACCGGAGATAGGTTGCGCCCTGATCTTCTGGTAACAATCGAAAACAAATACATCTACATACTCGAACTGACTGTTTGTTTTGAATCTAATCTTCTTATTAATGCAACCCGTAAGAGACAAAAATATCTAGAACTTATTAACGAACAGCACAAAAATGTATAAATTTATCTATCAGTTCGCTTGTAGACTTTATTGAAATGCTGAAAGACCTGAAATTTAACGAACGATGTAGAAAGTACTATACTCAGAAAATTATGAACACTTGCATAAAGACATCTTACTATATATTTTGTAAACGTAACAAAGAATGGGATGACCCGACTTTAATGTCATACTAATATTTTTATACCATATAGTGTTAATTCAAGTAGACATGGTAAACTACCTGTAAAAGAGAGGTTTATCACTGTAGTATACGTTAATCATAAATGAATAAAGTTTCCATTATTATTATTGTTGTTGTTATTATTATTATTATATACATGACAAAATTACTGGATTCTGATTGGCTGAGAGGAGTGCAATAAAATCGTTTATTGCACTCGAGTGCAATAAATGAAAAGAGAGAAGACACTGGGAACAAGTTTGACAATAAAATTCAAAATGGTGGCCTATTCTGCAATGGAAAGTTTTCACTTTTCCAACGACTTGTGGTACACAATGAATAAAAAATTCCATGTAAATATTTTGAAATGAGTACAAAGAACACCAAGAATGAAAAGGTTTGTTGTCAACTGATGAAACAAGACGTTTTTAAAGACTTCGAAGAAGATGAAGCGTACGTGTCGTAATTTTGTCATGCATATAATAAATGAGTAATCATATGATTTTGCTCGTGCAATTAAGGATTTACACTACTCGTGATATTTGAAAATTGTGTCAAATTGCTCAATTTTGGCACAATTTTAAAATATCACTCGTGGTGTAAATCCTTAATTGCACTCGCTATCATACGATTACCTATACTTATTATTAAATTATTATTATTATTATTATTATTATAGAGCAGACGTGTGTTAACGCGCTCTGTACATGTCCTCAGTTTCAACGAAAAATTTTACTTGAATTGACACACTAACGTCGTATATTGATAATTTTATTAATATTGAATCTAAAATGATTCGTGCAAGCCTACTTGCACTGTTCGCAACCCTAATAATATGTGGATTTTGTGGTAAAGATTTCGTATCGCTGGGCAGACACTCATGGCGCTGTAAAAGCAAAGTGAACTATGAGCAAGAAACCACCACGGATGATACTCCAACAATGGAAATGCCAGCACAAGAATGTCTGCCAGTCATATCGTACACAGCTGTTAAATGTTGCTGTGGTAAAGTCTGTAAAGGACCTCGCGGCCTCAAAATGCATCAACGAAGCTGCCGAGTTATTGATGACCTTCAAGACGAACTACAACAGCAAATGACAGAAGCGTTAAATGATCAACAAAATGAGGACAACGTAGAACAAGACGATGCTGAAATTCCAACTTCGTATTGCAAAGAAAACTTCCCTATCCTAAAAAAGGGAATTAAACTACCGAAATCGCCATTACAATGGTCAACCGCTAACGACTTTTTCAAACTGACCTTTTTAAACCACCCAATCACACCGCACGATTTGAATAACAACATCAACACCATGGCAACAGTTATATACAACTACTTTAGCGAAAATTTTGGACACGTTGATAACCACAACGATGTAAATTTGAGAAAAAAGTATGCGAAATCCTCTGTCAAGGACCTGAAAATCGCCTTAAAGAAATTAAAATCAGAAAACGGAGAAGTGCTAGAAATCAAATTCGTAGCCAAGAAACTGCGCAACCTTCTTAAACCTAATAATGCCGATCAAGATAACATCAACAGTCAAAAGTCAGCGGAAATTGATCATGACAGTGTAATTACTAAAAACTTCTGGGGTTACGTTAAAAGAGTTTTTAAAAAGAAAATTTGCTCACTTCCATCATTTAATATGGCTCAATGCACATCATACTTCACTAAGACATTCTCTGCCATCAACCCAAATAAAGCGTTCAGCATCCCAAGCTGGATTCCAAAATTTGCTTCACCTCAAAAGCCATTTAATCTCGACCCCCGACCTATCAAGAGATTACCAATGTCATCCGTAAAATGAAACCGTCTGGCTCACCATGTCCACTTGACCAAATATCTATAATCTGTTTTAAACGCTGTCCCTACTTACGTTCTTATCTATCCGACATAATCCACTCAGCCTGGTCTCACGGCGCTGTCCCTTCTGATTGGAAAAAAGCATGTACAATACTTATACACAAGAAAGGAGAGACAGACGAACCAGCAAACTTTAGACCAATAACACTTGAATCCATTCCACTTAAAGTTTTAACATCGTGCATTCGCAATAAAACATTTCAATTTCTTGCGGAAAACAAGTATATAGAACAGAATATCCAAAAAGGCTTCACCCCAAAACTTTCCGGAACACTAGAACATACAGCTCAGATGGCGCATATAATCAACAAAGCGCGCACAAAACAACGATCTCTCGTCATAACATTACTAGACCTAAAAAAACGCATTTGGTGAAGTCCATCATAACCTTATTCACGAAGTCCTTGATTTTCACCATATCCCTGATCACATAAAGAATCTCATTAGTAGCCTCTATACCGATTTCAAAACTTCCATCATCACAGATGAATTCAACACCCCATTCATCACTGTTGACCGAGGTGTGCTCCAAGGCGATTCTCTCAGTCCTCTCTTGTTCAATATGTCGTTCAATACTTTTATTCAACACATCAAGTCTGAAAAATACGGTCAACTTGGCTTCCGGAAACCAAACGATAGTACTACCTTATTCAACCCAATCCACTGGTTACAATTTGCAGACGACGCTGCCGTTATCAGTGGTCAAGAAAAAGAAAATCAAATGCTTCTCAATCGCTTTACGATCTGGTGTCAGTGGGCCAACATGATTATACGTGTGGATAAATGTTCAACATTTGGCATTAAAAAGGATTCAACAAAATCGGTCCAATATCTCCCCAAACTGTTTGTAAATAACCATCTCGTACCACGTGTTGAAAATGGGAAATCGTTTCGTTACCTAGGCGCTACTTTGACTTTAATATGTCCGAAGAAAATCACAAATCTGAGCTACACGACACACTAACCGACATCATGAATGAAATTGACGAACTGCCATTACATCCAAAAAATAAAATTATGTTGTACAGCCGCTACGCACTTGCAAAAATCTCTTGGCACTTCACTGTTTCAGACATAGGTAAAACCTGGGTGAATGAAAAACTAGATGGTATTGCGTCGAAATATATACGGAAATGGCTTGAACTTCCCATCTCAGCCACACTTAGCAACGTCCTACTTCCTCGCAGTAAGTACGGTCTAAATATCATTCTCCCTTCAACGAAATTTATTCAATGCCAAACTGTTTCGCGAAAAGCTTTAAAATTATCACCAAATGAAGAAATTAGAAACCTATGGACTGTCACAAGTAATCACAAGAATGTGCAATACGACAAGTACAAAAACACAAAGGACGTACTAAACACTTTCAGAAAAGAACACGAAGAAAGGCTTCAACATCACCTTATTTCACAAGGTTCATTCTTTTCCAACATCATTAAATATTCGACTCTCTCGTTCAACTCCACATGGTCCTCAGTCCAAAGCAAACTCCCTAAGAACATATTTAACTTCACCATCCGATACATCAACAACACGCTTCCGACTCGCAAAAACCTTGTGAAATGGGGAATATCACCTACATCTGACTGTTCATTCTGCTTGCAACCTGAGACCCTACTTCACGTCATTGCTGGTTGCCAAACATACCTAAACGAAGGGCGGTTTACTTGGCGACATGACTCTGTTTTAAATTTTATTGCCTCCTCACTCAACTCCGTACAAAATTATAGCCTCTACGCTGACATACCTGGCTACATCAGCCCATCTGTTCTCACCGGAGATAGATTACGCCCCGATCTTTTGGTAACAATCGAAAACAAATGTATATATATTCTCGAACTCACAGTCGGATTTGAATCCAATCTACTCAATAATGCCACCCGTAAGAGACAGAAGTATCAGGAACTAATTACGGAACAGAAACAACAATTATGAACAAGTTAAATTTGTGAATCTGTCCATCAGCTCACTCGGAGTCTTCAGTCAACCATCATTAGAATTTATTGAAATGCTGAAAGATCTCAAATTTGACGAACGTTGCCGAAAGTACTTCATGAAAAGAATAATTAACATTTGTATAAGAACCTCATACTATATTTTCTGTAAACGTAACAAAACCTGGGACAACCCAACACTAATGCAAAACTAATATTATATATCATATATATCGTTAATTCAAGTAGACATTGGTGAACTACCTGTAAAAGAGAGGTTTATCATTGTAGTATATATCAATTATGAATAAATAAAGTTTACATTATTATAATTATAATTATTATTATTATTATTGTTATTATTATTATTATTATTTTTATGTACAAAGATATCTACTGTTACTGTAATATATTATAAATTTCTACAGACTATTTACAAATAAAAAAAGGTAATAGACTGTATACATGTATATATAAAATAATTAAAACAAATTTCTTAATAGACTACAAACTATTTAGAAAATTATTAATAAAGAATAAAAAGTTCAAGAATAAAAGTTCAAATGTTCAAAAAATCCCTATTCCACCATTTCCAATAATACAATAGGCGTAAAGGTCCCCTGAATTCAACCTGTAATACTCTCTGTAGATATTGTCTCTTCTTTTCATTTTCCTGTTCTCTGAAAATCTTTTATGTTGGTTTGTTCAGGTTGCTTGCAGAGTTTACATAGTTTTACAGAGTTTGTCACTCGGACATAAAAAAATGATGTATCTAATCTTGTTTCAGGTCTCGTGGTTGCTGTTCTCAAGTTGAGTTTTTCGTTATCGAGGGGTTGAAGGTGTGGCTCTGTTTCTACGTTCTCGCAAACTTTACTGATTACTGTTGTCAGCAGATCGCGAATTCCGTCATGCCTCTGCACCACAAAGCCACCCTTTTTGCATGACAGGGCGTGGTTGGTAGAAAATCTCTCACCATATGTACAATGACTTGGACAATGGCAGGTTGTAGCGCAGTCGTAGGGAGTCGCTAAACTCTTGTTTGTTTAGTACCATGCCCTGCTCCTCAAATGGTATTGCGTTAAGCCACGAAATTATTCCCTTGTCTCTCGCCTGATTTATAAGCGGTAACAGGTCTGAAGGTAGAGATGCGTCGATTATTTCTATTTTCAGCTTTAGAAATGTGGCCTTCAGTGTGTGTTGATGTTTTTTCAGATCACCTATTGGTGGCTTTCATCAACGTACTCTCAACTCTGTATTGTAATCGACTCCGCATGTGGTTTTGTTATCGAGATTGAGGCGGCATATTGCTGTGAGGATTCGACTTTCGATGATGGGATACCCAAGACCACTTGAGTTGGTGATAAAGTGAATTCATCAGATAACTGTTCATCTTGCCCAAAAATTGTCGGTAGAAATAGTTCATTTAACACCTCACGGATTGGATTAACATAGTCATCGAATGATTCGATTGTGGGCATGAAATATGTAAATTTCGACATGTACGCCTTTGTGAGTGTGATATTGGCGGCATGAGGTCTATTCTTTGCGATTTCGGACAGTGTTTCTATTTCTCCTCTCCAATGTGAGACTTTTTTATTGCAGTATTGATCTTTATAATCTTTGGATCCAGCACCAAGATGGCGTTTACCATCACTTGTGATATTAACTTCCTCTCCAAATACTTTCTGAGCTTCATCTGCTAGCGCCTGTGATTTTACTATTGCCCAGCTTTTTCTCCATTGACCAAGGAACCATTTTCTTTCCTTCCAAGCTCAGGTGTTTATACCAGTTATATAATGATTTGATTCTTCCACCTCCAGCTGAATCATCAGCTAACCAAACTTGTTTGACATCAGGTGTGGAAAAACTCAAACTTTGGTTCCTATTGGTCGGATTTTGTAGTTCTTGTCGAGTGGAATAAGCCTAGAGGCTGTGTTGCTTTACAAATTTTAGCTTGATCGCTTATGCAAATTTGGGTTTGTGTTTGTTCGTTCACTGTTTGTAAATTTGTTTCATCATATTCTTCCTCTATTAAAGTTGAACTAATACTCCTTACACTTGACAAATCTGTGTCATTTGTTTCTTTTACACTTATTTCTTAAATTCTGGGCTGATAAACCCAAATACTCGTAGCCTTTCTTCCCACAGATTTTTCATAAGCTCAGGCGCCGTTAATGGCCGCCACGTTTCAGAAAGCTCTTGCTTTCGTTTTAATTCTTCTACCTAATCTGACATTTAATTGGCCTCTTGATGTTTCATATGGATCAATTGGATGCCCTGCTTCTCACAGGTCATGTCGCTCGATATTATGTGATATGAGGTCTGGTTTTATTCTCAAGAATACCGTAAATTATAAATTCAAACAAATGGTCGTTGGATTTTGCAAGACACATCGAGCCTTGTCAAAGTCTACGAAACATGGCAGCATCTCTTTAGCCATTCCCGGACATGATCCCCCGAAGGACATCACTGTGTTCATGGATGTAGCAACAAACCCTGGACCTAAAACCACAATTTGGTTAAACATTCAACCACGGTCCTTGTGTTTTCAGTCTGACACGACTCAACACACGCGTTCTTCAATTGCCTCAAGTACTCTTCGCTATTCATCCTCGCAAATGAAAACTCTCCGTCGCAATGTACATATGCCTTTGTCTACTACCATTTAAAAAAAGAGGAGGAAAACAGAAAATAACAACTAGAATTACCCAACGGCGAATTGAAGACAGGACCTATGCTAATTTTTTACATTGTTTTGACGCTGCTTATTCATGTTACCATCCAATGCGTGCCAACTTCAATAACTTATTTTGTGTTCCTTGTTCTCCTATGCAAGTTCATAAACCGTTCAGAATCGTCAACTTCTGTCTGCTAAACGCACGATCAATTAGGAATAAATCTAACGCTATTAGGGAATATGTGATCGAGTCTAAAATAGATATTTTAGCCCTAACAGAAACCTGGCTACACGGCGACAGCGACGAATACTCATCAAAAGATATTACACCGGCTAACTACGTTTTTAAACACGTTGACAGAGAATCTAGAGGAGGTGGAGTTGAATTGCTTTATGATAAAGCTTTTACATTCAAATCTAAAGCTCAGGGTTTATTCAAATCATTTGAAGTCATTGATATGATTATGACAAGACCTACTCCCCTGAGAGTAATTGTAATATACCGCCCTCCTCCGTCTATGACAAATGGATTAAATTGTGAGTTGTTTTTTAGCGAATTTAGAAGCTTTCTCGAACGAATTAATGCTGATCCTAGTCGGGTGATTATTGCTGGAGACTTCAACTTCCAAATTGATGTGGACCGTAATAGTAACAGTATGAAATTCCTCGACCTTATTAATACCTTTGGTCTGAAACAACACATTAGAGAAACCAATCATGTGAGCAATCATTATACATTAGACCTCATTATAACCAGATGTGATGATCATATCATTTATTCTACCTATGTTATGGATCCATGTTTAGAGAAACCGACCTATCCACGTAAAGAAATAAATTATAGAAAGTTGAAGTGTATCAATCATGAAAATTTTAAGAATGATGTCAAGCGCTCTTCTCTTGTATGTGATTTTTCAAATTTAACATCAGTTGCTGATATCGTAGATAGCTATGAAACCACTTTGACATCATTACTAGATTCTCATGCTCCTATTATAAAAAGAACAATCACTTTACGTCCCCCTTCTCCGTGGCTTAACGATAAAATTATCGAGCTGAAAAAAATAAAGCGCCAGTTAGAGCGCCGCTGGCGCGCATCTAAACTAACAGCTGACAGAGAGATGTACGTACAGCATTGTTTAAACTATAACACCGCGATATTCGACTCAAAAATGACCTTCTATTCCGATGTTATAAATGAACATAAAGGAGATCAAAAAATGTTATTTAAGACGGTAGATAAAATGCTCCATAAATCTGTAGAGAAACTGTATCCTATCTCCGACTCGACAGATAAGCTATCTAACGATTTTGCTGATTTTTTTGTTGGAAAAATTGCGAAGATTAGGACTGAGTTAACAAGAAATACATCATCTGATTCTGATTTACATATTAACGAATCATTGAAGAAATTCGACAAGTTCACTCCAGTTACTGAGCAGCAATTGGAAATACTATTATCGAGTACTGCATCTAAATCCTGCTCCTTGGATCCAGTCCCTTACTTTATCCTAAAGAATTGTTTAGACTTGCTACTCCCTGTTATTACCAAGATAGTGAATTTGTCCTTAGCTAACTACGTTATGCCTGCCAGTTTGAAGGTTGCTGTTCTAGATCCTCGACTTAAAAAACCTTCCCTAGATCATGAGGTGTTTGGGAACTTCAGACCAATATATAACTTGAAGTTTATATCAAAGGCAATCGAGAAAACTGTTGCGGAACAAACCAGGGACCACATCAATGACAATAATCTGAACGAAATTTTTCAGTCCGCATATAAAGAAAAACATAGTACGGAGACCGCCCTTGTGAGAGTTCAAAACGACATCCTTTTTGCTTTGGATAATCAGCAATCAGTCATACTCCTTTTGTTAGATTTATCGGCCGCATTCGACATTTTGGACCATAATACCTTATTAAATAGATTGTACAGTAGATTTGGATTTAGAGATGGAGTACTTGATTGGTTCCGTTCATATCTATCTGGCAGAAGACAGTTTGTTAGTGTTAATGGTGGTGTCTCGTCTGAACGTGATCTACCCTTTGGAGTCCCACAGGGTTCAGTATACTTGGGCCTATGCTCTTTCTGCTTTATACAACACCTCTTGCAGATATCATTCGTAATCATGACATGAACTCCCATTTGTATGCAGATGATACACAAATTTATATTTCATTCAAATCATCAGAATCTGATCTGGTTAAAGCCAAGATTGAGGCATGCACTCGTGACATAGACTACTGGATGTCTCAGAACATGTTGAAGATGAATAAAGAGAAAACAGAACTCATTGTTTTAAATGCTCGTCACCGTCCTCCACCACCTATTGCTTCTATTTCCATTTGTAGTGAACTTATAGAATGCTCTACCACTGTTAAAAACATTGGCGTAGTCTTTGACTCGGCTATATCCATGGAATTTCAAGTTACTGCCATCTGTAAGTCAGCGTTTTACCACCTACGAAATCTGAGCCGAATACGGAAATATATCTCCATGCAGTCTGCCAAAACTTTGATACATGCGTTTGTCACTTCAAGACTCGATTTCTGTAATTCATTACTATATGGCATTCCGAAACAGCAGATCCAAAAACTTCAAAGTGTCCAAAATTCTGCAGCCAGACTACTAAGCCTAACGCGCAAACATGACCATATTACACCCATTTTAATGGACCTACACTGGCTGCCTGTGGAACATAGGATTAGGTTTAAGACTCTTTTATTAATATACAAATGTTTGTCTAATAACGCTCCATCCTACCTGATGGACAAAGTTCATCCTTACGTGCCTAAGCGTAATCTAAGATCTATGTCTAAAAATCAACTGGAAGTCGTACCATACAACTTAGAAACATATGGCCGTAGGGCGTTTTGTGTATATGCACCAAGACTTTGGAATGCCTTGCCCGACCATATTAGGGACTATACACAATCATTGGATAGTTTTAAGAAACATCTTAAGACATATCTTTTTAGAGAAGCTTATATTTAATTTTTACGTTACTAGGATCTTACTTTAAGTTTATAATTGTAATAGCTTATTTTTATATACGTGTACTGTAAAGCGCTAATGGGCTACAGTATATGGAATTAGCGCTATAGAAATTTCTTTTAATTATAATAATAATAATAAGCTCCATATAACCAAGCTTTCGTTTCTCCTGATAACATCTTGAGTCAACTCTCTTAACCCATTCTTTTGCAGTAAATTTACATTGCAGTAAATTTACATTGTAATAAAACAGAAATCATTTGATCTGTCCAATTTATACTATTCCTTCTTCTTTGAAATGTTTCAGCTATATATCATCAAAACCACGTCGGACTTGAACTCAAATGTTAATGATAATATAACAAATAATAACTCCGTTTGAATTTCAAAACTACCTCGGAGACGGTAATTCTGACAGCATCATTTTGAAATCTAGAAGCTCGGAAAGACAATTTGAGCAAACTTTTTCATCTAATTCTGCAGCGATCATAGTTCAAATGAATCCAAGAGTTTCCTGCTGCCTCTTACCAGGTGACGCCATTTTTGCGCCTAGTACTAACAGAAGGGTCTGGGAATCAATATAACATTCGCGTGGCAAGGGTTTAGGAGTTGGCTAACACTTCAGGTTATACCCGTTTGTAAAATCTCGTGTAGATGAAGCCCGTAAGTAGATTACCTTAACTCCTAAGTAGCTTCTCTCCTAGCCTCTCCCAGCCCCCCGGTTCCTACGCCTATATGGCTCCAGGGTATGTTGTTTGTCTAGAACATCCGATAATTCCTCGATATTATTTTCTTCTTTCCCGAAGAAATCTCTGATAAAATCTTCGTACTCTTCCAGTACAACCATTTTGGACACGGGAAACAACCATCGCAACTTGTTTTTATCCGAGATATCGGGGATACGGTGCGCGACCACACAAACATTTGTCGGCTTCTCTCGTAAAACGGAAAACCAAATTCATAATCCATAGTTTCCATTATTTTTAAATTGATTTTCAACATGGAAAAAGCGGAAAACGAAATTTGAAGACCGTTTTTCTTTTTTCATGTATTCGGGAAACGGCCCTTTTTAACTCGTGGATATGCGAAGCATAGCAACGAGTTATTGGAATGGGGCGATTGTGTCACTCACTCGTTCGCTCGCTCGCTATGGCGTCAGAAATCGGAAACCAATCGGTACAGTATCGGATTCCTGCGGCGTCACGAATGATCATGTTTTATTGGTTAGATTATGGTTAAATGTTTGAAGTGAGTGAGTGTATTGAAAGTAAAAACCGACGAAATACTCTCGAACATAACAGTGAACGAAGCAGAATGTCTCATCGAACGTTTTTCATGCTACCATGTTTGCTTTATATATATGTAGAAATGGAGTACTGCGGCCCTCCTGAGCTACAGTTGTTGTGTATTATTATTAAATTAACAGTAACTATTTATTATTATTTGTAAATATACTTTTAAGTTATGGGTCCGCACTAATTGGCTATGCTGTTGCGGTCGCCCTGCCATTGTTTTATTATTGTATAGTGTAATCTCACTGTAAAAACAGACTGGTTAAAACAACCAATTAAATTTGGTTGTCTCAGATTCACCAATTGAACCTTTTTACGGGTAAAAACAATCCAATTTTCCTGGTTGAAACAAAATACGGTTATTTTAATAAAAATATTTGGTTATTTTAACCATTGAGATTGGTATGTATCTGAGACAACCTATCAAAACGGTTGTTTCAATCAAACTGTAGTGTTTTTACAGTTATGTTAGGTTTCTTTTTGGTGTTTTTTTTTTGGAACAATGGTGAAGCTAATAAAATAAAATAAAATATTGACTCATGTAAACTGTACTTGTGTTTGCAAACCAGTTCTCAACGAAGGTGCGCCAATATTTTTTGCTAGTCCAAAGAGGGGTTGGCTAGCCACCCAATCCAGTCATCCCTCCTGGATCCGACCCGGTACCATTGCTTTTGTGATCGTTAAATGACATCCAAAAAAAATCCAGATCCACCATATACGAAATTCTGTGTTCAAACGACACTGTTTTTTCTGATTTTAATCAAGGAGACCGGGCTAAATTCGGCAACAATGCGGGTAAACAGTGTATAGCAATGTCATTCACTTCTATACTATAATTCTTAATCATATTAAATATATTTATAAGCGTTCCTAAATATATTATGTGGAAGAGGTTATTTCACATTACGATATCATTAGTTGATTTTATTCATACTATAATTCTAACCTAGAACTAAACCCTAATCTTCGCCCTAATCAGTACCGTCGAGATCGGGGTGGATATATAATTAATAGGTCCCGGATAGCCTGCGTAGATGGCGGTGGGGGTGCGAATAGGGACATGTAACGTTTCAGTCTAAGGAAGCTATTCCAATAAAACTAGTTGAATTAGACAAGGTAAAACTTATAGGAAATAGTAGATAAATTAAAATTACGGGGAAACTTACTGGGCTCTGAAATAATTTAATTTAAAAAAGTACGGAACCCCATTGATAACTGATAACCAGAGATATTCACATTATGATAATTTTAAAACCACGCGTGAAATGAAACCTTACTTTTCTTGCCCCTGTGAGATTTCGTAGACCGAGGCTATACCTGTCACTTTTTTAAGATTATTCAACTTTTAAACCACGCATCCACTGTTCATACGCCGATCAGCTTATTCATGACAAATGAAACATTATCGATGGAAAGTTTCAACTAAATTACTCAAATAGACCATACTGGTGAAATGTCAGCCCGCTGTTACAGCTAGCTATCCAGACTGGAATTTTCAGTCGCATAAATCCCATAAATGTTTCAGCTCGCGGACGAAATTGAATATACGAAAGTTCATTAACGAGACGGGAACAAACCGCGTGGCTTCTTCGCAGTTCCCGCATGTTTTTAATTTACATTTCGGCTTCAGCCTCAGGCTGAAATTGCTCATGTAATAGAAAACTGATCTCTTCATGTAATCAGCCCCATGCATGTAATTAGTTTGTGTTTTCTTTTTTCCGCTTTTATTATAGGTTGAACAAGTTCCGATCAACCATTGATCAGCAAACATCTGCCTGTGACATCTTTGTAGAGTTCTTAATGTATTTCTGATTTTTCACAAGAAATGGAGCTTTCCTTAGTCTTGTGGAATTGTAATGGACGTCAAAAAAAAGGAAATACTGAAAAAAGAATCAATCTTGTTGAGTCCACTATGCAGAAGTGGATAAAAAAGAAAGAAATTCCAACTGTAGTGCTTGCACAAGAAGTTAAAGGTAACGTTCTCAATAAATGGAGAGAACTCTCAAGAAGTGATCAGTCGCGTAAGAATGTCAATGCAGAATGTTTTTATCCAAATAATCGTAATGCTTTGCATGTTGAGTTCGTGCGGAGTAGTGACGTGGACAGAATAAAAAGAAAAATGCCATTTTCATCGAATGAAGACGTTGCCGTTGCACGTATTCATTGTAGCATCATAACTGTAACGGAAATCGATAAAATTTTAGTCTGTTCTTGGCACGGTCCTCGCAACGGCATAAACATCGAAACTAGAAAATCAATATTTAAGTCAATGCTCCGCTTGGTCGACAAGATCAAATGTGAAAAAAAGTGCAGTGTTGCTTTTGTCGGCGGTGATTATAATTTATCTGCAAGTAAGGCAGAATCGGTCATTTCACATGAAACACCAAATGGAACAGCTTTATACAAATATGAATTTCCAAAAGATAAGTTGATTGACTTCGTGGTAGCGTGGCCAAGCAGCAGAGTTTCACTCAGAGACGACACTGGCGTAGTCATTCATACAGATCCTCCGCAGAATCCTGAAGCTAGAATGCCGTTTGACCACGCATTAATCAAATATTATTTCACTATCAGTTTGCAAACCGAATGGCAAGGAAATGGGATAGCGATATGGAAAGGAATATGTTGTAAAACCGGGAGTGTGGAGGTAGAAGGTTTTGGGAATGCAGCAGCGCTGGTCCGAGTCTTAGGACCAGGAGTGGGATCTTGGGAAGGGAAAGGGTCAGGAGAATGGGAAGGTCCTCAGACATCAAAACTTACATTTGAAGGTTGTTTTTCGATTGATGATGGAGATTCGCAGAAGAAATATGAACGTAAATGGACATTTACGGATTATGAAAACTTGTCGTGGGAAGGTAGTGGCAAGATTAACTGGAAAAGCGAAAAAGGAATTGTAATTATTCGTAGTGATCCTGGTAATAATAATGGTGATGGTAATGGTAAGCAGATAGTTAAATGGGAAGGTAATGGAAGTGTAATATGGGAGGGAAAAGGACGAGCAGAAATGGTAGGTGATGGAATACTAGATCATTGGCCTAGGAGCGAGATCAAACGTTAATTGAAGATTGACTAAAATGGATAGTGAAGTGCAAAGGATGTGGAGAGTTTTTGAGGAAAAAGGATAGATTTTAGGTGAAGGAAAGAGAGTTTGGCGGGCAGACGGTTATCAATAGGTATAAGGATATGTAGAAGGATATGGAGTTCACGAGGTGATATACAACCTAACGGTTTTAGGAACTTCTGCATCGTCAACGCGATGAGTCTTTAATGTTCTGTTATCAGCCAAAAATTGGGTTAATTGTAGTATAGATATTTTTAGACATTCAAGACATTTTATTGAACA
The DNA here is from genome assembly GCA_035772405.1 of Chrysogorgia sp. JL179-B06. Taxonomy (NCBI): domain Eukaryota; kingdom Metazoa; phylum Cnidaria; class Anthozoa; order Scleralcyonacea; family Chrysogorgiidae; genus Chrysogorgia; species Chrysogorgia sp. JL179-B06. Next base: position 1,412,281 of record JAYKKM010000074.1, on the reverse strand, counting down.
TCTATAGAACATTTCAATAATTATTAAGAACATTTTATTATGATTTTAATTGAGACCTTGGCTAGAACTAATTTTTACACAGTCCTGGAACTAATTATTATACACTTATATACAAACGTTTGTAATTTGGCAGTTATGTTATATATGGCTTACCCAATATTGCAAAGGGTTCAGAATGCAGCGGCAAAACTTGGATGTGATAAAACACAAGTGTTGTATTATAGATAAAATTTCATTCGACAACCAGAAGGAAACAACATTAATAGTAACCACTCGTTCATAGTAAAACTTTAATGCACAAACGTTTTCGCTTATTAGCTCTTCAGGTGCGCAGTAACTTTAAAATTCATGAGCCAATTAGCCAATGAAATCACTTCATTTTATCACATGACTGAGGCTGGATACTCGAGTAAAACACGTAAAAATCATATACCAATAAAGTTCATCGTTTTAAGTAAACATCCAATTAAATCCGTGTTCGATTGAGAAGCCACATAAACAACTCGTTTATCGTGTTTCATCAGGGGATCCAAACACTCGAAAACAATAAAAACACTCGCGCTTCGCGCTCGTGTTTTCATCATGTTTTCTCGTGTTTGGATCCCCTGATGAAACACTCAAACTCGTTGTTCATATATTACATAACTATATGGTTACTATTAATGTTGTTTCCTTCTGGTTGTCGAATGTGTGATACATATATATATATATATAATTATATATATATATATATATATAGCAACAGAGGAGTTCGGCAGTACCAGTAGATCATGGTAATCCGGACAAATTTAAACTATTTTGAAAAGAAAACTTTACTCGAGCAGCCATTGGTATATTTATTTTCAATATAATTCAAATTTGTTCTGGTTACCCATGATCCACTTGGTACACTTGGCGAGTCGGGGCGGCTGCTCGTTGTCACTCGCGGGTGCTCGCGCGTGGCGAGTACTCGCGAGCAGTGCTGTAGTGAGTACACATTGTTATAATATTAGTTCACATACATGTATAATTATCTAGTACTTTTGTACTAATACGTATAATTATTGTTCTTATGCTGACCCTCCACTGTAATTCAGTCATAAAACTGCAATAGTGGTGATTAAATTATTATTATTATTATTATATTATTATTATTGGTACCCAACACTTCTGAAGATGACCGAATTTCGGAAGCCAGTTTGACTAGATGTAGCCTGTGCCCATTTGTCTGTGTTTACCTTAATACTGTACGTGCATCCCCAACAATGGCAAAATGGTAATTTGGAATCCTTTGAAAGTCCTTTCGGGTTTTTTCTTCGGAATTTTGGTCGTATAAATAGCAACCATGTACAACGCTATTCTATTGATAACTAATTTCCAATTAGGCGTATGCCTGCTTTATTTTGAAGTTTTTGTAATCGCTCTTTTAAATTGTTTGAGTGAATCGTTTCGCCCAGTAATTTGTCAAAAAACGTCTTCTGGTCCTCTTTATTATAAAATTATTTTATTTTGTGGATGGTAAGGCACATAATCCAACAAAAAACCTCATAGACCCCTTTCATAATGGCTACCATTTTATATATTCTTTTATGCGCATATAAAGTAGCCGGCTTTATAACCTCGTTAGGAAACAAAGATTCTTTTGAATTGCCAACTCACAAACGAGGCCATGAAGGCTAATTTAGATGTACATAAAGGCATATTTAAAGTAATTCTGGAAGTTTTGTCTTGAGTTCCTTTCTAAACATCAAGAATGCAGGGGATACTCCAGTACTGCTATGAGGAGTGGTTCTGTATGCCAACAGGAATTTATTCAATTCATCTTGCCACCTCAGCTTATTTTCCACATGCTGGATTCCATGTTTTCTTAAGAAATCTTCAAATTCCTCTGATACAAATTGAGCTCCATTGTCCGACTTCAGGGCAAATGGATAACCATATCGTGTAAATATCGGTATCAACACTTCGATCATCTTTTGGGTTGTGGTTGACTTTGTAATGACCACTTCAATGAAACGACTATAATAATCGACTACCACTAGTAAATTTTCTCCAGAAGGAAGTGGGCCAAGTAGATCAATTGCAATGTCTTGCCATGGTCCAGGTAGTGGTTTTGCTCTTTGCATTGGTTCAGGTGCACAGAAGTCTCCTACAACTTGACATCCATGACATGTTTTGCAAACTCGTTCCGCGTCACCGTCCATGTTAGGCCATGCTCTTTAACTGGTTCTTCATCTTCACTATACCTCGTGGGCTAAGCACAGCACTTCATCTCTAATAATTTTTGGTAAAGTTAGGTAGTTGCAAGCTTGATACTTGTAAAGTTGTAAAGGTTTTGCTGTGCAAGCTGTGTTAAGTTGTCAATACTCAGAAAAACTCTGAGCACCAGACAGGACTCGAACCCGCAACCTTCTGAATGCTAGACAGACGCTCTATAACCATTGAGCCACTGGAACTCAGATGGCAGAGCAATGTTAAATACGGTATTTAAACCTGGGACGAGTCTTGCCGTTATCACAAATACTTGTTGGACTACAAGTCGTGTTGTGACAGTCAATTAGTCAGTCACAAGTATTTGTGATAACGGCAAGACTCGTCCCAGGTATAAATACCGTATTTAACCTTGTTCTGCCATCTGAGTTCTAGTGGCTGAATGATTAGAGCGTCTGTCTAGCGTTGAGAAGGTTACGGGTTCGAGTCCTGTCTGGTGCTCAGAGTTTTTCTGAGTATTGACAACTTAACACAGCTTGCACAGCAAAACCTTTACAATACAGAGATCATTCTTTACACTTGAATAATATGGCATCTTCCACTGGGACCAATTTCTACTTTGTATGTAATGTCTAATACTGATAAGTTCAGGATCTTTCTCTGATTCTCTCTCAACTTGTTTTGCCGTTAATGCCATCGGTGTGCTCTCTGTGCGATGATCCGTACGAAATCCTCTTTCTTCCCACTGTAATCTCTCGAATTCTTGGAGTTGAGTCTTGACAGAGAATCGGCTATGTTGGCCTTGCCAGGTCGAAAAACTACCTTGAAATTATAACCTTGTAAGCGAAGCATCCATCTTTCCAGACGTGCAGAGGGTTTGGAGGATGTGTTGTAGATGTACTGCAGTGGTTTATGGTCAGTCTCCAGGTCTAACGGACGACCATAGACATACAACTTGAATCTTTCGCATGCCCACACCAATGCGAGACCTTTTTCTGTTTGGGAATATCTTCTCTCTACTGACATCAGTGAGATTGCTTGACGCATACGATATTACTCTCCATGAATCACCTTGCAACTGTGTCAGGACAGCTCCAATGCCTGTGGGACCAGCATCAGCAACAATACGTGTTTCGCAGTCATTTTCGAAATATGCCAGTGTTTCTTCTTCGGTTAAGAGACTTTCAGTTTCTGGAAAGACCGCTGCTTGGCTTTCGTCCATTCAAACTTCTGGTTCTTTCTTGTCAGTTTTCTGATTGGTTCCGCCACTTGTGCAAATTGGGGGAGGAACTTGGCACAGTACTGCGCTAGGCCTAAGAAAGAACTAACTTCTGCAGCACTCTGCGGAGTTTTGACATCTTTCACTGCTGCCACCTTCTCTTCACTAGGTGATACGCCACTCTTGCTGAGATCATGTCCAAAGAATGTAAGCTTTGGAAGCCTGAACTGACACTTGCTTGCATTCAGGATCAACCCGCAGTCTCGGAGACGCTGAAGTACGGCCACCAGCCTGCACATGAGTGCACGAGACGCTACAACCCGCGGTATTCAGTGTATATGAAATGCTTATATATATACACTTGTAGTAAGATATTCTTGCAGCCGTTTAATAGTTTGATGTTCATGTATATTCACATGAATTACAGTAATTAAAGTGGAGAAGTAATTGCTTAAATTCACTATGCATATACGCCAAGAAAGCATGCCTGCATGATTACTATCAATTGGGGGTATCTGTATACTGCATATACAGTACTCCAAATTAAACTAATGTATTTACAGTACTCCAAATTAAAGTAATGTATACAGTACTCCAAATTAAGGTACTGTATATACAGTACTCCAAATTAAAGTAATGTATTTACAGTACTCCAAATTAAAGTAATGTATTTACAGTACTCCAAATTAAAGTAATGTATACATTACTCCAAATTAAGGTACTGTATATACAGTACTCCAAATTAAAGTGATGTATTTACAGTACTCCAAATTAAAGTAATGTATACAGCACTCCAAATTAAAGTAATGTATATACAGTACTCCAAATTAAGGTAATGTCACAGCTCTCCAAATTAAGGTAATGTATACATTACTCCAAATTAAGGTACTGTATATACAGTACTCCAAATTAAAGTGATGTATTTACAGTACTCCAAATTAAAGTGATGTATTTACAGCACTCCAAATTAAAGTAATGTATATACAGTACTCCAAATTAAACTAATGTATTTACAGTACTCCAAATTAAAGTAATGTATATACAGCTCTCCAAATTAAGGTAATGTATACACAGTACTCCAAATTAAGGTAATATATATATATACAGTGCTCCAAATTAAAGTAATGTATATACAGTACGCCAAATTAAAGTAATGTATATACAGTACTCCAAATTAAAGTAACGTATATACAGTACTCCAAATTAAAGTACTGTATATACAGCACTCCAAATTAAAGTGTATATACAAATTAGTGTATATACAGTACTCCAAAGTAATGTATATACAGTACTCCAAATTACAGTAATGTATATACAGTACTCCAAATTAAAGTAATGTATACAGCACTCCAAATTAAAGTAATGTATATACAGTACCCAAATTAAGGTAATGTTACAGCTCTCCAAATTAAGGTACTGTATATACAGTACTCCAAATTAAAGTAATGTATATACAGCTCTCCAAATTAAGGTAATGTATACACAGTACTCCAAATTAAAGTTATATATATATATACAGTGCTCCAAATTAAAGTAATGTATATACAGTACGCCAAATTAAAGTAATGTATATACAGTACTCCAAATTAAAATAACGTATATACAGTACTCCAAATTAAAGTACTGTATATACAGTACTCCAAATTAAAGTAATGTATATACAGTACTCCAAATTAAAGTATACTCCAAATTAAAGTAATGTATATACAGCTCTCCGAATTAAGGTACTATATATACAGTACTCCAAATTAAAGTAATGTATATACAGTACTCCAAATTAAAGTAATGTATATACAGTACTCCAAATTAAAGTAATGTATATACAGTACTTCAAATTAAAGTACTGTATATACAGCTCTCCAAATTAAAGTAATATATATACAGTACTCCAAATTAAAGTAATGTATATACAGTACTCCAAATTAAAGTAATGTATATACAGTACTCCAAATTAAAGTACTGTATCTACAGTACTCAAAATTAAAGTAATGTATATACAGTACTCCAAATTAAAGTAATGTATATACAGTACTCCAAATTAAAGTAATGTATACACAGTACTCCAAATTAAAGTAATGTACATACAGTACTCCAAATTAAAGTAATGTATATACAGCTCTCCAAATTAAAGTAATATATATATACAGTACTCCAAATTAAAGTAATGTATATACAGTACTCCAAATTAAAGTAATGTATATACAGCACTTCAAATTAAAGTAGAGTATATACAGTACTCCAAAGTAATGTATATACAGTACTCCAAATTACAGTAATGTATATACAGTACTCCAGATTAAAGTACTGTATATACAGTACTCCAAATTAAAGTAATGTATATACAGTACTCCAAATTAAAGTATACTCCAAATTAAAGTAATGTATATACAGCTCTCCAAATTAAGGTACTATATATACAGTACTCCAAATTAAAGTAATGTATATACAGTACTCCAAATTAAAGTAATGTATATACAGTACTCCAAATTAAAGTACTGTATATACAGCTCTCCAAATTAAAGTAATATATATACACTACTCCAAATTAAAGTAATGTATATACAGCTCTCCAAATTAAGGTACTGTATATACAGTACTCCAAATTAAAGTAATGTATTTACAGTACTCCAAATTAAAGTAATGTATATACAGTACTCCAAATTAAAGTAACGCATATACAGTTCTCCAAATTAAAGTACTGTATATACAGCACTTCAAATTAAAGTAGAGTATATACAGTACTCCAAAGTAATGTATATACAGTACTCCAAATTACAGTAATGTATATACAGTACTCCAGATTAAAGTACTGTATATACAGTACTCCAAATTAAAGTAATGTATATACAGTACTCCAAATTAAAGTATACTCCAAATTAAAGTAATGTATATACAGCTCTCCAAATTAAAGTAATATATATACACTACTCCAAATTAAAGAAATGTATATACAGCTCTCCAAATTAAGGTACTGTATATACAGTACTCCAAATTAAAGTAATGTATTTACAGTAATCCAAATTAAAGTAATGTATATACAGTACTCCAAATTAAAGTAACGCATATACAGTTCTCCAAATTAAAGTACTGTATATACAGCACTTCAAATTAAAGTAGAGTATATACAGTACTCCAAAGTAATGTATATACAGTACTCCAAATTACAGTAATGTATATACAGTACTCCAGATTAAAGTACTGTATATACAGTACTCAAAATTAAAGTAATGTATATACAGTACTCCAAATTAAAGTATACTCCAAATTAAAGTAATGTATATACAGCTCTCCAAATTAAGGTACTATATATACAGTACTCCAAATTAAATTAATGTATATACAGTACTCCAAATTAAAGTAATGTATATACAGTACTCCAAATTAAAGTACTGTATATACAGCTCTCCAAATTAAAGTAATATATATACAGTACTCCAAATTAAAGTAATGTATATACAGTACTCCAAATTAAAGTAATGTATATACAGTACTCCAAATTAAAGTACTGTATATACAGTACTCCAAATTAAAGTAATGTATATACAGTACTCCAAATTAAAGTAATGTATATACAGTACTCCAAATTAAAGTAATGTATACACAGTACTCCAAATTAAAGTAATGTATATACAGTACTCCAAATTAAATTAATATATATACAGCTCTCCAAATTAAAGTAATATATATATACAGTACTCCAAATTAAAGTAATGTTTTTCAGTACTCCAAATTAAAGTAATGCATACACAGTACTCCAAATTACAGTAATGTATATACAGCTCTCCAAATTAAGGTACTATATATACAGTACTCCAAATTAAAGTAATGTATATACAGTACTCCAAATTAAAGTAATGTGTATACAGTACTCCAGATTAAAGTAATGTATATACAGTACTCCATATTAAAGTACTGTATATACAGTACTCCAAATTAAAGTACTGTATATACAGTACTCCAAATTACAGTAATGTATATACAGCTCTCCAAATTAAGGTACTGTATATACAGTACTCCAAATTAAAGTAATGTATATACAGTACTCCAGATTAAAGTACTGTATATACAGTACTCCAGATTAAAGTACTGTATATACAGTACTCTAAATTAAAGTAATATATATACAGTACTCCAAATTAAAGTAATGTATACAGCACTCCAAATTAAAATAATGTATACAGTACTCCAAATTAAAGTAATATATACAGTACTCCAAATTAAAGTAATGTATACACTACTCCAAATTAAAGTAATGTATATACAGCTCTCCAAATTAAGGTACTGTATATACAGTACTCCAAATTAAAGTAATGTATTTACAGTACTCCAAATTAAAGTAATGTATATACAGTACTCCAAATTAAAGTAACGTATATACAGTACTCCAAATTAAAGTACTGTATATACAGCACTTCAAATTAAAGTAGTGTATATACAGTACTCCAAAGTAATGTATATACAGTACTCCAAATTACAGTAATGTATATACAGTACTCCAGATTAAAGTACTGTATATACAGTACTCCAAATTAAAGTAATGTATATACAGTACTCCAAATTAAAGTATACTCCAAATTAAAGTAATGTATATATACAGCTCTCCAAATTAAGGTACTATATATACAGTACTCCAAATTAAAGTAATGTATATACAGTACTCCAAATTAAAGCAATGTATATACAGTACTCAAAATTAAAGTAATGTATATACAGTACTCCAAATTAAAGTACTGTATATACAGCTCTCCAAATTAAAGAAATATATATACAGTACTCCAAATTAAAGTAACGTATATACAGTACTCCAAATTAAAGTAATGTATATACAGTACTCCAAATTAAAGTAATGTATATACAGTACTCCAAATTAAAGTACTGTGTATACAGTACTCCAAATTAAAGTACTGTATATACAGCTCTCCAAATTAAAGCAATATATATACAGTACTCCAAATTAAAGTAATGTATATACAGTACTCCAAATTAAAGTAATGTATATACAGTACTCCAAATTAAAGTAATGTGTATACAGTACTCCAGATTAAAGTAATGTATATACAGTACTCCAGATTAAAGTACTGTATATACAGTACTCCAAATTAAAGTACTGTATATACAGTACTCCAAATTACAGTAATGTATATACAGCTCTCCAAATTAAGGCACTGTATATACAGTACTCCAAATTACAGTAATGTATATACAGCTCTCCAAATTAAGGTACTGTATATACAGTACTCCAAATTAAAGTAATGTATATACAGTACTCCAGATTAAAGTACTGTATATACAGTACTCCAAATTAAAGTAATGTATATACAGTACTCCAAATTAAAGTAACGTATATACAGTTCTCCAAATTAAAGTGCTGTATATACAGCACTTCAAATTAAAGTAGAGTATATACTGTACTCCAAAGTAATGTATATACAGTACTCCAAATTACAGTAATGTATATACAGTACTCCAGATTAAAGTACTGTATATACAGTACTCCAAATTAAAGTAATGTATATACAGTACTCCAAATTAAAGTATACTCCAAATTAAAGTAATGTATATACAGCTCTCCAAATTAAGGTACTATATATACAGTACTCCAAATTAAAGTAATGTATATACAGTACTCCAAATTAAAGTAATGTATATACAGTACTCCAAATTAAAGTAATGTATATACAGTACTCCAAATTAAAGTACTGTATATACAGCTCTCCAAATTAAAGTAATATATATACACTACTCCAAATTAAAGTAATGTATATACAGCTCTCCAAATTAAGGTACTGTATATACAGTACTCCAAATTAAAGTAATGTATTTACAGTACTCCAAATTAAAGTAATGTATATACAGTACAACAAATTAAAGTAACGTATATACAGTTCTCCAAATTAAAGTACTGTATATACAGCACTTCAAATTAAAGTAGAGTATATACAGTACTCCAAAGTAATGTATATACAGTACTCCAAATTACAGTAATGTATATACAGTACTCCAGAATAAAGTACTGTATATACAGTACTCCAAATTAAAGTAATGTATATACAGTACTCCAAATTAAAGTATAATCGAAATTAAAGTAATGTATATACAGCTCTCCAAATTAAGGTACTATATATACAGTACTCCAAATTAAATTAATGTATATACAGTACTCCAAATTAAAGTAATGTATATACAGTACTCCAAATTAAAGTAATGTATATACAGTACTCCAAATTAAAGTACTGTATATACAGCTCTCCAAATTAAAGTAATATATATACAGTACTCCAAATTAAAGTAATGTATATACAGTACTCCAAATTAAAGTAATGTATATACAGTACTCCAAATTAAAGTACTGTATATACAGTACTCCAAATTAAAGTAATGTATATACAGTACTCCAAATTAAAGTAATGTATATACAGTACTCCAAATTAAAGTAATGTATACACAGTACTCCAAATTAAAGTAATGTATATACAGTACTCCAAATTAAAGTAATGTATATACAGCTCTCCAAATTAAAGTAATATATATATACAGTACTCCAAATTAAAGTAATGTATATACAGTACTCCAAGTTAAAGTAATGCATACACAGTACTCCAAATTACAGTAATGTATATACAGCTCTCCAAATTAAGGTACTATATATACAGTACTCCAAATTAAAGTAATCTATATACAGTACTCCAAATTAAAGTAATGTGTATACAGTACTCCAGATTAAAGTAATGTATATATAGTGCTCCAGATTAAAGTACTGTATATACAGTACTCCAAATTAAAGTAATGCATACACAGTACTCCAAATTACAGTAATGTATATACAGCTCTCCAAATTAAGGTACTATATATACAGTACTCCAATTAAAGTAATCTATATACAGTACTCCAAATTAAAGTAATGTGTATACAGTACTCCAGATTAAAGTAATGTATATACAGTGCTCCAGATTAAAGTACTGTATATACAGTACTCCAAATTAAAGTACTGTATATACAGCACTCCAAATTACAGTAATGTATATACAGCTCTCCAAATTAAGGTACTGTATATACAGTACTCCAAATTAAAGTAATGTATATACAGTACTCCAGATTAAAGTACTGTATATACAGTACTCCAAATTAAAGTAATGTATATACAGTACTCCAAATTAAAGTAATGTATATACAGTACTCCAAATTAAAGTAATGTATACAGTACTCCAAATTAAAATAATGTATACAGTACTCCAAATTAAAGTAATATATACAGTACTCCAAATTAAAGTAATGTATGCACTACTCCAAATTAAAGTAATGTATATACAGCTCTCCAAATTAAAGTACTGTATATACAGTACTCCAAATTAAAGTAATGTATATACAGTACTCCAAATTAAAGTAATGTATATACAGTACTCCAAATTAAAGTAATGTATACACAGTACTCCAAATTAAAGTAATGTATATACAGTACTCCAAATTAAAGTAATGTATATACAGCTCTCCAAATTAAAGTAATATATATACAGTACTCCAAATTAAAGTAATGTATATACAGTACTCCAAGTTAAAGTAATGCATACACAGTACTCCAAATTACAGTAATGTATATACAGCTCTCCAAATTAAGGTACTATATATACAGTACTCCAAATTAAAGTAATCTATATACAGTACTCCAAATTAAAGTAATGTGTATACAGTACTCCAGATTAAAGTAATGTATATATAGTGCTCCAGATTAAAGTACTGTATATACAGTACTCCAAATTAAAGTAATGCATACACAGTACTCCAAATTACAGTAATGTATATACAGCTCTCCAAATTAAGGTACTATATATACAGTACTCCAATTAAAGTAATCTATATACAGTACTCCAAATTAAAGTAATGTGTATACAGTACTCCAGATTAAAGTAATGTATATACAGTGCTCCAGATTAAAGTACTGTATATACAGTACTCCAAATTAAAGTACTGTATATACAGCACTCCAAATTACAGTAATGTATATACAGCTCTCCAAATTAAGGTACTGTATATACAGTACTCCAAATTAAAGTAATGTATATACAGTACTCCAGATTAAAGTACTGTATATACAGTACTCCAAATTAAAGTAATGTATATACAGTACTCCAAATTAAAGTAATGTATATACAGTACTCCAAATTAAAGTAATGTATACAGTACTCCAAATTAAAATAATGTATACAGTACTCCAAATTAAAGTAATATATACAGTACTCCAAATTAAAGTAATGTATGCACTACTCCAAATTAAAGTAATGTATATACAGCTCTCCAAATTAAGGTACTGTATATACAGTACTCCAAATTAAAGTAATGTATTTACAGTACTCCAAATTAAAGTAATGTATATACAGTACTCCAAATTAAAGTAACGTATATACAGTACTCCAAATTAAAGTACTGTATATACAGCACTTCAAATTAAAGTAGTGTATATACAGTACTCCAAAGTAATGTATATACAGTACTCCAAATTACAGTAATGTATATACAGTACTCCAGATTAAAGTACTGTATATACAGTACTCCAAATTAAAGTAATGTATATACAGTACTCCAAATTAAAGTATACTCCAAATTAAAGTAATGTATATACAGCTCTCCAAATTAAGGTACTATATATACAGTACTCCAAATTAAAGTAATGTATATACAGTACTCCAAATTAAAGTAATGTATATACAGTACTCCAAATTAAAATAATGTATATACAGTACTCCAAATTAAAGTACTGTATATACAGCTCTCCAAATTAAAGTAATATATATACAGTACTCCAAATTAAAGTAATGTATATACAGTACTCCAAATTAAAGTAATGTATATACAGTACTCCAAATTAAAGTACTGTATATACAGTACTCCAAATTAAAGTAATGTATATACAGTACTCCAAATTAAAAGTAATGTATATACAGCTCTCCAAATTAAAGTAATATATATATACAGTACTCCAAATTAAAGTAATGTATATACAGTACTCCAAATTAAAGTAATGCATGCACAGTACTCCAAATTACAGTAATGTATATACATCTCTCCAAATTAAGGTACTATATATACAGTACCCCAAATTAAAGTAATGTATATTACAGTACTCCAAATTAAAGTACTGTATATACAGTACTCCAAATTAAAGTACTGTATATACAGTACTCCAAATTAAAATAATGTATATACAGTACTCCAAATTAAAGTATACTCCAAATTAAAGTAATGTATATACATCTCTCCAAATTAAGGTACTATATATACAGCTCTCCAAATTAAAGTAATATATATACAGTACTCCAAATTAAAGTAATGTATATACAGTACTCCAAATTAAAGTAATGTATATACAGTACTCCAAATTAAAGTACTATATATACAGTACTCGAAATTAAAGTAATGTATATACAGTACTCCAAATTAAAGTAATGTATATACAGTACTCCAAATTAAAGTAATGTATACACAGTACTCCAAATTAAAGTAATGTATATACAGTACTCCAAATTAAAGTAATGTATTTACAGCTCTCCAAATTAAAGTAATATATATATACAGTACTCCAAATTAAAGTAATCTATATACAGTACTCCAAATTAAAGTAATGTGTATACAGTACTCCAGATTAAAGTAATGTATATACAGTGCTCCAGATTAAAGTACTGTATATACAGTACTCCAAATTAAAGTACTGTATATACAGTACTCCAAATTACAGTAATGTATATACAGCTCTCCAAATTAAGGTATTGTATATACAGTACTCCAAATTAAAGTAATGTATATACAGTACTCCAGATTAAAGTACTGTATATACAGTACTCCAAATTAAAGTAATGTATATACAGTACTCCAAATTAAAGTAATGTATATACAGTACTCCAAATTAAAGTAATGTATACAGTACTCCAAATTAAAATAATGTATACAGTACTCCAAATTAAAGTAATGTATATACAGTACTCCAAATTAAAGTAATGTATATACAGTACTCCAAATTAAAGTACTGTATATACAGCTCTCCAAATTAAAGTAATATATATACAGTACTCCAAATTAAAGTAATGTATATACAGTACTCCAAATTAAAGTAATGTATATACAGTACTCCAAATTAAAGTACTATATATACAGTACTCGAAATTAAAGTAATGTATATACAGTACTCCAAATTAAAGTAATGTATATACAGTACTCCAAATTAAAGTAATGTATACACAGTACTCCAAATTAAAGTAATGTATATACAGTACTCCAAATTAAAGTAATGTATATACAGCTCTCCAAATTAAAGTAATATATATATACAGTACTCCAAATTAAAGTAATCTATATACAGTACTCCAAATTAAAGTAATGTGTATACAGTACTCCAGATTAAAGTAATGTATATACAGTGCTCCAGATTAAAGTACTGTATATACAGTACTCCAAATTAAAGTACTGTATATACAGTACTCCAAATTACAGTAATGTATATACAGCTCTCCAAATTAAGGTACTGTATATACAGTACTCCAAATTAAAAGTAATGTATATACAGTACTCCAGATTAAAGTACTGTATATACAGTACTCCAAATTAAAGTAATGTATATACAGTACTCCAAATTAAAGTAATGTATATACAGTACTCCAAATTAAAGTAATGTATACAGTACTCCAAATTAAAATAATGTATACAGTACTCCAAATTAAAGTAATATATACAGTACTCCAAATTAAAGTAATGTATACACTACTCCAAATTAAAGTAATGTATATACAGCTCTCCAAATTAAGGTACTGTATATACAGTACTCCAAATTAAAGTAATGTATTTACAGTACTCCAAATTAAAGTAATGTATATACAGTACTCCAAATTAAAGTAACGTATATACAGTACTCCAAATTAAAGTACTGTATATACAGCACTTCAAATTAAAGTAGTGTATATACAGTACTCCAAAGTAATGTATATACAGTACTCCAAATTACAGTATTGTATATACAGTACTCCAGATTAAAGTACTGTATATACAGTACTCCAAATTAAAGTAATGTATATACAGTACTCCAAATTAAAGTATACTCCAAATTAAAGTAATGTATATACAGCTCTCCAAATTAAGGTACTATATATACAGTACTCCAAATTAAAGTAATGTATATACAGTACTCCAAATTAAAGTAATGTATATACAGTACTCCAAATTAAAATAATGTATATACAGTACTCCAAATTAAAGTACTGTATATACAGCTCTCCAAATTAAAGTAATATATATACAGTACTCCAAATTAAAGTAATGTATATACAGTACTCCAAATTAAAGTAATGTATATACAGTACTCCAAATTAAAGTACTGTATATACAGTACTCCAAATTAAAGTAATGTATATACAGTACTCCAAATTAAAGTAATGTATATACAGCTCTCCAAATTAAAGTTATATATATATACAGTACTCCAAATTAAAGTAATGTATATACAGTACTCCAAATTAAAGTAATGCATGCACAGTACTCCAAATTACAGTAATGTATATACATCTCTCCAAATTAAGGTACTATATATACAGTACTCCAAATTAAAGTAATGTATATACAGTACTCCAAATTAAAGTACTGTATATACAGTACTCCAAATTAAAGTACTGTATATACAGTACTCGAAATTAAAATAATGTATATACAGTACTCCAAATTAAAGTATACTCCAAATTAAAGTAATGTATATACAGCTCTCCAAATTAAGGTACTATATATACAGTGCTCCAAATTAAAGTAATGTATATACAGTACTCCAAATTAAAGTAATGTATATACAGTACTCCAAATTAAAGTAATGTATATACAGTACTCCAAATTAAAGTACTGTATATACAGCTCTCCAAATTAAAGTAATATATATACAGTACTCCAAATTAAAGTAATGTATATACAGTACTCCAAATTAAAGTAATGTATATACAGTACTCCAAATTAAAGTACTATATATACAGTACTCGAAATTAAAGTAATGTATATACAGTACTCCAAATTAAAGTAATGTATATACAGTACTCCAAATTAAAGTAATGTATACACAGTACTCCAAATTAAAGTAATGTATATACAGTACTCCAAATTAAAGTAATGTATATACCGCTCTCCAAATTAAAGTAATATATATATACAGTAGTCCAAATTAAAGTAATGTATATACAGTACTCCAAATTAAAGTACTGTATATACAGTACTCCAAATTAAAGTAATGTATATACAGTACTCCAAATTAAAGTAATGTGTATACAGTACTCCAGATTAAAGTAATGTATATACAGTACTCCAGATTAAAGTACTGTATATACAGTACTCCAAATTAAAGTACTGTATATACAGTACTCCAAATTACAGTAATGTATATACAGCTCTCCAAATTAAGGTACTGTATATACAGTACTCCAAATTAAAGTAATGTATATACAGTACTCCAGATTAAAGTACTGTATATACAGTACTCCAAATTAAAGTAATGTATATACAGACTCCAAATTAAAGTAATGTATATACAGTACTCCAAATTAAAGTAATGTATACAGTACTCCAAATTAAAATAATGTATAGAGTACTCCAAATTAAAGTAATGTATATACAGCTCTCCAAATTAAAGTAATATATATATACAGTACTCCAAATTAAAGTACTGTATATACAGTACTACAAATAAAAGTAATGTATTTACAGTACTCCAAATTAAAGTAATGTATATACAGTACTCCAAATTAAAGTAATGTATACACAGTACTCCAAATTAAAGTAATGTATATACAGTACTCCAAATTAAAGTAATGTATATACAGCTCTCCAAATTAAAGTAATATATATATACAGTACTCCAAATTAAAGTAATGTATATACAGTACTCCAAATTAAAATAATGTATACACAGTACTCCAAATTACAGTAATGTATATACAGCTCTCCAAATTAAGGTACTATATATACAGTACTCCAAATTAAAGTAATGTATATACAGTACTCCAAATTAAAGTAATGTATATACAGCACTCCAAATTAAAGTACTGTATATACAGTACTCCAAATTAAAGTAATGTATATACAGTACTCCAAATTAAAGTAATGTATATACAGTACTCCAAATTAAAGTACTTTGTATACAGTACTCCAAATTAAAGTACTGTATATACAGCTCCCCAAATTAAAGCAATATATATACAGTACTCCAAATTAAAGTAATGTATATACAGTACTCCAGATTAAAGTACTGTATATACAGTACTCCAAATTAAAGTACTGTATGTACAGTACTCCAAATTACAGTAATGTATATACAGCTCTCCAAATTAAGGTACTGTATATACAGTACTCCAAATTAAAGTAATGTATATACAGTACTCCAGATTAAAGTACTGTATATACAGTACTCCAAATTAAAGTAATGTATATACAGTACTCCAAATTAAAGTAATGTATATACAGTACTCCAAATTAAAGTAATGTATACAATACTCCAAATTAAAATAATGTATATACAGCTCTCCAAATTAAGGTACTGTATATACAGTACTCCAAATTAAAGTAATGTATTTACAGTACTCCAGATTAAAGTACTGTATATACAGTGCTCCAAATTAAAGTAATGTATATACAGTACTCCAAAATTAGGTAATGTATATACAGTACTCCAAATTAAATTAATGTATATACAGTACTCCAAATTAAAGTTATGTATTTACAGTACTCCAAATTAAAGTAATGTATACACAGTACTCCAAATTAAAGTAACGTATATACAGTACTCCAAATTAAAGTACTGTATATACAGCACTTCAAATTAAAGTAGTGTATATACAGTACTCCAAAGTAATGTATATACAGTACTCCAAATTACAGTAATGTATATACAGTACTCCTAATTAAAGTAATGTATATACAGTACTCCTAATTAAAGTAATGTATACACAGTACTCCTAATTAAAGTACTGTATATACAGTACTCCAAATTAAAGTAATATATATACAGTACTCCAAATTAAAGTAATGTATATACAGCTCTCCAAATTAAGGTACTATATATACAGTACTCCAAATTAAAGTAATGTATATACAGTACTCCAAATTAAAGTAATGTATATACAGTACTCCAGATTAAAGTAATGTATATACAGTACTCCAAATTAAAGTACTGTATATACAGCTCTCCAAATTAAAGTAATATATATACAGTACTCCAAATTAAAGTAATGTATATACAGTACTCCAAATTAAAGTAATGTATATACAGTACTCCAAATTAAAGTACTGTATATGCAGTACTCCAAATTAAAGTAATGTATATACAGTACTCCAAATTAAAGTAATGTATATACAGTACTCCAAATTTAAGGAAATTATACACAGTACTCCAAATTAAAGTAATGTATATACAGTACTCCGAATTAAAGTAATGTATATACAGCTCTCCAAATTAAAGTAATATATATATACAGTACTCCAAAATAAAGTAATGTATATACAGTACTCCAAATTAAAGTAATGCATGCACAGTACTCCAAATTACAGTAATGTATATACATCTCTCCAAATTAAGGTACTACATATACAGTACTCCAAATTAAAGTAATGTATATACAGTACTCCAAATTAAAGTACTGTATATACAGTACTCCTAATTAAAGTACTGTATATACAGTACTCCAAATTAAAGTAATGTATGTACAGTACTCCAAATTAAAGTAATGTATATACAGTACTCCAAATTAAAGTAATGTATATACAGTACTCCAAATTAAAGTACTGTATATACAGTACTCCAAATTAAAGTACTGTATATACAGCTCTCCAAATTAAAGCAATATATATACAGTACTCCAAATTAAAGTAATGTATATACAGTACTCCAAATTAAAGTAATGTATATACAGTACTCCAAATTAAAGAAATGTGTATACAGTACTCCAGATTAAAGTAATGTATATACAGTACTCCAGATTAAAGTACTGTATATACAGTACTCCAAATTAAAGTACTGTATATACAGTACTCCAAATTACAGTAATGTATATACAGCTCTCCAAATTAAGGTACTGTATATACAGTACTCCAAATTAAAGTAATGTATATACAGTACTCCAGATTAAAGTACTGTATATACAGTACTCCAAATTAAAGTAATGTATATACAGTACTCCAAATTAAAGTAATGTTTATACAGTACTCCAAATTAAAGTAATGTATACAGTACTCCAAATTAAAATAATGTATAGAGTACTCCAAATTAAAGTAATATATACAGTACTCCAAATCAAAGTAATGTATACACTACTCCACATTAAAGTAATGTATATACAGCTCTCCAAATTAAGGTACTGTATATACAGTACTCCAAATTAAAGTAATGTATTTACAATACTCCAGATTAAAGTACTGTATATACAGTACTCCAAATTAAAGTAATGTATATACAGTACTCCAAATTTAGGTAATGTATATACAGTACTCCAAATTAAAGTAATGTATACACAGTACTCCAAATTAAAGTAATGTATATACAGTACTCCAAATTAAAGTAATGTGTATACAGTACTCCAAATTAAAGTAATGTATATACAGTACTCCTAATTAAAATAGTGTATATACAGTACTCCTAATTAAAGTAATGTATATACAGTACTCCTAATTAAAGTAGTGTATATACAGTACTCCTAATTAAAGTAATGTATATACAGTACTCCTAATTAAAGTAATGTATACACAGTACTCCTAATTAAAGTACTGTATATACAGTACTCCAAATTAAAGTAATATATATACAGTACTCCAAATTAAAGTAATGTATATACACTACTCCAAATTAAAGTAATGTATATACAGTACTCCAAATTAAAATACTGTATATACAGTACTCCAAATTAAAGTAATGTATTTACAGTACTCCAAATTAAAGTAATGTATATACAGTACTCCAAATTAAAGTAATGTATACACAGTACTCCAAATTAAAGTAATGTATATACAGTACTCCAAATTAAAGTAATGTATATACAGCTCTCCAAATTAAAGTAATATATATATACAGTACTCCAAATTAATGTACTGTATATACAGTACTACAAATTAAAGTAATGTATTTACAGTACTCCAAATTAAAGTAATGTATATACAGTACTCCAAATTAAAGTAATGTATACACAGTACTCCAAATTAAAGTTATGTATATACAGTACTCCAAATTAAAGTAATGTATATACAGCTCTCCAAATTAAAGTAATATATATATACAGTACTCCAAATTAAAGTAATGTATATACAGTACTCCAAATTAAAATAATGTATACACAGTGCTCCAAATTACAGTAATGTATATACAGCTCTCCAAATTAAGGTACTATATATACAGTACTCCAAATTAAAGTAATGTATATACAGTACTCCAAATTAAAGTAATGTATATACAGTACTCCAAATTAAAGTACTGTATATACAGTACTCCAAATTAAAGTAATGTATATACAGTACTCCAAATTAAAGTAATGTATATACAGTACTCCAAATTAAAGTAATGTATATACAGTACTCCTAATTAAAGTAGTGTATATACAGTACTCCTAATTAAAGTAATGTATATACAGTACTCCTAATTAAAGTAATGTATACACAGTACTCCTAATTAAAGTACTGTATATACAGTACTCCAAATTAAAGTAATATATATACAGTACTCCAAATTAAAGTAATGTATATACACTACTCCAAATTAAAGAAATGTATATACAGTACTCCAAATTAAAGTACTGTATATACAGTACTCCAAATTAAAGTAATGTATTTACAGTACTCCAAATTAAAGTAATGTATACACAGTACTCCAAATTAAAGTAATGTATATACAGTACTCCAAATTAAAGTACTGTATATACAGTACTCCAAATTAAAGTAATGTATATACAGTACTCCAAATTAAAGTACTGTATATACATTACTTTAATTTGGAGTACTGTATATACATTACTTTAATTTGGAGTACTGTATATACAGTACTTTAATCTGGAGTACTGTATATACATTACTTTAATTTGGAGTACTGTATATACAGTACCTTAATTTGGAGAGCTGCATATACATTACTTTAATTTGGAGTGCTGTATACATTAATTTAATTAGGAGTACTGTATATATTACTTTAATTTGGAGTACTGTATACATTATTTTAATTTGGAGTACTGTATACATTAGTTTAATTTGGAGTACTGTGTATACATTAGTTTAATTTGGAGTACTGTATGTACAGTACTTTAATTTCGAGTACTGTATATATATTACTTTAATTTGGAGTACTGTATATACATTAATTTAATTTGAAGCACTGTATATACAGTACTTTAATTTGGAGTACTGTATATACAGTACTTTAATTTGGAGTACTGTATATACATTACTTTAATTTGGAGTACTGTATATACAGTACTTTAATTAGGAGTACTGTGTATACATTACCTTAATTAGGAGTACTGTATATACACTACTTTAATTAGGAGTACTTTATATACATTACTTTAATTTGGAGTACTGTATACACATTACTTTAATTTCGAGTACTGTATATACATTACTTTAATTTGGAGTACTGTATATACATTACTTTAATTTGGAGTACTGTATATACATTACCTAAATTTGGAGTACTGTATATACATTACTTTAATTTGGAGTACTGTATATACAGTACTTTAATCTGGAGTACTGTAAATACATTACTTTAATTTGGAGTACTGTATATACAGTACCTTAATTTGGAGAGCTGTATATACATTACTTTAATTTGGAGAAGTGTATACATTACTTTAATTTGGAGTACTGTATATATTACTTTAATTTGGAGTACTGTATACATTATTTTAATTTGGAGTACTGTATACATTACTTTAATTTGGAGTACTGTATATACATTACTTTAATTTGGAGTACTGTATATACAGTACTTTAATCTGGAGTACTGTATATACATTACTTTAATTTGGAGTACTGTATATACAGTACCTTAATTTGGAGAGCTGTATATATTACTTTAATTTGGAGTACTGTATATATTACTTTAATTTGGAGTACTGTACACATTAGTTTAATTTGGAGTACTGTATATACAGTACCTTAATTTGGAGAGCTGTATATACATTACAGTAATTTGGAGTACTGTATATACAGTACTTTGATTTGGAGTACTTTATATACAGTACTTTAATCTGGAGTACTGTATATACATTACTTTAATTTGGAGTACTGTATATACATTACTTTAATTTGGAGTACTGTATATACATTACTTTAAATTGGAGTACTGTATATATTACTTTAATCTGGAGTACTGTATATACATTACTTTAATTTGGAGTACTGTATATACAGTACCTTAATTTGGAGTGCTGTATATACATTACTGTAATTTGGAGTACTGTATATACAGTAGTTTAATTTCGAGTACTGTATATACAGTACTTTAATCTGGAGTACTGTATATACATTACTTTAATCTGGAGTACTGTATACATATTACTTTAATTTGGAGTACTGTATATACATTACTTTAATTTGGAGCACTGTATATATAGTACCTTAATTTGGAGAGCTGTATATACATTACTTTAATTTGGAGTATACTTTAATTTGGAGTACTGTATATACATTATTTTAATTTCGAGTACTGTATATACATTACTTTAATCTGGAGTACTGTATATACATTACTTTAATTTGGAGTACTGTATATACAGTACCTTAATTTGGAGAGCTGTATATATATTACTGTAATTTGGAGTACTGTATATACAGTAGTTTAATTTGGAGTACTGTATATACAGTACTTTAATCTGGAGTACTGTATATACATTACTTTAATCTGGAGTACTGTATACATATTACTTTAATTTGGAGTACTGTATATACATTACTTTAATTTGGAGTACTGTATATATATTGCTTTAATTTGGAGTACTGTAAATACATTACTTTTATTTGGAGTACTGTATGTATATATTACTTTAATTTGGAGAGCTGTATATACATTACTTTAATTTGGAGTACTGTATATACATTAATTTAATTTGGAGTACTGTGTATACATTACTTTAATTTGGAGTACTGTATATACACTACTTTAATTTGGAGTACTGTATATACATTACTTTAATTTGGAGTACTGTATATACAGTACTTTAATTTGGAGTACTGTATATACATTATTTTAATTTGGAGTACTGTATATACATTACTTTAATTTGGAGTACTGTATATATATAACTTTAATTTGGAGAGTTGTATATACAGTACTTTAATTTGGAGTACTGTATATACATTACTTTAATTTGGAGTACTGTATATACATTACATTAATTTGGAGTACTGTATATACATTACTTTAATTTGGAGTACTGTATATATAGTACCTTAATTTGGAGAGCTGTATATACATTACTTTAATTTGGAGTATACTGTAATTTGGAGTACTGTATATACATTACTTTAATTTGGAGTACTGTATATACAGTGCTTTAATCTGGAGTACTGTATATACATTACTGTAATTTGGAGTACTGTATATACATTACTTTGGAGTACTGTATATACACTACTTTAATTTGAAGTGCTGTATATACAGTACTTTAATTTGAAGTACTGTATATACGTTACTTTAATTTGGAGTACTGTGTATACATTACTTTAATTTGGAGTACTGTAAATACATTACTTTAATTTGGAGTACTGTATATACAGTACCTTAATTTGGAGAGCTGTATATACATTACTTTAATTTGGAGTAGTGTATACATTACTTTAATTTGGAGTACTGTATATATTACTTTAATTTGGAGTACTGTATACATTATTTTAATTTGGAGTACTGTATACATTACTTTAATTTGGAGTACTGTATATACATTACTTTGGAGTAATGTATATACAGTACTCCAAATTAAAGTAATGTATATACAGTACTCCAAATTAAAGTAATGTATACACAGTACTCCAAATTAAAGTAATGTATAGAGTACTCCAAATTAAAGTAATGTATATACAGCTCTCCAAATTAAAGTAATATATATATACAGTACTCCAAATTAAAGTACTGTATATACAGTACTACAAATAAAAGTAATGTATTTACAGTACTCCAAATTAAAGTAATGTATATACAGTACTCCAAATTAAAGTAATGTATACACAGTACTCCAAATTAAAGTAATGTATATACAGTACTCCAAATTAAAGTAATGTATATACAGTACTCCAAATTAAAGTAATGTATATACAGTACTCCAAATTAAAGTACTGTATATACATTACTTTAATTTGGAGTACTGTATATACATTACTTTAATTTGGAGTACTGTATATACAGTACTTTAATCTGGAGTACTGTATATACATTACTTTAATTTGGAGTACTGTATATACAGTACCTTAATTTGGAGAGCTGCATATACATTACTTTAATTTGGAGTGCTGTATACATTAATTTAATTAGGAGTACTGTATATATTACTTTAATTTGGAGTACTGTATACATTATTTTAATTTGGAGTACTGTATACATTAGTTTAATTTGGAGTACTGTGTATACATTAGTTTAATTTGGAGTACTGTATGTACAGTACTTTAATTTCGAGTACTGTATATATATTACTTTAATTTGGAGTACTGTATATACATTAATTTAATTTGAAGCACTGTATATACAGTACTTTAATTTGGAGTACTGTATATACAGTACTTTAATTTGGAGTACTGTATATACATTACTTTAATTTGGAGTACTGTATATACAGTACTTTAATTAGGAGTACTGTGTATACATTACCTTAATTAGGAGTACTGTATATACACTACTTTAATTAGGAGTACTTTATATACATTACTTTAATTTGGAGTACTGTATACACATTACTTTAATTTCGAGTACTGTATATACATTACTTTAATTTGGAGTACTGTATATACATTACTTTAATTTGGAGTACTGTATATACATTACCTAAATTTGGAGTACTGTATATACATTACTTTAATTTGGAGTACTGTATATACAGTACTTTAATCTGGAGTACTGTAAATACATTACTTTAATTTGGAGTACTGTATATACAGTACCTTAATTTGGAGAGCTGTATATACATTACTTTAATTTGGAGAAGTGTATACATTACTTTAATTTGGAGTACTGTATATATTACTTTAATTTGGAGTACTGTATACATTATTTTAATTTGGAGTACTGTATACATTACTTTAATTTGGAGTACTGTATATACATTACTTTAATTTGGAGTACTGTATATACAGTACTTTAATCTGGAGTACTGTATATACATTACTTTAATTTGGAGTACTGTATATACAGTACCTTAATTTGGAGAGCTGTATATATTACTTTAATTTGGAGTACTGTATATATTACTTTAATTTGGAGTACTGTACACATTAGTTTAATTTGGAGTACTGTATATACAGTACCTTAATTTGGAGAGCTGTATATACATTACAGTAATTTGGAGTACTGTATATACAGTACTTTGATTTGGAGTACTTTATATACAGTACTTTAATCTGGAGTACTGTATATACATTACTTTAATTTGGAGTACTGTATATACATTACTTTAATTTGGAGTACTGTATATACATTACTTTAATTTGGAGTACTGTATATACAGTACTTTAATTTGGAGTACTGTATATACATTATTTTAATTTGGAGTACTGTATATACATTACTTTAATTTGGAGTACTGTATATATATAACTTTAATTTGGAGAGTTGTATATACAGTACTTTAATTTGGAGTACTGTATATACATTACTTTAATTTGGAGTACTGTATATACATTACATTAATTTGGAGTACTGTATATACATTACTTTAATTTGGAGTACTGTATATATAGTACCTTAATTTGGAGAGCTGTATATACATTACTTTAATTTGGAGTATACTGTAATTTGGAGTACTGTATATACATTACTTTAATTTGGAGTACTGTATATACAGTGCTTTAATCTGGAGTACTGTATATACATTACTGTAATTTGGAGTACTGTATATACATCACTTTGGAGTACTGTATATACACTACTTTAATTTGAAGTGCTGTATATACAGTACTTTAATTTGAAGTACTGTATATACGTTACTTTAATTTGGAGTACTGTGTATACATTACTTTAATTTGGAGTACTGTAAATACATTACTTTAATTTGGAGTACTGTATATACAGTACCTTAATTTGGAGAGCTGTATATACATTACTTTAATTTGGAGTAGTGTATACATTACTTTAATTTGGAGTACTGTATATATTACTTTAATTTGGAGTACTGTATACATTATTTTAATTTGGAGTACTGTATACATTACTTTAATTTGGAGTACTGTATATACATTACTTTGGAGTAATGTATATACAGTACTCCAAATTAAAGTAATGTATATACAGTACTCCAAATTAAAGTAATGTATACACAGTACTCCAAATTAAAGTAATGTATAGAGTACTCCAAATTAAAGTAATGTATATACAGCTCTCCAAATTAAAGTAATATATATATATACAGTACTCCAAATTAAAGTACTGTATATACAGTACTACAAATAAAAGTAATGTATTTACAGTACTCCAAATTAAAGTAATGTATATACAGTACTCCAAATTAAAGTAATGTATACACAGTACTCCAAATTAAAGTAATGTATATACAGTACTCCAAATTAAAGTAATGTATATACAGCCCTCCAAATTAAAGTAATATATATATAGAGTACTCCAAATTAAAGTAATGTATATACAGTACTCCAAATTAAAATAATGTATACACAGTACTCCAAATTACAGTAATGTATATACAGCTCTCCAAATTAAGGTACTATATATACAGTACTCCAAATTAAAGTAATGTATATACAGTACTCCAAATTAAAGTAATGTATATACAGTACTCCAAATTAAAGTACTGTATATACAGTACTCCAAATTAAAGTAATGTATATACAGTACTCCAAATTAAAGTAATGTATATACAGTACTCCAAATTAAGGTACTTTGTATACAGTACTCCAAATTAAAGTACTGTATATACAGCTCTCCAAATTAAAGCAATATATATACAGTACTCCAAATTAAAGTAATGTATATACAGTACTCCAGATTAAAGTACTGTATATACAGTACTCCAAATTAAAGTACTGTATGTACAGTACTCCAAATTACAGTAATGTATATACAGCTCTCCAAATTAAGGTACTGTATATACAGTACTCCAAATTAAAGTAATGTATATACAGTACTCCAGATTAAAGTACTGTATATACAGTACTCCAAATTAAAGTAATGTATATACAGTACTCCAGATTAAAGTACTGTATATACAGTACTCCAAATTAAGGTAATGTATATACAGTACTCCAAATTAAAGTAATGTATATACAGCTCTCCAAATTAAAGTAATATATATATACAGTACTCCAAATTAAAGTACTGTATATACAGTACTACAAATTAAAGTAATGTATTTACAGTACTCCAAATTAAAGTAATGTATACACAGTACTCCAAATTAAAGTTATGTATATACAGTACTCCAAATTAAAGTAATGTATATACAGCTCTCCAAATTAAAGTAATATATATATACAGTACTCCAAATTAAAGTACTGTATATACAGTACTCCAGATTAAAGTACTGTATATACAGTACTCCAAATTAAAGTAATGTATACACAGTACTCCAAATTAAAGTTATGTATATACAGTACTCCAAATTAAAGTAATGTATATACAGCTCTCCAAATTAAAGTAATATATATATACAGTACTCCAAATTAAAGTAATGTATATACAGTACTCCAAATTAAAATAATGTATACACAGTACTCCAAATTACAGTAATGTATATACAGCTCTCCAAATTAAGGTACTATATATACAGTACTCCAAATTAAAGTAATGTATATACAGTACTCCAAATTAAAGTAATGTATATACAGTACTCCAAATTAAAGTACTGTATATACAGTACTCCAAATTAAAGTAATGTATATACAGTACTCCAAATTAAAGTAATGTATATACAGTACTCCAAATGAAAGTAATGTATATACAGTACTCCAAATTAAAGTACTGTGTATACAGTACTCCAAATTAAAGTACTGTATATACAGCTCTCCAAATTAAAGCAATATATATACAGTACTCCAAATTAAAGTAATGTATATACAGTACTCCAAATTAAAGTAATGTATATACAGTACTCCAGATTAAAGTACTGTATATACAGTACTCCAAATTAAAGTAATGTATACACAGTACTCCAAATTAAAGTTATGTATATACAGTACTCCAAATTAAAGTAATGTATATACAGCTCTCCAAATTAAAGTAATATATATATACAGTACTCCAAATTAAAGTAATTGTATATACAGTACTCCAAATTAAAATAATGTATACACAGTACTCCAAATTACAGTAATGTATATACAGCTCTCCAAATTAAGGTACTATATATACAGTACTCCAAATTAAAGTAATGTATATACAGTACTCCAAATTAAAGTAATGTATATACAGTACTCCAAATTAAAGTACTGTATATACAGTACTCCAAATTAAAGTAATGTATATACAGTACTCCAAATTAAAGTAATGTATATACAGTACTCCAAATTAAAGTAATGTATATACAGTACTCCAAATTAAAGTACTGTGTATACAGTACTCCAAATTAAAGTACTGTATATACAGCTCTCCAAATTAAAAGCAATATATATACAGTACTCCAAATTAAAGTAATGTATATACAGTACTCCAAATTAAAGTAATGTATATACAGTACTCCAAATTAAAGTAATGTATATACAGCTCTCCAAATTAAAGTAATATATATACAGTACTCCAAATTAAAGTAATGTATATACAGTACTCCAAATTAAAATAATGTATACACAGTACTCCAAATTACAGTAATGTATATACAGCTCTCCAAATTAAGGTACTATATATACAGTACTCCAAATTAAAGTAATGTATATACAGTACTCCAAATTAAAGTAATGTATATACAGTTACTCCAAATTAAAGTACTGTAATATACAGTACTCCAAATTAAAGTAATGTATATACAGTACTCCAAATTAAAGTAATGTATATACAGTACTCCAAATTAAAGTAATGTATATACAGTACTCCAAATTAAAGTACTGTGTATACAGTACTCCAAATTAAAGTACTGTATATAACAGCTCTCCAAATTAAAGCAATATATATACAGTACTCCAAATTAAAGTAATGTATATACAGTACTCCAAATTAAAGTAATGTATATACAGTACTCCAAATTAAAGTAATGTGTATACAGTACTCCAGATTAAAGTAATGTATATACAGTACTCCAGATTAAAGTACTGTATATACAGTACTCCAAATTAAAGTACTGTATATACAGTACTCCAAATTACAGTAATGTATATACAGCTCTCCAAATTAAGATACTGTATATACAGTACTTCAAATTAAAGTAATGTATATACAGTACTCCAGATTAAAGTACTGTATATACAGTACTCCAAATTAAAGTAATGTATATACAGTACTCCAAATTAAAGTAATGTATATACAGTACTCCAAATTAAAGTAATGTATACAATACTCCAAATTAAAATAATGTATATACAGCTCTCCAAATTAAGGTACTGTATATACAGTACTCCAAATTAAAAGTAATGTATTTACAGTACTCCAGATTAAAGTACTGTATATACAGTGCTCCAAATTAAAGTAATGTATATACAGTACTCCAAAATTAGGTAATGTATATACAGTACTCCAAATTAAATTAATGTATATACAGTACTCCAAATTAAAGTTATGTATTTACAGTACTCCAAATTAAAGTAATGTATACACAGTACTCCAAATTAAAGTAACGGATATACAGTACTCCAAATTAAAGTACTGTATATACAGCACTTCAAATTAAAGTAGTGTATATACAGTACTCCAAATTAAAGTACTGTATATACAGTACTCCAAATTAAAGTAATGTATATACAGTACTCCAAATTAAACTACTGTGTATACATTACTTTAATTTGGAGTACTGTATATACATTACTTTAATTTGGAGTACTGTATATACAGTACTTTAATCTGGAGTACTGTATCTACATTACTTTAATTTGGAGTACTGTATATACAGTACCTTAATTTGGAGAGCTGCATATACATTACTTTAATTTGGAGTGCTGTATACATTAATTTTAATTAGGAGTACTGTATATATTACTTTAATTTGGAGTACTGTATACATTATTTTAATTTGGAGTACTGTATACATTAGTTTAATTTGGAGTACTGTGTATACATTAGTTTAATTTGGAGTACTGTATGTACAGTACTTTAATTTCGAGTACTGTATATATATTACTTTAATTTGGAGTACTGTATATACATTAATTTAATTTGAAGCACTGTATATACAGTACTTTAATTTGGAGTACTGTATATACAGTACTTTAATTTGGAGTACTGTATATACATTACTTTAATTTGGAGTACTGTATATACAGTACTTTAATTAGGAGTACTGTGTATACATTACCTTAATTAGGAGTACTGTATATACACTACTTTAATTAGGAGTACTTTATGTACATTACTTTAATTTGGAGTACTGTATACACATTACTTTAATTTCGAGTACTGTATATACATTACTTTAATTTGGAGTACTGTATATAAGTAGTATAGTAAGTGGGGCTGCGAGCCCAGTCAACGCCAACCGTAATATAAACGCCAAAACATCACCAAATTTGTGTCGAGCCACAACTCGGCAATGTTTTGGTACTCACGTTTTATAATCGACGTTGGTGAGCTCGCAACACCAGTCTCTGTGCTATTATGGTGATCGTTAGTCAATCTAAACGCCCCTCCCACGTTTTCTACTCAATTAATGCCAAATATTAAAAAAATCACAACTTTCGCTAAACTTTACGCTACTTTAAGCCATTTTTTAAGTGCGTTTCAACATTTTCACAAATTTGTCGAATCACATTTAAAAAAATAGTCGTCTCAACATTTTCACAAATTTGTTCAAACCACATTTAAAAAATATAAAGCACCGTTTCAATATTTTTCACAAATTTGTCAAATCACATTTTCACAAATTTGTCAAATCACATTTAAAAAATAGAGAGTGTCGTTTCAATATTTTCACAAATTTGTCAAATCACATTTTCACAAATTTGTCAAATCACATTTAAAAAAATAGAAAGTGTCGTTTCAATATTTTCACAAATTTGTCAAATCACATTTTTACAAATTTATGTATCGTAAAAGTGTCTCACGCGTGATAAAATTGCCACCTGTTATGCAAATTAGGTTATTGCCACCTGTTAATAATAGATTAGTCCGTTTGTTCACTATTTTCAGCGTTTGTCGCCTCTTTTCTAAAATGGTGATCGTACACATACTTCGACGTTGTGATTCCTCCCGACAACAAGCCCAAGAAAGGCACGTACGGCGTCACAATCGCGACAATGCTCTCAACGTCTTTACAACTCGTCGTTTAGTTCGTCAGGATTTTCAATAGCGTTCGACCTGTTTAGTAAGCTAGCGAATTTGTTGATTAACAAGTCGGTGAGAAAAGCGTTTACAATTTCGCACGCGTGGGGAGAGCGACCTTATGGGAATCACGTCGCAGTGTTTAAGGTATGTCTCTCACTACAATGTTTTTGTGACCATACGCGTAGGAGTCAATACCATTTTCTAAAAGGTATCGTTTATCGTCAAAACAGGATAGCGACACTTTATTAATTTCGTAACTACCTAGCTGATGCTTGACACTTCTAATGGTCTTCATTGTGTGTCGCAATTGTTTCTGCTCAAGTAGCACACTTTTATAATCTTCGTGCTTGATCACTTTTTTAATTATATTCTTTCTAATGCCTTTAGCGGTTTTCCCACCACCCCCATCCTCTTTCAAATAGCTGTACATTTTACTGCGCAACCCAACGAACTCAATAATTGGTGTTCCAGCGCACTCGTCTTTCATCTTGCCAATAACTTTCTTATTCTCTTTGAAAGCGAACGGGTTGTCTGCAGGGTAATCGCTATTGTCAAACTTTTCGCGCTCCTCCATGAAGTCAGAATAAACGTCACCAGTTTTGATTGTGTACAACAGACTGTCAGTGTCGGTGAAGTGTAGTCTGCAGGTATCGCTAGAGTACTTTTTCATGATATAGTTGTAGTGGAAGTCATACATCAACGTTTTGCTCAAGTCTAGTATGCACATACCCACATATGCGGGTCTATTTAATGTTAGCGTCTCTTTGACTTTGTGGACAGCGACTAAATTCTCGCTAAATATCTTGCAAGACACAAACGTAGGCTTTGAGACAAGCTTTTCTAACTTTTTCTCGGTGGTCACTAATCTTACGTCCACACGCTTCCTCAAGTTTTCCATCGTTTTTCCGAACACACTGTTATTCATCAACTTGAAGAAGTCCTTCTCAAAAGCGTTCTTAGCCGCGGTTCTCTTGACTGTGTTAAAGTCGATGTACTTGCCCAACCACTTGGACTGGTCAAACTGTAGGACCCTATGAATCTTTTTGATTTTCAATCCAAGATCCATATACAACTGCAGATTTCTATAGTGACACACATACTTTTTTTTGTCCATCAAATTAGTCACCAGCTTTTTCACACCACCAACACTCACATTAAACTTATTTTTGATTTTCGTGCAGTACTCCGACAACATGTCAACAGTTATCTCCATCTTTTCAGGAGCCAGCGGGTAATCGTTGTGTAGGTCATGCAAATGGGCTGGATACTCCAAGTCGACTTCAAGCAGTAAGCCCTTTTCACTATCGTTGTGATAGTCGCATAGATTAACCTTTTTTATTTCTTTCTCAGTCAACCACTTGAAGTCACCTGTAGGTAGACTTCGACTCATTGCCCACCCATATAAATTGTTGGCGTCAAGGTACATCAAATACTTCGACTCTTGCGCTTTATCGTACCCCTTCATGTATTTATTATTCGCCACGCCATGTCTGTTGCATATGTAGCTCACACCACCACGCATACCTAATTCTACGAACTGGAACATGTTGATGTCGGACAATAACTCGAGTTCTACTCCAGTCATCTTTAACATGGCATCCCAAGCCAATCCAGGCGACGTGAAATAATGGCAAGGGTCTAGTTTATACTCGCGATGGCATGTCTTTCTAAAGTTCTCAAAAACGTCGGCAAGCAAGAGCACATCGCTTTTCAAATACAGGTCGTGATACCCACCCATACTTTCAACGTCGAAGTAGTCCCACACATCGATGGCGCGCTCGTGCATTTCTTCCGTGATGTGCTCGTCGTTCAGAACGCTGTAGAAATCTTTTTTGGAGGGTAGCTCGCGCTCGTCGAATTTTTCAAAGGAGTCCATATAATCATAGGGATAGACCCCCTTTCTTGTCATAAGTGCCAACCCCTCATCGCGAAACACTTCTGACGTGTACTTGAAAGCGTCCCTTGGTAGGTTCTTCACCAAGTTGTCTAGGCCGCTACTCATGAACTGAAAGCTGTCCAAAAATACTAAGTTTTTTCCAAGCATGAACGCCATGTACTTCTCCATGTTGTTTGGTATCACATTTATGTCTTGGCCAAACTTACCAATCTCCTGCATGATGAAATGGCTATCGTAGCCGCGTAAGTTATGAAAGATCACAGGAATTTTATCAGTCAATCTAAAGTTCACGTTACACTGACGATGTGCGGACCCTCTGTACTTACCTGAGACATGACAGTGGTCTCTCACTCTAACGTCAGCGCCAGTGTACTCAACACTGCAAATATGACAACTTTTAGCCTCGTCGAAATTCTTCTTATCGTCGTCAGTCAACACCATTTCTTTGTTAAAGTGACTCTCAGATGTCTCTTTACAATATTCGACAATTTCTAACATCTCCCCAATGAACTTGTTGACTGCATTTTCACCGCGATACACTTTCACTGGCTTACTGTACTCGTTATCGTAGCAACAAACCAGTTTATACCCATAACCACAGTCAACGTGCCTCTGGTAAGCATTTGTGTAGCTACACTCGCTTGACAGCTTTGTTGTGTGCACCTTCTGTGTGATAGCCTCGAAGTCTGCATACACCACAAATGGTACATTTAATTGTCTACTAAAATTCTCATATTTCACTTTCACACCTTTTTGTGGCATTTTAATAGCTTGCTTCCCATTGATGACCAAACACACTTCAATATGACTTTCAAGCACGTCCGCGCGGGTGAAGCACTGCAAACAATACCTGCAAAAGTGCTTTCTCGCCTTATGCTCTGTCTGACGGTACATGAATTTGTTAAAATCGCGAATGTACACATAATGCTTGTTGCCCACGTCATTAGTTATCAACAGTAGGTCCATATGGTCAGGATACGCCTCCTTAGAAACGTACACAGGGAATGGCTGCTTATTTTCGTACCCAAAAACATTAATGCTAATTTCGTTAGCCTTTTCGATCTTGTTGTAGTCTTTGAGTGTGACTGGGAAGTCAATTCCGTCATAATTCAGCTCACTAACATGTCTGACGTACTTTGACGTTCTGTCAGAGTGTTTTCCAACAGGAAACTTATGCGCTAGGTGACACCATCTAAAGCACTCGTTGTCACCCTCGTTATTCACATTTATCAAACCCTTCATACTATTACGCAGCTCCTTTGGCAGCGCAATGTAGCTACTCCCATGCAAAGGTCTATAAATAGCGACGTTGACGTAGTGCGCATCTATTTTGTCGATAGCCCATCCAGACCCCTCAGATAACCACCCAGCTATCCGCGTCAAAATCTGCTCCGACCCACGATTGGCAACGCCCTCGATGTCGTGGTCATTAATGACGACAAACGTTTCGCTGTTAAAGTAGGCAGTTTTGTATGTGGTCTTATTGAGTTCTAAAACTTTCTCAAAAGTGACCTTGACTGTCTCCACCACTTTCATCCCATTGGTCTCACCTAATTCACGTCTCAAAAGGTTAGTGACAGCACTTCTACTACCATTTACTTGATTGATGTCTCTGTCGTCAATTACCTCGACTCCATAGGACCTTGTGAACCCTCTCAGTGCTCGATCCAACAGATGCGTTGGCGGTGCTAAGTCTTCTACAGGTTGTGTTTCTTGGTCTCTAAAGAAGCCGTGAACGTTGGTCGCTTCATCTGTTAGTGAATTGACAACGGCTGCACTCGTCTTATGCGCCCGTCTTTTTTTCAGCGGGTTTTTCGCAGTCTGACTCATTGGCTTCTATATACACTACACTTGTTTTTTTTTTCCTAAACCACTCGTCGTAATAATTGTCGCCACTTTCGCACCATCCTAGCTTTGGGTACACCACCCCAAACAAATTATCGTCGAACTTCTCTTTCACCTTCCCGTCTTTGAGGTCTGACACCTTCTTGAGTGTCTCGACTCGTCTTCTATGACACAACCTAATAATGTAGTAACCATATCTGCTGACATTTCTACCCTTGATCAAATTGCATGAGTGCAGCACATTGACAACTTTCAGGAAGTCCTCTTTTATCAACTCAAGGTGCTCACCCTTCACAACGTTCCGTAGTCTCCTCCCCATCCACCAAGACCGTTTGTGAACGCTTTTTAACCGTGTGAGTCTCATGTCGCTGTAACTCTGAGTGTAGCCCCATTCGGTGTCGCCACACTTTGGACATGCGTACCCACCACAGTCAATCACATGTTTCACAACGTCACAATCCGAGCAGTAGTAAATTCTGAAGGTGCCTCCACACTCAATTTGCGTCTCACTCGCGATCTCATCAATTGTTAAGCCATAGCTCATCTGCCTCATAAGTTTGTCCATCACTTATACTACTCCAACATTTTTTTTACCGAGTTAGCACCCATACCGCTATCCCACTACCCAAGCCTAGCGCGCTAACAAACAACAATTGGTATTCCTTCATTTCCACACTCGGTTGGTAGTAATCCGCAACCTTCGGGAGGTCAGTGAACACTCGTCCGCTGTACTGTATGGTCATTACGCTTCTAAGTTCTTCCAACGCGTGGTTTGTGTCATTGATGTCAGCATTAGCATCAGAGAACCGTTGTCGTAAACGCTGGATCTTATCTTTCTTAGCGACTTCATTCTCATACCACACTTCTTTCGCACTGGCTAACTGCTCCAACGCATGGTTGTGCCTTTTCATCTCAGCTTCGTAGCCTGAGTGGTTAAACTTTGAAAACATAAAGCCAGCGCCTGCAAAAGCCACTGCGTTAAATATCCCTCCAGCCACAACACTCACCATTAACTTACATTGATTTGAATGGATCTGTCGGTATCCACTTTTTCGATTGTACCCATTTTACTAACAACGTTCCTGCGCCAACAGCCGCAGCAAGTTTCACTGTACCTTTCACTGTCTCTGGTGTCCCCAATGGTTCCCCCAAAGCCTTTTTCGAAATCATACTCACTACCACAGCACCAGTCGTAACAAGTAGCGCATCGTACAATTCGTTCATAAGTTCTTTTCGATCGATCGTGGCCATATATACATTGTCGTGTGTTTTGTTTAAGAGTCAAATGTGTCTAACGCTGGACGACGAGTTTTGTGGTTCTCTGACACACTAGCTGGTGCAGCACTCACAGGTTCTTTTTCACTGCTAATTGTGTACCATAGCGAAGCACCAGCAATGATAACACCAAGTGTCCCAACAATATAACCATAGCTCCACTCACCACCCTGTTCCTCGTTGACTATCATTTCACGCATTTTCTTTTCTTTAGCAGCTTTCGATATCTCAGCCAACTTTTTACCAGCAGCGACGCGCTTTGGGTCCTTTACCTTAACACTTTTCACATCAGCTGTGATCTTAGCGTCGACAGCCGTCTGTGAGTCCTCAACCATCTAATACACTATCACGTGTTATCTTACTCACAGTTGACCTCACAGGTGTCTCACAGATGACCTCACAGGTATCTCACAGTTCCAGACCAAACGCACTAAAAAATTAGGATTTTTTCCGAGAGTATAACATAATGACTCAAGCCAGAGAAATCAGCGAAGAAGATATTGCCAACATGTTGAGAACAGCCTTTATCAGTGTGCCCACCCTACAAGGCGCCTCTGGACCTATCGTCTTAAACGAGTACTTCTCAACATACACAATGTTCGACCCCGACCCTGAAGGACCACCAAAACGGCTTGGCTCTCAGATCCGCCATACGAGGTATCTTCTCGACGCTTGGATCGATCTTCGAGAAGACAGAGCCAACGAGCTTGCTGGTATGTTAGCTAGCATAATCCCTGTGTGGTGTTACTCACCATTCAAATACCTTATGTTAGCAAGTGATGTCTACTTGAACAACCCTAGTGGGTCCACAGCTACATTACTCGGTAATTTCCTCCAAGTGTTCTTAGCGACCCTTCTATGGAAACCATGCCCAACCAAAGCCAAAGCGTGGCTAGAGCTCGCCGCAAACCGCGACGTTCACGTTTGCAAGGTGGGGTGTAACGAGATACTGGGTGTGGATGATATCAGGGACCACGTACTCTCGCCAGCCCACAGACACTTTGCGAGAAATAAAAACGTGTACACCTGTTACCCATGCGGTGTGGTTACCAACGACCCACTGTATCGCTTGAGACACGAGAGCTCGAGGTCCCATCTTGAAAACTTAGAGCTTCAGCGAATATTCAACAACGAGCAACAGTTGCCGCAACAGGAGAGAACATTTCTCTTGAGGTATAGTAACCATGAAGAAAGTCGGTAGACTAGAAATTGTGATTGGTCCCATGTTCGCAGGAAAAACGACGGAGACTCTCCGCAGGTTAGTCGCGCTAAGTAAATCAGGGCTCAAAGTCCTTTACATGAACAACACAGGTGACACTAGGCGAACTGACCACGCGTTCTCCACACATCGTCAGACCATTGTTGTTGGATCAGACAGTTTACCTGCGAAGTTAATCACCAACCTTCCGAGTCCTCCCGAGATAGTCGATTATGACGTCATCGGAATTGATGAAGGCCATTGGTACTCTGATCTGCTCCCAGTTATTCACGAATACATCAAAGCTGGCATTCACGTCATTATTTGCGGTCTCATAACAACAGAGCATTTAAAAAGACTTGGTGAGCTCGACACACTGTTCTCAGTGGCAGACGACATCACATTTCTAAAAGCGTACTGTGCTGTTTGTCGTGACACTTACGGAACAACCGTTGAAGCGCCATTCAATTGGAGATACAACCCAGGGCCATCATTCGTTGGTGGTGCTGAGCAATATCGCGCAGTGTGCAGACGTCATCATCCTTCCACACAAAATTAAGGGTGTTCTCGGATACCTCACTTTTTTAAATTTAGACATTGGTCACATGAAGCGTCCAATGTCATAGAAACATTTTTTCACACAGTGGTCAGAAGGTTTGTGAAATAAATAGAGAAAGTTTTGCAGATATTTTTTTACCAAGTTAGAAACGTCTTTAGAAAATGCTAGAGCAGTTGTCGCTTCAAACGTCGTCTCAACAACGAGAACGAGCGCTAATTCGACTTATTACACGCTGTCTAAAAAGTCTCTTTACAATAGCGTCTCTCGTGGTTACTCAACGCTGATTTATTTTTAAATTTACGAAAACAGTGAGAGCACTGAAACCCAACGTCAAAGAGATATTTTATTACTGTGGTAATAGCGTCGTCGTATGACTCACACAACAACGTTAGATAACCAGCGGATTTATATCTGAGCAACAGAGACTCCTGCTCTTTGGACGTCTTGCCTGTACCACCCGGGTTCTTGAACTCAATCACAAGCCCGCTGTGCTGTCGGTTTGCATTGGCAATAATCAAGTCAGGTGTTCCACGTTGGTAACCTTTTTTCCACGAATTTATTCTTTTACTCGAGGTGTCTTGATTCTCACCACAAGCAGCTATCAAAATAGCTTCTGGATAGTATTTCCTAAGAAAACCAACAACTTTCGTATGAAGGTCGAACTCGGTGATCATTTTAAATTGATTGTGTTTGAGACCAACGTCAGCTAAACTTTTTCTAACGCTTGGTAAGACCTCTGAGTGCACCCACCTTCCAAAGTGTTTCGCGCGCTCCAATTTACTCGAGAACGTTAGTGAGTAGACCCCAAGTTCGTTGATAAACGAGGCCTGCTCTATCTTCATTTTGCAATCAGGTTCGACGTGGTCATTGACTGCATCTTTTGGTCGAGCGTAACCTAGAGCGCTCGCGACTTCTTTCGCTTTGAACCATATTTCACCGTTGTGATTAACCGTCGTGATTTGGTGACCATCGAATAATTGCACTGAGTTGGTCGCCATTACTATAGCCTCGCAAAAAAAAACTACTCGACATAGGTGTCAGGTTTTTTATAGATCTGGTTTGTTGTGTACCAATGCAGCAGGTGTGTTTTACTAGTCTTCAGTTTTCTACGTCGTCTGAAAAAGTTTCTAATGTTACGAACCAGTTTTCTGAACCAACCCATTACATAACTTAAGTCACGTCTCCTACTACCCCCACAGTGTCTGATTCTGCGGGTAACATAATAGGTTTGCCGTAAGTCTTTTTAGACCTCATACCAATCTCAGCGTGGAGCTCGAGAGTAACGTCACCGCGACCGAACGATCCACCAGCTTTGAACATGTGATCAGTCGTCTTATTTATTTTATATATTTCGTGGGGTCTCGAAAAACATGCTCCCATTTACTTTACACCATATTCCTTCATCATTTCTCCACCCATGATTATGATGTCTCGGTTTGTCATGTAACCACTCACGATTTTCACACCGTAGAACTCTATCAACGATGGGTGTGCATAGGGCGCTAGTGGTATTCCTGGTCGGTGTATTCCAAAAATCGTTCCGTAGGGTGTGCCTATCTTTTTCATGTTTGCTATGAAGTCTGAATCGGTTGACTTAACGTTGTTGACTCTGACATGTGAATTGTCCATTTGCCAGTGTATCGATATCATGTGCATTTTACTTATGTCAACGCTACTCGGAATAGTGCATACGCTCTCCATTGCTGGGACGCTACCACCATACGCGAGTCCGTTGGTCATACCAGTCTTGTACCCTATGAACTTATCCCAACTACCATCGTCGTTTGATATAATTGTCTCCCAATTTGATCCAGCGGTTCTCATTGGTAACCTCACCACAACAAAAATAGAGAGATCACACCATTGCATACTTGGACAATTAAAATGGAGACCTGACTCAAGTGGGATTGGTGTTAACACAGGTGATAGAAAACTTTGACTCACACCGCTGATGCCAACAATAGGACCATAAGCCGGGTTGTTTTGCACTAATTTACTTGTTTCACCAATGGCTTTCACTTTGTTTGAACCATTGGTGTGAAACTCCACGTTTTTCAAGGCGTGTGTGCTAACGTTGAAGTCTAGCACAATGTTGTAGGACTGATTCTTGAGGTAGCTTGATAGTAATCGCTCTAGAGTTCTTTTATTCGCGGCATCTGAGTCATCGACTGGGTCTGCTACGTTTTTTATCGCTGAGCCTTGCATGTCTATTATTCCAGACATCCTTCCACCAGTCGCGCTTAATTTGGGATCTTCGTCCAGATGTCTTTTCGTTCTCTTTAGTATTTTATCGTGAGGGTCGTCAGACTCATACCCATAGTTTAGACTCATTACTACCTGAAGGTGTATTTGGTTACTAAATAGCCAGAGACTGCTGAGAACCCCAAGATTATCACCAGCGTTGCCGTGGTGTCTGACTTACTTGTGGTAGTGACCACTGTTTTTTTCACAGGAGGTGGTGTCACATTTTCTTGGTGAACTTTTTTAGCCACAGTCGTTGATGCCACCACACTTTCTTGGTGAGCTTTTTTCTTCACA
The DNA here is from genome assembly GCA_035772405.1 of Chrysogorgia sp. JL179-B06. NCBI lineage: Eukaryota > Metazoa > Cnidaria > Anthozoa > Scleralcyonacea > Chrysogorgiidae > Chrysogorgia > Chrysogorgia sp. JL179-B06. Next base: position 1,371,947 of record JAYKKM010000074.1, on the reverse strand, counting down.
GTCGTTGGCACCACTAATGAGTGAGTCACCACATTTTCTTGGTGGACTTTTTTAGCTGTAATTGTTGGTGTTGTTGCGTTCAAGCTGGTGTTCACTCCAAATTTCATGGACTCTGTGGCAATCTTTAATAAGTTGTTGTACCCAGCGATTTTATTCTTGAGTATCACCACGTTACTTGGCATTAACCACGTACTTGGCGACACTGCAAGATTTTGGACAACGTTGGTGTCTCTAATCGATTTATTCATGTTGAGAATCCATGTCGACACGTCATACTGAATAACACTGTCAGAAAACAACTTGCGGAATTCTTGTTGGGTTTCTAGACTTCCTGCAGAACCACCAACGACTGACACACGTGTTCTCGCTTGTGCACCAAGTGTGGAGTACACAAAGGCTTCTATGCTCTGATTTAGATATTGCAGCCCAATGTTGGTAAAACCGTCTGAGAGTCGCGCGACGTATCGTTTGTAATCGTTCTGAACGTCGTTGAGTGTGAAGACTCTGGTTTCGCCTGTTGTGCCATCGCTCAGGACTTTATTCTGGTAGTAGTGCCTTCTGGGGATCTTGGAAATCTTACCATACAATTCGAAAGCGTTGAACTCTCTACTTATCGATTTCATGGTCTCGCCACCCTCCATTCTTCTGAGAAGTCTTCTAATGGTGAAGTACAAATGAAATCTCATTACACTTGTGACCACGGGGTGAACTTCTTGTGACACTGATAAATGTTGCAATGACACCCCACAACAGAAACTCGCGCAATACGTCGCAAACACAATGCGGTAGTAAGATTCGTTGTCATCCCACTCTGATTTTGTCTTTGACGTGGTGACTCGCAAGACTGGCAGCTTTGACATGAAGTAACTGTTTTGGTTAACAAAAACTTTGAAGTTATTCACTGGATAATTCAACACGTTTTCTGTTGGATAGCCATCCCAAAGTCCCCAGTGGTTCTTGTGACCTTTTGGTAGTGGTTGGATAGTTCCACCACCTTGCCATATTATTGGGAACTTACTATTGTGTAGCCACCTCCACATTTTTTTATCATTTTTGAAGGTTGTGCTGGTTATGTCTGTGCTGAGGATGTCGTTGTTTCTGAAATACACATCGACGCTCATGATTTTACCATCTTGTAAAATATTTGGATCGAACTCGAATTTGTTTAGAGTAGCGTGAGGGTACTTTTTGATGAGGTCTGCCTTTGCGTCGTGCGTAGCCTTCGATGTGTTAGCCATCGCGAGTTTGTAGTGCTTTCCATAGTACTCACGAAGGGCTTTCTGCATATATAATATACTGTGTGTTATACGTAACATATGCTACATTATATATGGTCAGGGTTGTAGTATTGATTAAAGGTCCAACGGAGACTGTGGTTCTACCAGAGGCACTTTTGACGTTTGGCTCAGACCCTCACTTACTAGTGAAAAAAGCGACCATCTTTTGGGACTACGTTAACGTGGAGACCGGTGTGAATGATGAAATAAGTTACAACAGCAACAAACACGTTTTTGGGTCTGGGTACCACACTTTTAAAATGATCGCCGACGAGTTGAAAGGATTAGGGGCTATTGGGTTAGTAGCCAACAAACATAATTCGAAGTGTGAGATAAAAACTGACCAACAATTAGAGCTGTTTAAATTTGGAGAACTCTTAGGGTTCAATGATAACACAACGGTGAGTAGTAGTGGTTTGGTCAGCCCTAATGTTGTGAACGTTAACAAAGGGCTGAAGTACGTGCAAGTGGGTTGTAGCATTGTGAACAGACCTGAGAATATTGTTAATGGCAGCAAAAGCGAGGTTATCGTTGAGTTGCCATTGACCACCACCCAACCACTGAAGAGCTCCGTTCAACATTTTTTCAACATTGAGTCGAAGGTGTCGATAAACAAAGGTGCTTTCACACAGCTAGTGTTTAATGTGACTGACCAAGACGGTAGTGGTGTCAATGTTGGTGACATATTGTTGGATTTGTATGCAACGCTTGAGTAGCTAGACGTGTGCTAAAGTAATGAGTCTAAACTATGGGTTCGACTCTGGTGGTTACACAGAAAAGCGACGTGTAGACGACGGTCCTCAAAAGTTGACGGTGCTTATTGAAGGTGTGGAGAAAGTTGTAACTTTTGACTACAGTGTAGTAGCCACACATGATAACCCACGCATTGTAGTTAAGACAGCCACTGTGTTTTGGAGCTATGACAATGTGGTGAGTAATGCTGACATTCGATTCCTAAATATTATATCAGGAACACCGTATTCAGGACTCGCGACAACTCGATTGAATGGGGGTTATTACGACTTCGACGCGTTGGTTAGAGCTCTACGACTCACGCTCAGGGAGGTTTATGTAGACCTCGTGGTGGAGAGACTGGTGGCCACGGGTAAAAGTAGGGTCAAAGTTCGGCATGTGAGGTATGACTACACCCACCGAGCGGAACTTAGGCTAGGTGACATTGGGCTCTTGCTTGGTTTCGCAAATGATGCAGGGATCACGTTAAATTATCAGTGGCACGACAGTCCAAACAAGATTGACATGAACAGAGGTCTAAAGTATGTAGAAGTCTCGTGCGACGCTGTTGAGACGGAGAGCAACGTGGGCACTGATGGGAATCGTAGTGATGTGATCACAACGTTGCCAATACCCACCGAGCAGTCTCTTGATGGAGGGATACAGCGCTACGCATACGTTGACTCCAAGGTGAGAATTAAAAAAGGTATTTACTCAAGTATGACGTTTCGTGTCAAACCAAACAATGGTGACGCTGACGTTGGCGCGGTGTTGTTGGAACTGTATATTGTGTGAGTTATATGGAACTTGGTGTGGAGACAGAACAAGGGTTGAGAGACATTTATTACAATCCTAAGACAGGGTACAGTGGTGCAGAGAAATTGTATCAAAGCGCATTGGGAGACGGATTGAAAGTAACTAGAAAAACAGTGAAAGAATGGTTGACAGCACAGGACACTTACACTAGGTACAAACCCATTGTGAGAAGGCATAAGTTCCGTGCGACTTTTGTTGGATTTCTTGGTGAAGAGCTCCAAATGGATCTAGTGGATATGAGTAAGTACTCAAAACAGAATGGAGGGTATTATTGGATATTGACAGGCATTGAAATATTGAGTAGATACGCTTTTGGAATTGCAGTTTACAGAAAAGACACTAAGAACATGACTGAGGCTGTTGGAAAATTGTTGGTTGACTTTAAAGATCGGTTTGGAACCACGCCTAAGTTAACGCAATTTGATGATGGGCTTGAGTTCTATAACGTTGGTGTTAAAAATTTGTTGAAAGAACACGGTGTTGAATATTTCAGCACTAAGAGCGATAAAAAGGCTGCTGTTGTCGAGCGTTTTAATAGAAGTCTCAAGAGCATTATGTGGAAGTACTTTTATACTCGTGGAACGTACAAATGGATTGGGGGTCTTGACCAGTTTGTGAGCAATTACAATAGCAGTGTGAACCGTAGTATTATGATGAAGCCGAAGGATGTCAATAAGTCAAATGAGGGTGAAGTTTGGACCACTTTATTTGGTCACCAATTTGCAGACAATCCATTGCCAAAGTTCAAGATTGGTCAATCAGTGAGAATTAGTAAATACAAGAGTGTGTTCACAAAGGGCTATGAAGCCAACTTCACTGAGGAGCTGTTTAAAGTGGTGAAGGTTACTCGTGGTGATCCGAATGTGTACGAAATTGAGGACGTGAGCGGTGAACAGATTATTGGTAAATTTTACGAACAGGAATTATCGCTGGTCAATAAGAAACATGGCGACGATGTGTACAGAGTTGAAAAGGTGTTGAAAAGAAAGAAAGTCAGAGGGAAGAAGATGGCGCTGGTCAAATGGTTGGGTTACGAGAGCAAACATAATTCGTGGATACCAGAAAGCGACATTCAAAACGTGAGCTAATGTAATATGGCTGAAGGTGGGGAAGATTTCAACGACTTTGAGATGGAGGACATCGACACACTTGGTAGGTACACTGATGACCAATTAAACGATAAGCTTGAGAGGCTCTCTCAAAAATACAATCTACTTAACGATGAGTACGTCAGCGACACCATGCCAGACGTTGAGAGTATTAGGGTTGAGAAATTGTTTGGTGAAATAAATAGACTACAAGACGAGCAAGAGAGAAGAGCGCCTCGAGAAACAGAGACGTCATTTATCGACAGTGACGATGGTAAAACGGTGACAATAAGGGGAACTAACACAGAAGTCCCAACAGTAAGAGTTTGTTGAGCAGGAGTCATATGGTGATGTCAATGACGAGAGTTTTAGTATAGCTTTTAAAGAGGAGAGGGAAATTGAGAGAAGGCTGGGCGAGCTAAAAGCATCCAACAAAAAGCTAACAGAAAACAACGTAAAAAGAATCAAGCTAATAAACGAGAAAATACGTAAATTAAACAAAAAGGGACTCGGTCAAGACGACGCGTCAAGGGAAATAGTCAACAGGTCGTGGGTTACGGACTCAAAGGCTATTCTTTTCAAACCGATAAACAAAGATGGTACATATGGAAAACCCAAAACGAATTCTAATACCTGGGAAAAACAAAGACTCGATCTACAGTAGAGACGCTAGTAGTAAAAATGCGATTGAGCAGTTCAAAGAGTTAGTTTAAACAAATCCCCGATAGCGTAGAAACAACAGCTGTCACAACAGAAGTGATCCCAGACGACGGCTTCTCAGTGATTAAAACAAGAGTGGGTCACGACGACATACTTGGGCTATCATCAGACGAAAACCGTGTGCTAGGTGGTGTGCTCAACCCAAGCGATGGTGTGTTGCGTGAGTCAAGAATAGGTGACACTGGCGCGCTGCAAGTGCAGGCAGACCACTTTAAAGAAACGTTAGGTAAGACGAGAGGGAGATTGGCAGAGCTTAATAGAAAAGCTGACCAAACTGGTCTCACGCCTGACGAAGAGCGAGAGTACGCTGGTTTGTTTGAAAGAGAGACAGGACTCGAGCGAGCCATAGACAAAACCTTGGCACAGCGTGAGCTTGAAGAAGCTAGAGCGCAACAAGAAGTCGACATTGACAGATTTCAGAAATTTAAGGAATGGGCCAAAGAAAATATGGTTGGGTTGAGTGCTGTAGCAATTTCAGTAGCTGGAGTTATAACAACTATTATCATCGCTGGGAGGTCTGCTGTTATGAAAGGCGCTATGGCCACGAGGTCATTTGCGCAGGCTGTTAAGAACGCGATAACGAAGATGGGTCCATGGGCTGTTGGATTGGCTAATTTAGTTTACAATGTGTTGACGTTGGGTGCTAAGGGTCTCGCATGGTTGGCTCAAAATCTGTGGGTACTCGCGGTGGTACTTGCGTGGTTTGCTTATGATTATTACAAGCTAAAACGGTAGCGATAAAACATATGTAAAGGTATATGAACGTCACGTCAGCAGAGTTGAGCCCTGGTTTAGACGAGCGACCATGGGTGGTATAAAAGGGGTGAGAACACAGCATGTGATCACGTTTGAACCCTAATAAAGTCAGTCCTGGTGAGGAACTTTACATTGATATACCGAAGCTCAAGGTTAGTAGCTGTTTGGTGCCTGGATCGTTGGGTTTAGTGTTCGACTTTAAGAATGCGAACGTCAAAAGCTGGTTCTTGAATAATGTTAGCAAGTTGTTGGTTGAGAAACTTGTCGTGAGACTAGCTGGGGAAACTGTGTACGACAACAATGGGGAAAACTACACTGGTGTTTATCGCGACCTTTGGGAAAGTGTTACTGCGCGAGACCAAATGATTGACTATGGTATTGGTGGTGAGAACTTGAGAAAGCTAGTCTCTAAGGATGACAGTGGTGCGACAAGTGGAAACGTCGCTAAAGTTAGTGACGCGTTAATGTTTGGTGTGATTGGAACGAAACAGCGGATTAAGCTCGGCAAGATCATGAATGACCACGGGTTGTACGCTCCTTTTAGCATGAACAACAACTTGCAGTATGTCATCACACTTCCGAAGGCCACAGACATCATGGTGGCGCAATCCGGTAGCGCTGTGGGTGGATACACTCTGGAGAACCTCGAGCTTGAGTACGAAACGATTGATAATCAGGAGCTTGCTGATGAGATAGCGTCGGGTTACGCAAGTGGTCGTAGTTTGTCGTATGAGCACGTTACGCTGATGAAAACCACCGAATGGGACAAAGGCACGACCATTGTGAATGAAAATGTCAATCTTCCAAGAAAAAGCATGAAGGCGATTGTGTTGCTATTCACGAATAAGGTGCGAACAGACAGCGAGGAGTTTCTTTACCCAAATATTGAGAATATTAGAGTCACAATTGAAGGTGTGCCAAATAGCGTGTACTCACAGGGTATTCCAAAGTCAAAGTTCTATGCAGAAGCGAAACGATTGTTTGGGTTGGGTGAAGAACACGCTCAGTTCATGACCATACAGAAGTTCTATAAAGATGGCTTTGCGTTAGTCATCGACTTGAGGAGTGTTCAAGATAATCGCAATGTCGCCACTGGCAAGAACATTGTAAACACACAATCTGGTGTGCTTCTTGAGATCACTAAGAAAGCGACGACTGCAAATGTCATGTGCAGGGTGTTTGTGATAAGTGATGGGTTGGTCAACTTTATGAACAATGGGTTGCAATCAATCCAGTATTAAATCAAACGTGGGTTAATGGAGACTCCGTTTAATATGTTAATTGTTGGTATGACAGCCTGTGGTAAGACGCATTATTTGCTGGAAACATTGGAATCTGAGTACTTTAGTAAATTTGACTACATCGTGTTGATTTGCCCTACTTTCGAGTGGAACAAAGCGTACCAAGATTGGAAATATGTGCGTGACCCTGACGTGCTAGCGATAGACTGCACACAGGACAATGTTGACGCTGTTCTCAAGTGTGTAACAAATGTTTTTAAAGGCACTAACACTCTGATCGTGTTGGATGACTGTGCGAGCTCTCAAGATGTTAAGAATAGGACTAGTCAGTTGGTCAACTTAGCTTTTAGTGCGCGACATTTTATGTTGAGCGTTATTGTCATCACGCAACAACTGACGTCGATCGCAAAACCGTACAGAGAAAATATTAGTAAGCTCGTTTGCTTTTACTGTCCGAGCAGAAGTGATATGAAGGTCGTTATTGACGATTACCTTGGAAACATTAGCAGAGAAAAATCGTTGGCGATTGTGACCGCATTAAAAAATAATAAGTACGCTAGACTCGAAATCTCACTGCGCTATCCGTACAGTCACGAAGTTGTTGTTCCGCAATAAAATATGGGTATAAGTAATAGCGCGATGGTAAAACGCAAAAGTGAGGAAAATCCTACGATTGAGGAATTAGTTGAGGAGACTGATGACACCTCAACTGTGGAAGACAATATTGACGTTAGGAGATCTGAACTTATTAGACTGTCTGGTGATGGTGTGGTGAGTCAGTCCGAAGCGTACATTAAAAAAGCGTCCGCAAAAGTTATTGATAAGATATGGCGCCAATATGAGTTGAAGAGAATGGAGATCGCAAACGCTTTTCTCACCGACTTGCTAATCAGCAAATTCGCTAACTTACTGGATGGGTTGAACGCTATAGAAAACCCTGACGAACTAAATGACGAACTACAAAAAGATCTGTTACTAAAGAAAGACGTTGAGAGCATTGTCGCGATTGTGACGCCGTACGTGCCTTTCTTGGGCTTGTTGTCGGGAGGAATCACAACGTCGAAGTATGTGTACGATCACCATTTTAGAAAAGAGGCGACAAACGCTGAAAATAGTGAACAAACGGACTAATCTATTATTAACAGGTGGCAATAACCTAATTTGCATAACAGGTGGCAATTTTATCACGCGTGAGACACTTTTACGATACATAAATTTGTAAAAATGTGATTTGACAAATTTGTGAAAATATTGAAACGACACTTTCTATTTTTTTAAATGTGATTTGACAAATTTGTGAAAATGTGATTTGACAAATTTGTGAAAATATTGAAACGACACTCTCTATTTTTTAAAATGTGATTTGACAAATTTGTGAAAATGTGATTTGACAAATTTGTGAAAATATTGAAACGGTGCTTTATATTTTTTAAATGTGGTTTGACAAATTTGTGAAAATGTTGAGACGACTATTTTTTTAAATGTGATTCGACAAATTTGTGAAAATGTTGAAACGCACTTAAAAAATGGCTAAAGTAGCGTAAAGTTTAGCGAAAGTTGTGATTTTTTTAATATTTGGCATTAATTGAGTAGAAAACGTGGGAGGGGCGTTTAGATTGACTAACGATCACCATAATAGCACAGAGACTGGTGTTGCGAGCTCACCAACGTCGATTATAAAACGTGAGTACCAAAACATTGCCGAGTTGTGGCTCGACACAAATTTGGTGATGTTTTGGCGTTTATATTACGGTTGGCGTTGACTGGGCTCGCAGCCCCACTTACTATACTACTTATATACATTACTTTAATTTGGAGTACTGTATATACATTACCTAAATTTGGAGTACTGTATATACATTACTTTAATTTGGAGTACTGTATATACAGTACTTTAATCTGGAGTACTGTAAATACATTACTTTAATTTGGAGTACTGTATATACAGTACCTTAATTTGGAGAGCTGTATATACATTACTTTAATTTGGAGAAGTGTATACATTACTTTAATTTGGAGTACTGTATATATTACTTTAATTTGGAGTACTGTATACATTATTTTAATTTGGAGTACTGTATACATTACTTTAATTTGGAGTACTGTATATACATTACTTTAATTTGGAGTACTGTATATACAGTACTTTAATCTGGAGTACTGTATATACATTACTTTAATTTGGAGTACTGTATATACAGTACCTTAATTTGGAGAGCTGTATATATTACTTTAATTTGGAGTACTGTATATATTACTTTAATTTGGAGTACTGTACACATTAGTTTAATTTGGAGTACTGTATATACAGTACCTTAATTTGGAGAGCTGTATATACATTACTGTAATTTTGAGTACTGTATATACAGTACTTTGATTTGGAGTACTGTATATACAGTACTTTAATCTGGAGTACTGTATATACATTACTTTAATTTGGAGTACTGTATATACATTACTTTAATTTGGAGTACTGTATATACATTACTTTAATTTGGAGTACTGTATATATTACTTTAATTTGGAGTACTGTATATACATTACTTTAATTTGGAGTACTGTATATACAGTACCTTAATTTGGAGAGCTGTATATACATTACTGTAATTTGGAGTACTGTATATACAGTAGTTTAATTTGGAGTACTGTATATACAGTACTTTAATCTGGAGTACTGTATATACATTACTTTAATCTGGAGTACTGTATACATATTACTTTAATTTGGAGTACTGTATATACATTACTTTAATTTGGAGCACTGTATATATAGTACCTTAATTTGGAGAGCTGTATATACATTACTTTAATTTGGAGTATACTTTAATTTGGAGTACTGTATATACATTATTTTAATTTCGAGTACTGTATATACATTACTTTAATCTGGAGTACTGTATATACATTACTTTAATTTGGAGTACTGTATATACAGTACCTTAATTTGGAGAGCTGTATATACATTACTGTAATTTGGAATACTGTATATACAGTAGTTTAATTTGGAGTACTGTATATACAGTACTTTAATCTGGAGTACTGTATATACATTACTTTAATCTGGAGTACTGTATACATATTACTTTAATTTGGAGTACTGTATATACATTACTTTAATTTGGAGTACTGTATATATATTGCTTTAATTTGGAGTACTGTAAATACATTACTTTTATTTGGAGTACTGTATGTATATATTACTTTAATTTGGAGAGCTGTATATACATTACTTTAATTTGGAGTACTGTATATACATTAATTTAATTTGGAGTACTGTGTATACATTACTTTAATTTGGAGTACTGTATATACAGTACCTTAATTTGGAGAGCTGTATATATTACTTTAATTTGGAGTACTGTATATATTACTTTAATTTGGAGTACTGTATATACATTATTTTAATTTGGAGTACTGTATATACATTACTTTAATTTGGAGTACTGTATATATATAACTTTAATTTGGAGAGCTGTATATACAGTACTTTAATTTGGAGTACTGTATATACATTATTTTTAATTTGGAGTACTGTATATACATTACATTAATTTGGAGTACTGTATATACATTACTTTAATTTGGAGTACTGTATATATAGTACCTTAATTTAGAGAGCTGTATATACATTACTTTAATTTGGAGTATACTGTAATTTGGAGTACTTTATATACATTACTTTAATTTGGAGTACTGTATATACATTACTTTAATCTGGAGTACTGTATACATATTACTTTAATTTGGAGTACTGTATATACATTACTTTAATTTGGAGTACTGTATATATATTGCTTTAATTTGGAGAGCTGTATATACAGTACTTTAATTTGGAGTACTGTATACACAGTACTTTAATTTGGAGTACTGTATATACATTACTTTAATTTGGAGTACTGTATATACATTACTTTAATTTGGAGTACTGTATATACATTACTTTAATTTGGAGTACTGTATATACAGTACTTTAATTTGGAGTACTGTATATACATTACTTTAATTTGGAGTACTGTGTATACATTACTTTAATTTGGAGTACTGTAAATACATTACTTTAATTTGGAGTACTGTATATACAGTACTTTAATTTGGAGTACTGTATATACATTACTTTAATTTGGAGTAGTGTATATACATTACTTTAATTTGGAGTACTGTATATATATTACTTTAATTTGGAGTACTGTATATACAGTACTTTAATTAGGAGTACTGTGTATACATTACTTTAATTAGGAATACTGTATATACATTACTTTAATTAGGAGTACTGTATATACACTACTTTAATTAGGAGTACTGTATATACATTACTTTAATTTGGAGTACTGTATACACATTACTTTAATTTGGAGTACTGTATATACATTACTTTAATTTGGAGTACTGTGTATACATTACTTTAATTTGGAGTACTGTATATACATTACCTAAATTTGGAGTACTGTATATACATTACTTTAATTTGGAGTACTGTATATACAGTACTTTAATCTGGAGTACTGTAAATACATTACTTTAATTTGGAGTACTGTATTATACAGTACCTTAATTTGGAGAGCTGTATATACATTACTTTAATGTGGAGTAGTGTATACATTACTTTGATTTGGAGTACTGTATATATTACTTTAATTTGATGTACTCTATACATTATTTTAATTTGGAGTACTGTATACATTACTTTAATTTGGAGTACTGTATATACATTACTTTAATTTGGAGTACTGTATATACATTACTTTAATTTGGAGTACTGTATATACAGTACTTTAATCTGGAGTACTGTATATACATTACTTTAATTTGGAGTACTGTATATACAGTACCTTAATTTGGAGAGCTGTATATACATTACTGTAATTTGGAGTACTGCATATACAGTACTTTAAGTTGGAGTACTGTATATACAGTACTTTAATCTGGAGTACTGTATATACATTACTTTAATCTGGAGTACTGTATACACATTACTTTAATTTGGAGTACTGTATATACATTACTTTAATTTGGAGTACTGTATATACATTACTTTAATTTGGAGTACTGTATATATATTGCTTTAACTTGGAGAGCTGTATATACAGTACTTTAATTTGGAGTACTGTATACACAGTACTTTAATTTGGAGTACTGTATATACATTACTTTAATTTGGAGTTACTGTATATACATTACTCTAATTTGGAGTACTGTATATACATTACTTTAATTTGGAGTACTGTATACACAGTACTTTAATTTGGAGTACTGTATATACATTACTTTAATTTGGAGTACTGTATATACATTACTTTAATTTGGAGTACTGTATATATAGTACCTTAATTTGGAGAGATGTATATACATTACTGTAATTTGGAGCACTGTGTATGCATTACTTTAATTTGGAGTACTGTATATACATTACTTTAATTTGGAGTACTGTATATATATATTACTTTAATTTGGAGAGCTGTATATACATTACTTTAATTTGGAGTACTGTATATACATTAATTTAATTTGGAGTACTGTGTATACATTACTTTAATTTGGAGTACTGTATATATATTACTTAATTTGGAGTACTGTATATACATTACTTTAATTTGGAGTACTGTATATACAGTACTTTAATTTGGAGTACTGTATATACATTACTTTAATTTGGAGTACTGTATATACATTACTTTAATTTGGAGTACTGTATATATATAACTTTAATTTGGAGAGCTGTATATACAGTACTTTAATTTGGAGTACTGTATATACATTACTTTAATTTGGAGTACTGTATATACAGTACTTTAATTAGGAGTACTGTGTATACATTACCTTAATTAGGAGTACTGTATATACACTACTTTAATTAGGAGTACTGTATATACATTACTTTAATTTGGAGTACTGTATACACATTACTTTAATTTCGAGTACTGTATATACATTACTTTAATTTGGAGTACTGTATATACATTACTTTAATTTGGAGTACTGTATATACATTACCTAAATTTGGAGTACTGTATATACATTACTTTAATTTGGAGTACTGTATATACAGTACTTTAATCTGGAGAACTGTAAATACATTACTTTAATTTGGAGTACTGTATATACAGTACCTTAATTTGGAGAGCTGTATATACATTACTTTAATTTGGAGTAGTGTATACATTACTTTAATTTGGAGTACTGTATATATTACTTTAATTTGGAGTACTGTATACATTATTTTAATTTGGAGTACTGTATACATTACTTTAATTTGGAGTACTGTATATACATTACTTTAATTTGGAGTACTGTATATACAGTACTTTAATCTGGAGTACTGTATATACATTACTTTAATTTGGAGTACTGTATATACAGTACCTTAATTTGGAGAGCTGTATATATTACTTTAATTTGGAGTACTGTATATATTACTTTAATTTGGAGTACTGTACACATTAGTTTAATTTGGAGTACTGTATATACAGTACCTTAATTTGGAGAGCTGTATATACATTACTGTAATTTGGAGTACTGTATATACAGTACTTTGATTTGGAGTACTGTATATACAGTACTTTAATCTGGAGTACTGTATATACATTACTTTAATTTGGAGTACTGTATATACATTACTTTAATTTGGAGTACTGGATATACATCACTTTAATTTGGAGTACTGTATATATTACTTTAATCTGGAGTACTGTATATACATTACTTTAATTTGGAGTACTGTATATACAGTACTTCGATTTGGAGTACTGTATATACAGTACTTTAATCTGGAGTACTGTATATACATTACTTTAATTTGGAGTACTGTATATATATTCTTTTATTTGGAGAGCTGTATATACAGTACTTTAATTTGGAGTACTGTATACACAGTACTTTAATTTGGAGTACTGTATATACATTACTTTAATTTGGAGTACTGTATATACAGTACCTTAATTTGGAGAGCTGTATATACATTACTGTAATTTGGAGTACTGTATATACAGTAGTTTAATTTGGAGTACTGTATATACAGTACTTTAATCTGGAGTACTGTATATACATTACTTTAATCTGGAGTACTGTATACATATTACTTTAATTTGGAGTACTGTATATACATTACTTTAATTTGGAGCACTGTATATATAGTACCTTAATTTGGAGAGCTGTATATACATTACTTTAATTTGGAGTATACTTTAATTTGGAGTACTGTATATACATTATTTTAATTTCGAGTACTGTATATACATTACTTTAATCTGGAGTACTGTATATACATTACTTTAATTTGGAGTACTGTATATACAGTACCTTAATTTGGAGAGCTGTATATACATTACTGTAATTTGGAGTACTGTATATACAGTAGTTTAATTTGGAGTACTGTATATACAGTACTTTAATCTGGAGTACTGTATATACATTACTTTAATCTGGAGTACTGTATACATATTACTTTAATTTGGAGTACTGTATATACATTACTTTAAGTTGGAGTACTGTATATATATTGCTTTAATTTGGAGTACTGTAAATACATTACTTTTATTTGGAGTACTGTATGTATATATTACTTTAATTTGGAGAGCTGTATATACATTACTTTAATTTGGAGTACTGTATATACATTAATTTAATTTGGAGTACTGTGTATACATTACTTTAATTTGGAGTACTGTATATACACTACTTTAATTTGGAGTACTGTATATACATTACTTTAATGTGGAGTACTGTATATACAGTACTTTAATTTGGAGTACTGTATATACATTATTTTAATTTGGAGTACTGTATATACATTACTTTAATTTGGAGTACTGTATATATATAACTTTAATTTGGAGAGCTGTATATACAGTACTTTAATTTGGAGTACTGTATATACATTACTTTAATTTGGAGTACTGTATATACATTACATTAATTTGGAGTACTGTATATACATTACTTTAATTTGGAGTACTGTATATATAGTACCTTAATTTGGAGAGCTGTATATACATTACTTTAATTTGGAGTATACTGTAATTTGGAGTACTGTATATACATTACTTTAATTTGGAGTACTGTATATACAGTGCTTTAATCTGGAGTACTGTATATACATTACTGTAATTTGAAGTACTGTATATACATTACTTTGGAGTACTGTATATACACTACTTTAATTTGAAGTGCTGTATATACAGTACTTTAATTTGGAGTACTGTATATACGTTACTTTAATTTGGAGTACTGTATATACAGTACCTTAATTTGGAGAGCTGTATATACATTACTTTAATTTGGAGTAGTGTATACATTACTTTAATTTGGAGTACTGTATATATTACTTTAATTTGGAGTACTGTATACATTATTTTAATTTGGAGTACTGTATACATTACTTTAATTTGGAGTACTGTATATACATTACTTTGGAGTAATGTATATACAGTACTCCAAATTAAAGTAATGTATATACAGTACTCCAAATTAAAGTAATGTATACACAGTACTCCAAATTAAAGTAATGTATATACAGTACTCCAAATTAAAGTAATGTATACACAGTACTCCAAATTAAAGTAATGTATAGAGTACTCCAAATTAAAGTAATGTATATACAGCTCTCCAAATTAAAGTAATATATATATACAGTACTCCAAATTAAAGTACTGTATATACAGTACTACAAATAAAAGTAATGTATTTACAGTACTCCAAATTAAAGTAATGTATATACAGTACTCCAAATTAAAGTAATGTATACACAGTACTCCAAATTAAAGTAATGTATATACAGTACTCCAAATTAAAGTAATGTATATACAGCTCTCCAAATTAAAGTAATATATATAGAGTACTCCAAATTAAAGTAATGTATATACAGTACTCCAAATTAAAATAATGTATACACAGTACTCCAAATTACAGTAATGTATATACAGCTCTCCAAATTAAGGTACTATATATACAGTACTCCAAATTAAAGTAATGTATATACAGTACTCCAAATTAAAGTAATGTATATACAGTACTCCAAATTAAAGTACTGTATATACAGTACTCCAAATTAAAGTAATGTATATACAGTACTCCAAATTAAAGTAATGTATATACAGTACTCCAAATTAAAGTACTTTGTATACAGTACTCCAAATTAAAGTACTGTATATACAGCTCTCCAAATTAAAGCAATATATATACAGTACTCCAAATTAAAGTAATGTATATACAGTACTCCAGATTAAAGTACTGTATATACAGTACTCCAAATTAAAGTACTGTATGTACAGTACTCCAAATTACAGTAATGTATATACAGCTCTCCAAATTAAGGTACTGTATATACAGTACTCCAAATTAAAGTAATGTATATACAGTACTCCAGATTAAAGTACTGTATATACAGTACTCCAAATTAAAGTAATGTATATACAGTACTCCAAATTAAAGTAATGTATATACAGTACTCCAAATTAAAGTAATGTATACAATACTCCAAATTAAAATAATGTATATACAGCTCTCCAAATTAAGGTACTGTATATACAGTACTCCAAATTAAAGTAATGTATATACAGTACTCCAAATTAAAGTAATGTATATACAGCTCTCCAAATTAAAGTAATATATATATACAGTACTCCAAATTAAAGTACTGTATATACAGTACTACAAATTAAAGTAATGTATTTACAGTACTCCAAATTAAAGTAATGTATATACAGTACTCCAAATTAAAGTAATGTATACACAGTACTCCAAATTAAAGTAATGTATATACAGCTCTCCAAATTAAAGTAATATATATATACTGTACTCCAAATTAAAGTACTGTATATACAGTACTACAAATTAAAGTAATGTATTTACAGTACTCCAAATTAAAGTAATGTATATACAGTACTCCAAATTAAAGTAATGTATACACAGTACTCCAAATTAAAGTTATGTATATACAGTACTCCAAATTAAAGTAATGTATATACAGCTCTCCAAATTAAAGTAATATATATATACAGTACTCCAAATTAAAGTAATGTATATACAGTACTCCAAATTAAAATAATGTATACACAGTACTCCAAATTACAGTAATGTATATACAGCTCTCCAAATTAAGGTACTATATATACAGTACTCCAAATTAAAGTAATGTATATACAGTACTCCAAATTAAAGTAATGTATATACAGTACTCCAAATTAAAGTACTGTATATACAGTACTCCAAATTAAAGTAATGTATATACAGTACTCCAAATTAAAGTAATGTATATACAGTACTCCAAATTAAAGTAATGTATATACAGTACTCCAAATTAAAGTACTGTGTATACAGTACTCCAAATTAAAGTACTGTATATACAGCTCTCCAAATTAAAGCAATATATATACAGTACTCCAAATTAAAGTAATGTATATACAGTACTCCAAATTAAAGTAATGTATATACAGTACTCCAAATTAAAGTAATGTGTATACAGTACTCCAGATTAAAGTAATGTATATACAGTACTCCAGATTAAAGTACTGTATATACAGTACTCCAAATTAAAGTACTGTATATACAGTACTCCAAATTACAGTAATGTATATACAGCTCTCCAAATTAAGATACTGTATATACAGTACTTCAAATTAAAGTAATGTATATACAGTACTCCAGATTAAAGTACTGTATATACAGTACTCCAAATTAAAGTAATGTATATACAGTACTCCAAATTAAAGTAATGTATATACAGTACTCCAAATTAAAGTAATGTATACAATACTCCAAATTAAAATAATGTATATACAGCTCTCCAAATTAAGGTACTGTATATACAGTACTCCAAATTAAAGTAATGTATTTACAGTACTCCAGATTAAAGTACTGTATATACAGTGCTCCAAATTAAAGTAATGTATATACAGTACTCCAAAATTAGGTAATGTATATACAGTACTCCAAATTAAATTAATGTATATACAGTACTCCAAATTAAAGTTATGTATTTACAGTACTCCAAATTAAAGTAATGTATACACAGTACTCCAAATTAAAGTAACGGATATACAGTACTCCAAATTAAAGTACTGTATATACAGCACTTCAAATTAAAGTAGTGTATATACAGTACTCCAAATTAAAGTACTGTATATACAGTACTCCAAATTAAAGTAATGTATATACAGTACTCCAAATTAAAGTACTGTGTATACATTACTTTAATTTGGAGTACTGTATATACATTACTTTAATTTGGAGTACTGTATATACAGTACTTTAATCTGGAGTACTGTATATACATTACTTTAATTTGGAGTACTGTATATACAGTACCTTAATTTGGAGAGCTGCATATACATTACTTTAATTTGGAGTGCTGTATACATTAATTTAATTAGGAGTACTGTATATATTACTTTAATTTGGAGTACTGTATACATTATTTTAATTTGGAGTACTGTATACATTAGTTTAATTTGGAGTACTGTGTATACATTAGTTTAATTTGGAGTACTGTATGTACAGTACTTTAATTTCGAGTACTGTATATATATTACTTTAATTTGGAGTACTGTATATACATTAATTTAATTTGAAGCACTGTATATACAGTACTTTAATTTGGAGTACTGTATATACAGTACTTTAATTTGGAGTACTGTATATACATTACTTTAATTTGGAGTACTGTATATACAGTACTTTAATTAGGAGTACTGTGTATACATTACCTTAATTAGGAGTACTGTATATACACTACTTTAATTAGGAGTACTTTATATACATTACTTTAATTTGGAGTACTGTATACACATTACTTTAATTTCGAGTACTGTATATACATTACTTTAATTTGGAGTACTGTATATACATTACTTTAATTTGGAGTACTGTATATACATTACCTAAATTTGGAGTACTGTATATACATTACTTTAATTTGGAGTACTGTATATACAGTACTTTAATCTGGAGTACTGTAAATACATTACTTTAATTTGGAGTACTGTATATACAGTACCTTAATTTGGAGAGCTGTATATACATTACTTTAATTTGGAGTAGTGTATACATTACTTTAATTTGGAGTACTGTATATATTACTTTAATTTGGAGTACTATATACATTATTTTAATTTGGAGTACTGTATACATTACTTTAATTTGGAGTACTGTATATACATTACTTTAATTTGGAGTACTGTATATACAGTACTTTAATCTGGAGTACTGTATATACATTACTTTAATTTGGAGTACTGTATATACAGTACCTTAATTTGGAGAGCTGTATATATTACTTTAATTTGGAGTACTGTATATATTACTTTAATTTGGAGTACTGTACACATTAGTTTAATTTGGAGTACTGTATATACAGTACCTTAATTTGGAGAGCTGTATATACATTACTTTAATTTGGAGTAGTGTATACATTACTTTAATTTGGAGTACTGTATATATTACTTTAATTTGGAGTACTATATACATTATTTTAATTTGGAGTACTGTATACATTACTTTAATTTGGAGTACTGTATATACATTACTTTAATTTGGAGTACTGTATATACAGTACTTTAATCTGGAGTACTGTATATACATTACTTTAATTTGGAGTACTGTATATACAGTACCTTAATTTGGAGAGCTGTATATATTACTTTAATTTGGAGTACTGTATATATTACTTTAATTTGGAGTACTGTACACATTAGTTTAATTTGGAGTACTGTATATACAGTACCTTAATTTGGAGAGCTGTATATACATTACTGTAATTTGGAGTACTGTATATACAGTACTTTGATTTGGAGTACTGTATATACAGTACTTTAATCTGGAGTACTGTATATACATTACTTTAATTTGGAGTACTGTATATACATTACTTTAATTTGGAGTACTGTATATACATTACTTTAATTTGGAGTACTGTATATATTACTTTAATCTGGAGTACTGTATATACATTACTTTAATTTGGAGTACTGTATATACAGTACCTTAATTTGGAGAGCTGTATATACATTACTGTAATTTGGAGTACTGTATATACAGTAGTTTAATTTGGAGTACTGTATATACAGTACTTTAATCTGGAGTACTGTATATACATTACTTTAATCTGGAGTACTGTATACATATTACTTTAATTTGGAGTACTGTATATACATTACTTTAATTTGGAGCACTGTATATATAGTACCTTAATTTGGAGTACTGTATATACAGTACTCCAAATTAAAGTAATGTATTTACAGTACTCCAAATTAAAGTAATGTATACACAGTACTCCAAATTAAAGTAATGTATATACAGTACTCCAAATTAAAGTACTGTATATACAGTACTCCAAATTAAAGTAATGTATATACAGTACTCCAAATTAAAGTAATGTATATACAGTACTCCAAATTAAAGTACTGTGTATACAGTACTCCAAATTAAAGTACTGTATATACAGCTCTCCAAATTAAAGCAATATATATACAGTACTCCAAATTAAAGTAATGTATATACAGTACTCCAAATTAAAGTAATATGTATACAGTACTCCAGATTAAAGTAATGTATATACAGTACTCCAGATTAAAGTACTGTATATACAGTACTCCAAATTAAACTACTGTATATACAGTACTCCAAATTACAGTAATGTATATACAGCTCTCCAAATTAAGGTACTGTATATACAGTACTCCAAATTAAAGTAATGTATATACAGTACTCCAGATTAAAGTAATATATACAGTACTCCAAATTAAAGTAATGTATATACAGTACTCCAAATTAAAGTAATGTATATACAGTACTCCAAATTAAAGTAATGTATATACAGTACTCCAGATTAAAGTACTGTATATACAGTACTCCAAGTCAAAGTACTGTATATACAGTACTCCAAATTACAGTAATGTATATACAGCTCTCCAAATTAAGGTACTGTATATACAGTACTCCAAATTAAACTAATGTGTACAGTACTCCAAATTAAAGTAATATATACAGTACTCCAAATTAAAGTAATATATACAGCTCTCCAAATTAAGGTACTGTATATACAGTACTCCAAATTAAAGTAATGTATATACAGTACTCCAGATTAAAGTACTGTATATACAGTACTCCAAATTAAAGTAATGTATATACAGTACTCCAAATTAAAGTCATGTATACAGTACTCCAAATTAAAATAATGTATACAGTACTCCAAATTAAAGTAATATATACAGTACTCCAAATTAAAGTAATGTATACACTTCTCCAAATTAAAGTAATGTATATACAGCTCTCCAAATTAAGGTACTGTATATACAGTACTCCAAATTAAAGTAATGTATTTACAGTACTCCAGATTAA
The DNA here is from genome assembly GCA_035772405.1 of Chrysogorgia sp. JL179-B06. NCBI lineage: Eukaryota > Metazoa > Cnidaria > Anthozoa > Scleralcyonacea > Chrysogorgiidae > Chrysogorgia > Chrysogorgia sp. JL179-B06. The sequence continues at coordinate 1,350,983 of JAYKKM010000074.1, read as the reverse complement.
AGTACTGTATATACAGTACTCCAAATTAAAGTAATGTATATACAGTACTCCAAATTTAGGTAATGTATATACAGTACTCCAAATTAAAGTAATGTATATACAGTACTCCAAATTAAAGTAATGTATATACAGTACTCGAAATTAAAGTAATGTGTATACAGTACTCCAAATTAAAGTAATGTATATAAAGTACTCCTAATTAAAGTAGTGTATATACAGTACTCCTAATTAAGGTAATGTATACACAGTACTCCTAATTAAAGTACTGTATATACAGTACTCCAAATTAAAGTAATGTATATACAGTACTCCAAATTAAAGTACTGTATATACAGTACTCCAAATTAAAGTACTGTATATACAGTGCTTCAAATTAAATTAATGTATATACATTACTCCAAATTAAAGTAATATATATACAGTACTCGAAATTAAAGTACTGTACATACTGTACTCCAAATTAAACTAATGTATACACAGTACTCCAAATTAAACTAATGTATACAGTACTCCAAATTAAAATAATGTATACAGTACTCCAAATTAAAGTAATATATACAGTACTCCTAATTAAATTAATGTATACAGCACTCCAAATTAAAGTAATGTATATGCAGCTCTCCAAATTAAGGTACTGTATATACAGTACTCCAAATTAAAGTAATGTATATACAGTACTCCAGATTAAAGTACTGTATATACAGTACTCCAAATTAAAGTAATGTATATACAGTACTCCAAATTAAAGTAATGTATATACAGTACTCGAAATTAAAGTAATGTGTATACAGTACTCCAAATTAAAGTAATGTATATAAAGTACTCCTAATTAAAGTAGTGTATATACAGTACTCCTAATTAAGGTAATGTATACACAGTACTCCTAATTAAAGTACTGTATATACAGTACTCCAAATTAAAGTAATGTATATACAGTACTCCAAATTAAAGTACTGTATATACAGTACTCCAAATTAAAGTACTGTATATACAGTGCTTCAAATTAAATTAATGTATATACATTACTCCAAATTAAAGTAATATATATACAGTACTCGAAATTAAAGTACTGTACATACTGTACTCCAAATTAAACTAATGTATACACAGTACTCCAAATTAAACTAATGTATACAGTACTCCAAATTAAAATAATGTATACAGTACTCCAAATTAAAGTAATATATACAGTACTCCTAATTAAATTAATGTATACAGCACTCCAAATTAAAGTAATGTATATGCAGCTCTCCAAATTAAGGTACTGTATATACAGTACTCCAAATTAAAGTAATGTATATACAGTACTCCAGATTAAAGTACTGTATATACAGTACTCCAAATTAAAGTAATGTATATACAGTACTCCAAATTAAAGTAATGTATATACAGTACTCCAAATTAAAGTAATGTATACAGTACTCCAAATTAAAATAATGTATAGAGTACTCCAAATTAAAGTAATATATACAGTACTCCAAATCAAAGTAATGTATACACTACTCCACATTAAAGTAATGTATATACAGCTCTCCAAATTAAGGTACTGTATATACAGTACTCCAAATTAAAGTAATGTATTTACAGTACTCCAGATTAAAGTACTGTATATACAGTACTCCAAATTAAAGTAATGTATATACAGTACTCCAAATTTAGGTAATGTATATACAGTACTCCAAATTAAAGTAATGTATACACAGTACTCCAAATTAAAGTAATGTATATACAGTACTCCAAATTAAAGTAATGTGTATACAGTACTCCAAATTAAAGTAATGTAATATACAGTACTCCTAATTAAAGTAGTGTATATACAGTACTCCTAATTAAAGTAATGTATATACAGTACTCCTAATTAAAGTAATGTATACACAGTACTCCTAATTAAAGTACTGTATATACAGTACTCCAAATTAAAGTAATATATATACAGTACTCCAAATTAAAGTAATGTATATACACTACTCCAAATTAAAGTAATGTATATACAGTACTCCAAATTAAAGTACTGTATATACAGTACTCCAAATTAAAGTAATGTATTTACAGTACTCCAAATTAAAGTAATGTATATACAGTACTCCAAATTAAAATAATGTATACACAGTACTCCAAATTGAAGTAATGTATATACAGTACTCCAAATTAAAGTAATGTATATACAGCTCTCCAAATTAAAGTAATATATATATACAGTACTCCAAATTAAAGTAATGTATATACAGTACTCCAAATTAAAGTATTGTATACACAGTACTCCAAATTACAGTAATGTATATACCGCTCTCCAAATTAAGGTACTATATATACAGTACTCCAAATTAAAGTAATGTATATACAGTACTCCAAATTAAAGTAATGTATATACAGTACTCCAAATTAAAGTACTGTATTTACAGTACTCCAAATTAAAGTAATGTATATACAGTACTCCAAATTAAAGTAATGTATATACAGTACTCCAAATTAAAGTAATGTATATACAGTACTCCAAATTAAAGTTCTGTTTATACAGTACTCCAAATTAAAGTACTGTATATACAGCTCTCCAAATTAAAGCAATATATATACAGTACTCCAAATTAAAGTAATGTATATACAGTACTCCAAATTAAAGTAATGTATATACAGTACTCCAAATTAAAGTAATATGTATACAGTACTCCAGATTAAAGTAATGTATATACAGTACTCCAGATTAAAGTACTGTATATACAGTACTCCAAATTAAAGTACTGTATATACAGTACTCCAAATTACAGTAATGTATATACAGCTCTCCAAATTAAGGTACTGTATATACAGTACTCCAAATTAAAGTAATGTATATACAGTACTCCAGATTAAAGTAATATATACAGTACTCCAAATTAAAGTAATGTATATACAGTACTCCAAATTAAAGTAATGTATATACAGTACTCCAAATTAAAGTAACGTATATACAGTACTCCAGATTAAAGTACTGTATATACAGTACTCCAAATCAAAGTACTGTATATACAGTACTCCAAATTACAGTAATGTATATACAGCTCTCCAAATTAAGGTACTGTATATACAGTACTCCAAATTAAACTAATGTGTACAGTACTCCAAATTAAAGTAATATATACAGTACTCAAAATTAAAGTAATGTATATACAGCTCTCCAAATTAAAGTAATATATATATACAGTACTCCAAATTAAAGTAATGTATATACAGTACTCCAAATTAAAGTAATGTATACACAGTACTCCAAATTACAGTAATGTATATACAGCTCTCCAAATTAAGGTACTATATATGCAGTACTCCAAATTAAAGTAATGTATATACAGTACTCCAAATTAAAGTAATGTATATACAGTACTCCAAATTAAAGTACTGTATATACAGTACTCCAAATTAAAGTAATGTATATACAGTACTCCAAATTAAAGTAATGTATATACAGTACTCCAAATTAAAGTACTGTATATACAGTACTCCAAATTAAAGTTATGTATTTTAAGTACTCCAAATTAAAGTAATGTATACACAGTACTCCAAATTAAAGTAACGTATATACAGTACTCCAAATTAAAATACTGTATATACAGCACTTCAAATTAAAGTAGTGTATATACAGTACTCCAAAGTAATGTATATACAGTACTCCAAATTACAGTAATGTATATACAGTACTCCAGATTAAAGTACTGTATATACAGTACTCCAAATTAAAGTAATGTATATACAGTACTCCAAATTAAAGTAATGTATATACAGTACTCCTAATTAAAGTAATGTATACAGTACTCCAAATTAAAATAATGTATAGAGTACTCCAAATTAAAATAATATATACAGTACTCCAAATCAAAGTAATGTATACACTACTCCAAATTAAAGTAATGTATATACAGCTCTCCAAATTAAGGTACTGTATATACAGTACTCCAAATTAAAGTAATGTATTTACAGTACTCCAGATTAAAGTACTGTATATACAGCACACCAAATTAAAGTAATGTATATACAGTACTCCAAAATTAGGTAATGTATATACAGTACTCCAAATTAAATTAATGTATATACAGTACTCCAAATTAAAGTAATGTATATACAGTACTCCAAATTAAAATAATGTATACAGTACTCCAAATTAAAATAATGTATACAGTACTCCAAATTAAAGTAATATATACAGTACTCCAAATTAAAGTAATGTATACACTACTCCAAATTAAAGTAATCTATATACAGCTCTCCAAATTAAGGTACTGTGTATACAGTACTCCAAATTAAAGTAATGTATTTACAGTAATCCAAATTAAAGTAATGTATACACAGTACTCCAAATTAAAGTAACGTATATACAGTACTCCAAATTAAAGTACTGAATATACAGCACTTCAAATTAAAGTAGTGTATATACAGTACTCCAAAGTAATGTATATACAGTACTCCAAATTAAAGTAATGTATATACAGTACTCCAAATTACAGTATACTCCAAATTAAAGTAATGTATATACAGCTCTCCAAATTAAGGTACTATATATACAGTACTCCAAATTAAAGTAATGTATACACAGTACTCCAAATTAAAGTAATGTATATACAGTACTCCAAATTAAAGTAATGTATATACAGTACTCCAAATTAACGTACTGTATATACAGCTCTCCAAATTAAAGTTATATATATACAGTACTCTAAATTAAAGTAATGTATATACAGTACTCCAAATTAAAGTAATGTATATACAGTACTCCAAATTAAAGTACTGTATATACAGTAATCCAAATTAAAGTAATGTATATACAGTACTCCAAATTAAAGTAGTGTATATACAGTACTCCAAATTAAAGTAATGTATACACAGTACTCCAAATTAAATTAATGTATATACAGTACTCCAAATTAAAGTAATGTATATACAGCTCTCCAAATTAAAGTAATATATACATACAGTACTCCAAATTAAAGTAATGTATATACAGTACTCCAAATTAAAGTAATGCATACACAGTACTCCAAATTACAGTAATGTATATACATCTCTCCAAATTAAGGTACTATATATACAGTACTCCAAATTAAAGTAATGTATATACAGTACTCCAAATTAAAGTAATGTATATACAGTACTCCAAATTAAAGTACTGTGTATACAGTACTCCAAATTAAAGTAATGTATATACAGTACTCCAAATTAGAGTAATGTATATACAGTACTCCAAATTAAAGTAATGTATATACAGTACTCCAAATTAAAGTACTGTGTATACAGTACTCCAAATTAAAGTACTGTATATACAGCTCTCCAAATTAAAGCAATATATATACAGTACTCCAAATTAAAGTAATGTATATACAGTACTCCAAATTAAAGTAATGTATATACAGTACTCCAAATTAAAGTAATGTTTATACAGTACTCCAGATTAAAGTAATGTATATACAGTACTCCAGATTAAAGTACTGTATATACAGTACTCCAAATTAAAGTACTGTATATACAGTACTCCAAATTACAGTAATGTATATACAGCTCTCCAAATTAAGGTACTGTATATACAGTACTCCAAATTAAAGTAATGTATATACAGTACTCCAGATTAAAGTACTGTATATACAGTACTCCAAATTAAAGTAATGTATATACAGTACTCCAAATTAAAGTAATGTATATACAGTACTCCAAATTAAAGTAATGTATATACAGTACTCCAAATTAAAGTACTGTGTATACAGTACTCCAAATTAAAGTACTGTATATACAGTACTCCAAATTAAAGTAATGTATATACAGTACTCCAGATTAAAGTACTGTATATACAGTACTCCAAATTAAAGTAATGTATATACAGTACTCCAAATTAAAGTAATGTATACAGTACTCCAAATTAAAATAATGTATAGAGTACTCCAAATTAAAGTAATATATACAGTACTCCAAATCAAAGTAATGTATACACTACTCCACATTAAAGTAATGTATATACAGCTCTCCAAATTAAGGTACTGTATATACAGTACTCCAAATTAAAGTAATGTATTTACAGTACTCCAGATTAAAGTACTGTATATACAGTACTCCAAATTAAAGTAATGTATATACAGTACTGCAAATTTAGGTAATGTATATACAGTACTCCAAATTAAAGTAATGTATACACAGTTCTCCAAATTAAAGTAATGTATATACAGTACTCCAAATTAAAGTAATGTGTATACAGTACTCCAAATTAAAGTAATGTATATACAGTACTCCTAATTAAAGTAGTGTATATACAGTACTCCTAATTAAAGTAATGTATATACAGTACTCCTAATTAAAGTAATGTATACACAGTACTCCTAATTAAAGTACTGTATATACAGTACTCCAAATTAAAGTAATATATATACAGTACTCCAAATTAAAGTAATGTATATACACTACTCCAAATTAAAGTAATGTATATACAGTACTCCAAATTAAAGTACTGTATATACAGTACTCCAAATTAAAGTAATGTATTTACAGTACTCCAAATTAAAGTAATGTATATACAGTACTCCAAATTAAAGTAATGTATACACAGTACTCCAAATTGAAGTAATGTATATACAGTACTCCAAATTAAAGTAATGTATATACAGCTCTCCAAATTAAAGTAATATATATATATATACAGTACTCCAAATTAAAGTAATGTATATACAGTACTCCAAATTAAAGTAATGTATACACAGTACTCCAAATTAAAGTAATGTATATACAGTACTCCAAATTAAAGTAATGTATATACAGTACTCCAAATTAAAGTAATGTATATACAGTACTCCAAATTAAAAGTAATGTATATATACAGTACTCCAAATTAAAGTAATGTATATACAGTACTCCAAATTAAAGTAATGTATATACAGTACTCCAAATTAAAGTAATGTATATACAGTACTACTCCAAATTAAAGTAATGTATATACAGTACTCCAAAAATTAAAGTAATGTATATACAGTTACTCCAAATTAAAAGTAATATGTATACAGTACTCCAGATTAAAGTAATGTATATACAGTACTCCAGATTAAAGTACTGTATATACAGTACTCCAAATTAAAGTACTGTATATACAGTACTCCAAATTACAGTAATGTATATACAGCTCTCCAAATTAAGGTACTGTATATACAGTACTCCAAATTAAAGTAATGTATATACAGTATTCCAGATTAAAGTAATATATACAGTACTCCAAATTAAAGTAATGTATATACAGTACTCCAAATTAAAGTAATGTATATACAGTACTCCAAATTAAAGTAATGTATATACAGTACTCCAGATTAAAGTACTGTATATACAGTACTCCAAATCAAAGTACTGTATATACAGTACTCCAAATTACAGTAATGTATATACAGCTCTCCAAATTAAGGTACTGTATATACAGTACTCCAAATTAAACTAATGTGTACAGTACTCCAAATTAAAGTAATATATACAGTACTCCAAATTAAAGTAATATATACAGCTCTCCAAATTAAGGTACTGTATATACAGTACTCCAAATTAAAGTAATGTATACACAGTACTCCAGATTAAAGTACTGTATATACAGTACTCCAAATTAAAGTAATGTATATACAGTACTCCAAATTAAAGTAATGTATACAGTACTCCAAATTAAAATAATGTATACAGTACTCCAAATTAAAGTAATATATACAGTACTCCAAATTAAAGTAATGTATACACTACTCCAAATTAAAGTAATGTATATACAGCTCTCCAAATTAAGGTACTGTATATACAGTACTCCAAATTAAAGTAATGTATTTACAGTACTCCAGATTAAAGTACTGTATATACAGTACTCCAAATTAAAGTAATGTATATACAGTACTCCAAATTTAGGTAATGTATATACAGTACTCCAAATTAAAGTAATGTATATACAGTACTCCAAATTAAAGTAATGTATATACAGTACTCGAAATTAAAGTAATGTGTATACAGTACTCCAAATTAAAGTAATGTATATACAGTACTCCTAATTAAAGTAGTGTATATACAGTACTCCTAATTAAGGTAATGTATACACAGTACTCCTAATTAAAGTACTGTATATACAGTACTCCAAATTAAAGTAATGTATATACAGTACTCCAAATTAAAGTACTGTATATACAGCTCTCCAAATTAAAGTTATATATATACAGTACTCCAAATTAAAGTAATGTATATACAGTACTCCAAATTAAAGTAATGTATATACAGTACTCCAAATTAAAGTACTGTATATACAGTACTACAAATTAAAAGTAATGTATATAGAGTACTCCAAATTAAAGTAATATATATACAGTACTCCAAATTAAAGTAATGTATATACACAGTACTCCAAATTAAATTAATGTATATACAGTACTCCAAATTAAAGTAATGTATATACAGCTCTCCAAATTAAAGTAATATATATATACAGTACTCCAAATTAAAGTAATGTATATACAGTACTCCAAATTAAAGTACTGTATATACAGCTCTCCAAATTAAAGTTATATATATACAGTACTCCAAATTAAAGTAATGTATATACAGTACTCCAAATTAAAGTAATGTATATACAGTACTCCAAATTAAAGTACTGTATATACAGTACTACAAATTAAAGTAATGTATATAGAGTACTCCAAATTAAAGTAATATATATACAGTACTCCAAATTAAAGTAATGTATACACAGTACTCCAAATTAAATTAATGTATATACAGTACTCCAAATTAAAGTAATGTATATACAGCTCTCCAAATTAAAGTAATATATATATACAGTACTCCAAATTAAAGTAATGTATATACAGTACTCCAAATTAAAGTAATGCATACACAGTACTCCAAATTACAGTAATGTATATACATCTCTCCAAATTAAGGTACTATATATACAGTACTCCAAATTAAAGTAATGTATATACAGTACTCCAAATTAAAGTAATGTATATACAGTACTCCAAATTAAAGTACTGTGTATACAGTACTCCAAATTAAAGTAATGTATATACAGTACTCCAAATTAGAGTAATGTATATACAGTACTCTCCAAATTAAAGAAATGTATATACAGTACTCCAAATTAAAGTACTGTGTATACAGTACTCCAAATTAAAGTACTGTATATACAGCTCTCCAAATTAAAGCAATATATATACAGTACTCCAAATTAAAGTAATGTATATACAGTACTCCAAATTAAAGTAATGTATATACAGTACTCCAAATTAAAGTAATGTGTATACAGTACTCCAGATTAAAGTAATGTATATACAGTACTCCAGATTAAAGTACTGTATATACAGTACTCCAAATTAAAGTACTGTATATGCAGTACTCCAAATTACAGTAATGTATATACAGCTCTCCAAATTAAGGTACTGTATATACAGTACTCCAAATTAAAGTAATGTATATACAGTACTCCAGATTAAAGTACTGTATATACAGTACTCCAAATTAAAGTAATGTATATACAGTACTCCAAATTAAAGTAATGTATATACAGTACTCCAAATTAAAGTAATGTATACAGTACTCCAAATTAAAATAATGTATAGAGTACTCCAAATTAAAGTAATATATATACAGTACTCCAAATCAAAGTAATGTATACACTACTCCACATTAAAGTAATGTATATACAGCTCTCCAAATTAAGGTACTGTATATACAGTACTCCAAATTAAAGTAATGTATTTACAGTACTCCAGATTAAAGTACTGTATATACAGTACTCGAAATTAAAGTAATGTATATACAGTACTCCAAATTTAGGTAATGTATATACAGTACTCCAAATTAAAGTAATGTATACACAGTACTCCAAATTACAGTAATGTATATACAGCTCTCCAAATTAAGGTACTATATATACAGTACTCCAAATTAAAGTAATGTATATACAGTACTCCAAATTAAAGTACTGTATATACAGTACTCCAAATTAAAGTAATGTATATACAGTACTCCAAATTAAAGTAATGTATATACAGTACTCCAAATTAAAGTAATGTATATACAGTACTCCAAATTAAAGTAATGTATATACAGTACTCCAAATTAAAGTACTGTATATACAGTACTCCAAATTAAAGTAATGTATATACAGTACTCCAAATTAAAGTAATGTATATACAGTACTCCAAATTAAAGTAATGTATATACAGTACTCCAAATTAAAGTAATGTATATACAGTACTCCAAATTAAAGTACTGTGTATACAGTACTCCAAATTAAAGTACTGTATATACAGCTCTCCAAATTAAAGCAATATATATACAGTACTCCAAATTAAAGTAATGTATATACAGTACTCCAAATTAAAGTAATGTATATACAGTACTCCAAATTAAAGTAATATGTATACAGTACTCCAGATTAAAGTAATGTATATACAGTACTCCAGATTAAAGTACTGTATATACAGTACTCCAAATTAAAGTACTGTATATACAGTACTCCAAATTACAGTAATGTATATACAGCTCTCCAAATTAAGGTACTGTATATACAGTACTCCAAATTAAAGTAATGTATATACAGTATTCCAGATTAAAGTAATATATACAGTACTCCAAATTAAAGTAATGTATATACAGTACTCCAAATTAAAGTAATGTATATACAGTACTCCAAATTAAAGTAATGTATATACAGTACTCCAGATTAAAGTACTGTATATACAGTACTCCAAATCAAAGTACTGTATATACAGTACTCCAAATTACAGTAATGTATATACAGCTCTCCAAATTAAGGTACTGTATATACAGTACTCCAAATTAAACTAATGTGTACAGTACTCCAAATTAAAGTAATATATACAGTACTCCAAATTAAAGTAATATATACAGCTCTCCAAATTAAGGTACTGTATATACAGTACTCCAAATTAAAGTAATGTATATACAGTACTCCAGATTAAAGTACTGTATATACAGTACTCCAAATTAAAGTAATGTATATACAGTACTCCAAATTAAAGTAATGTATACAGTACTCCAAATTAAAATAATGTATACAGTACTCCAAATTAAAGTAATATATACAGTACTCCAAATTAAAGTAATGTATACACTACTCCAAATTAAAGTAATGTATATACAGCTCTCCAAATTAAGGTACTGTATATACAGTACTCCAAATTAAAGTAATGTATTTACAGTACTCCAGATTAAAGTACTGTATATACAGTACTCCAAATTAAAGTAATGTATATACAGTACTCCAAATTTAGGTAATGTATATACAGTACTCCAAATTAAAGTAATGTATATACAGTACTCCAAATTAAAGTAATGTATATACAGTACTCGAAATTAAAGTAATGTGTATACAGTACTCCAAATTAAAGTAATGTATATACAGTACTCCTAATTAAAGTAGTGTATATACAGTACTCCTAATTAAGGTAATGTATACACAGTACTCCTAATTAAAGTACTGTATATACAGTACTCCAAATTAAAGTAATGTATATACAGTACTCCAAATTAAAGTACTGTATATACAGCTCTCCAAATTAAAGTTATATATATACAGTACTCCAAATTAAAGTAATGTATATACAGTACTCCAAATTAAAGTAATGTATATACAGTACTCCAAATTAAAGTACTGTATATACAGTACTACAAATTAAAGTAATGTATATAGAGTACTCCAAATTAAAGTAATATATATACAGTACTCCAAATTAAAGTAATGTATACACAGTACTCCAAATTAAATTAATGTATATACAGTACTCCAAATTAAAGTAATGTATATACAGCTCTCCAAATTAAAGTAATATATATATACAGTACTCCAAATTAAAGTAATGTATATACAGTACTCCAAATTAAAGTAATGCATACACAGTACTCCAAATTACAGTAATGTATATACATCTCTCCAAATTAAGGTACTATATATACAGTACTCCAAATTAAAGTAATGTATATACAGTACTCCAAATTAAAGTAATGTATATACAGTACTCCAAATTAAAGTACTGTGTATACAGTACTCCAAATTAAAGTAATGTATATACAGTACTCCAAATTAGAGTAATGTATATACAGTACTCCAAATTAAAGAAATGTATATACAGTACTCCAAATTAAAGTACTGTGTATACAGTACTCCAAATTAAAGTACTGTATATACAGCTCTCCAAATTAAAGCAATATATATACAGTACTCCAAATTAAAGTAATGTATATACAGTACTCCAAATTAAAGTAATGTATATACAGTACTCCAAATTAAAGTAATGTGTATACAGTACTCCAGATTAAAGTAATGTATATACAGTACTCCAGATTAAAGTACTGTATATACAGTACTCCAAATTAAAGTACTGTATATGCAGTACTCCAAATTACAGTAATGTATATACAGCTCTCCAAATTAAGGTACTGTATATACAGTACTCCAAATTAAAGTAATGTATATACAGTACTCCAGATTAAAGTACTGTATATACAGTACTCCAAATTAAAGTAATGTATATACAGTACTCCAAATTAAAGTAATGTATATACAGTACTCCAAATTAAAGTAATGTATACAGTACTCCAAATTAAAATAATGTATAGAGTACTCCAAATTAAAGTAATATATACAGTACTCCAAATCAAAGTAATGTATACACTACTCCACATTAAAGTAATGTATATACAGCTCTCCAAATTAAGGTACTGTATATACAGTACTCCAAATTAAAGTAATGTATTTACAGTACTCCAGATTAAAGTACTGTATATACAGTACTCGAAATTAAAGTAATGTATATACAGTACTCCAAATTTAGGTAATGTATATACAGTACTCCAAATTAAAGTAATGTATACACAGTACTCCAAATTACAGTAATGTATATACAGCTCTCCAAATTAAGGTACTATATATACAGTACTCCAAATTAAAGTAATGTATATACAGTACTCCAAATTAAAGTACTGTATATACAGTACTCCAAATTAAAGTAATGTATATACAGTACTCCAAATTAAAGTAATGTATATACAGTACTCCAAATTAAAGTAATGTATATACAGTACTCCAAATTAAAGTACTGTGTATACAGTACTCCAAATTAAAGTACTGTATATACAGCTCTCCAAATTAAAGCAATATATATACAGTACTCCAAATTAAAGTAATGTATATACAGTACTGCAAATTAAAGTAATGTATATACAGTACTCCAAATTAAAGTAATATGTATACAGTACTCCAGATTAAAGTAATGTATATACAGTACTCCAGATTAAAGTACTGTATATACAGTACTCCAAATTAAAGTACTGTATATACAGTACTCCAAATTACAGTAATGTATATACAGCTCTCCAAATTAAAGCAATATATATACAGTACTCCAAATTAAAGTAATGTATATACAGTACTGCAAATTAAAGTAATGTATATACAGTACTCCAAATTAAAGTAATATGTATACAGTACTCCAGATTAAAGTAATGTATATACAGTACTCCAGATTAAAGTACTGTATATACAGTACTCCAAATTAAAGTACTGTATATACAGTACTCCAAATTACAGTAATGTATATACAGCTCTCCAAATTAAGGTACTGTATATACAGTACTCCAAATTAAAGTAATGTATATACAGTACTCCAGATTAAAGTAATATATACAGTACTCCAAATTAAAGTAATGTATATACAGTACTCCAAATTAAAGTAATGTATATACAGTACTCTCAAATTAAAGTAATGTATATACAGTACTCCAGATTAAAGTACTGTATATACAGTACTCCAAATCAAAGTACTGTATATACAGTACTCCAAATTACAGTAATGTATATACAGCTCTCCAAATTAAGGTACTGTATATACAGTACTCCAAATTAAACTAATGTGTACAGTACTCCAAATTAAAGTAATATATACAGTACTCCAAATTAAAGTAATATATACAGCTCTCCAAATTAAGGTACTGTATATACAGTACTCGAAATTAAAGTAGTGTATATACAGTACTCCAGATTAAAGTACTGTATATACAGTACTCCAAATTAAAATAATGTATATACAGTACTCCAAATTAAAGTAATGTATACAGTACTCCAAATTAAAATAATGTATACAGTACTCCAAATTAAAGTAATATATACAGTACTCCAAATTAAAGTAATGTATACACTTCTCCAAATTAAAGTAATGTTATTACAGCTCTCCAAATTAAGGTACTGTATATACAGTACACCAAATTAAAGTAATGTATTTACAGTACTCCAGATTAAAGTATTGTATATACAGTACTCCAAATTAAAGTAATGTATATACAGTACTCCAAATTTAGGTAATGTATATACAGTACTCCAAATTAAAGTAATGTATATACAGTACTCCAAATTAAAGTAATGTATATACAGTACTCGAAATTAAAGTAATGTGTATACAGTACTCCAAATTAAAGTAATGTATATACAGTACTCCTAATTAAAGTAGTGTATATACAGTACTCCTAATTAAGGTAATGTATACACAGTACTCCTAATTAAAGTACTGTATATACAGTACTCCAAATTAAAGTAATGTATATACAGTACTCCAAATTAAAGTACTGTATATACAGTACTCCAAATTAAAGTACTGTATATACAGTGCTTCAAATTAAATTAATGTATATACAGTACTCCAAATTAAAGTAATATATAACAGTACTCGAAATTAAAGTACTGTACATACAGTACTCCAAATTAAACTAATGTATACACAGTACTCCAAATTAAACTAATGTATACAGTACTCCAAATTAAAATAATGTATACAGTACTCCAAATTAAAGTAATATATACAGTACTCCTAATTAAATTAATGTATACAGCACTCCAAATTCAAGTAATGTATATGCAGCTCTCCAAATTAAGGTACTGTATATACAGTACTCCAAATTAAAGTAATGTATATACAGTACTCCAGATTAAAGTACTGTATATACAGTACTCCAAATTAAAGTAATGTATATACAGTACTCCAAATTAAAGTAATGTATATACAGTACTCCCAATTAAAGTAATGTATACAGTACTCCAAATTAAAATAATGTATAGAGTACTCCAAATTAAAGTAATATATACAGTACTCCAAATCAAAGTAATGTATACACTACTCCATATTAAAGTAATGTATATACAGCTCTCCAAATTAAGGTACTGTATATACAGTACTCCAAATTAAAGTAATGTATTTACAGTACTCCAGATTAAAGTACTGTATATACAGTACTCCAAATTAAAGTAATGTATATACAGTACTCCAAATTTAGGTAATGTATATACAGTACTCCAAATTAAAGTAATGTATACACAGTACTCCAAATTAAAGTAATGTATATACAGTACTCCAAATTAAAGTAATGTGTATACAGTACTCCAAATTAAAGTAATGTATATACAGTACTCCTAATTAAAGTAGTGTATATACAGTACTCCTAATTAAAGTAATGTATATACAGTACTCCTAATTAAAGTAATGTATACACAGTACTCCTAATTAAAGTACTGTATATACAGTACTCCAAATTAAAGTAATATATATACAGTACTCCAAATTAAAGTAATGTATATACACTACTCCAAATTAAAGTAATGTATATACAGTACTCCAAATTAAAGTAATGTATACACAGTACTCCAAATTACAGTAATGTATATACAGCTCTCCAAATTAAGGTACTATATATACAGTACTCCAAATTAAAGTAATGTATATACAGTACTCCAAATTAAAGTAATGTATATACAGTACTCCAAATTAAAGTACTGTATTCACAGTACTCCAAATTAAAGTAATGTATATACAGTACTCCAAATTAAAGTAATGTATATACAGTACTCCAAATTAAAGTAATGTATATACAGTACTCCAAATTAAAGTACTGTTTATACAGTACTCCAAATTAAAGTACTGTATATACAGCTCTCCAAATTAAAGCAATATATATACAGTACTCCAAATTAAAATAATGTATATACAGTACTCCAAATTAAAGTAATGTATATACAGTACTCCAAATTAAAGTAATATGTATACAGTACTCCAGATTAAAGTAATGTATATACAGTACTCCAGATTAAAGTACTGTATATACAGTACTCCAAATTAAAGTACTGTATATACAGTACTCCAAATTACAGTAATGTATATACAGCTCTCCAAATTAAGGTACTGTATATACAGTACTCCAAATTAAAGTAATGTATATACAGTACTCCAGATTAAAGTAATATATACAGTACTCCAAATTAAAGTAATGTATATACAGTACTCCAAATTAAAGTAATGTATATACAGTACTCCAAATTAAAGTAACGTATATACAGTACTCCAGATTAAAGTACTGTATATACAGTACTCCAAATCAAAGTACTGTATATACAGTACTCCAAATTACAGTAATGTATATACAGCTCTCCAAATTAAGGTACTGTATATACAGTACTCCAAATTAAACTAATGTGTACAGTACTCCAAATTAAAGTAATATATACAGTACTCCAAATTAAAGTAATGTATATACAGTACTCCAAATTAAAGTAATGTATATACAGTACTCCAAATTAAAGTAATGTATATACAGTACTCCAAATTAAAGTAATGTATATACAGTACTCCAGATTAAAGTACTGTATATACAGTACTCCAAATCAAAGTACTGTATATACAGTACTCCAAATTACAGTAATGTATATACAGCTCTCCAAATTAAGGTACTGTATATACAGTACTCCAAATTAAACTAATGTGTACAGTACTCCAAATTAAAGTAATATATACAGTACTCCAAATTAAAGTAATATATACAGCTCTCCAAATTAAGGTACTGTATATACAGTACTCCAAATTAAAGTAATGTATATACAGTACTCCAGATTAAAGTACTGTATATACAGTACTCCAAATTAAAGTAATGTATATACAGTACTCCAAATTAAAGTAATGTATACAGTACTCCAAATTAAAATAATGTATACAGTACTCCAAATTAAAGTAATATATACAGTACTCCAAATTAAAGTAATGTATACACTACTCCAAATTAAAGTAATGTATATACAGCTCTCCAAATTAAGGTACTGTATATACAGTACTCCAAATTAAAGTAATGTATTTACAGTACTCCAGATTAAAGTACTGTATATACAGTACTCCAAATTAAAGTAATGTATATACAGTACTCCAAATTTAGGTAATGTATATACAGTACTCCAAATTAAAGTAATGTATATACAGTACTCCAAATTAAAGTAATGTATATACAGTACTCGAAATTAAAGTAATGTGTATACAGTACTCCAAATTAAAGTAATGTATATACAGTACTCCTAATTAAAGTAGTGTATATACAGTACTCCTAATTAAGGTAATGTATACACAGTACTCCTAATTAAAGTACTGTATATACAGTACTCCAAATTAAAGTAATGTATATACAGTACTCCAAATTAAAGTACTGTATATACAGCTCTCCAAATTAAAGTTATATATACAGTACTCCAAATTAAAGTAATGTATATACAGTACTCCAAATTAAAGTAATGTATATACAGTACTCCAAATTAAAGTACTGTATATACAGTACTACAAATTAAAGTAATGTATATAGAGTACTCCAAATTAAAGTAATATATATACAGTACTCCAAATTAAAGTAATGTATACACAGTACTCCAAATTAAATTAATGTATATACAGTACTCCAAATTAAAGTAATGTATATACAGCTCTCCAAATTAAAGTAATATATATACAGTACTCCAAATTAAAGTAATGTATATACAGTACTCCAAATTAAAGTAATGCATACACAGTACTCCAAATTACAGTAATGTATATACATCTCTCCAAATTAAGGTACTATATATACAGTACTCCAAATTAAAGTAATGTATATACAGTACTCCAAATTAAAGTAATGTATATACAGTACTCCAAATTAAAGTACTGTGTATACAGTACTCCAAATTAAAGTAATGTATATACAGTACTCCAAATTAGAGTAATGTATATACAGTACTCCAAATTAAAGAAATGTATATACAGTACTCCAAATTAAAGTACTGTGTATACAGTACTCCAAATTAAAGTACTGTATATACAGCTCTCCAAATTAAAGCAATATATATACAGTACTCCAAATTAAAGTAATGTATATACAGTACTCCAAATTAAAGTAATGTATATACAGTACTCCAAATTAAAGTAATGTGTATACAGTACTCCAGATTAAAGTAATGTATATACAGTACTCCAGATTAAAGTACTGTATATACAGTACTCCAAATTAAAGTACTGTATATGCAGTACTCCAAATTACAGTAATGTATATACAGCTCTCCAAATTAAGGTACTGTATATACAGTACTCCAAATTAAAGTAATGTATATACAGTACTCCAGATTAAAGTACTGTATATACAGTACTCCAAATTAAAGTAATGTATATACAGTACTCCAAATTAAAGTAATGTATATACAGTACTCCAAATTAAAGTAATGTATACAGTACTCCAAATTAAAATAATGTATAGAGTACTCCAAATTAAAGTAATATATACAGTACTCCAAATCAAAGTAATGTATACACTACTCCACATTAAAGTAATGTATATACAGCTCTCCAAATTAAGGTACTGTATATACAGTACTCCAAATTAAAGTAATGTATTTACAGTACTCCAGATTAAAGTACTGTATATACAGTACTCGAAATTAAAGTAATGTATATACAGTACTCCAAATTTAGGTAATGTATATACAGTACTCCAAATTAAAGTAATGTATACACAGTACTCCAAATTACAGTAATGTATATACAGCTCTCCAAATTAAGGTACTATATATACAGTACTCCAAATTAAAGTAATGTATATACAGTACTCCAAATTAAAGTACTGTATATACAGTACTCCAAATTAAAGTAATGTATATACAGTACTCCAAATTAAAGTAATGTATATACAGTACTCCAAATTAAAGTAATGTATATACAGTACTCCAAATTAAAGTACTGTGTATACAGTACTCCAAATTAAAGTACTGTATATACAGCTCTCCAAATTAAAGCAATATATATACAGTACTCCAAATTAAAGTAATGTATATACAGTACTGCAAATTAAAGTAATGTATATACAGTACTCCAAATTAAAGTAATATGTATACAGTACTCCAGATTAAAGTAATGTATATACAGTACTCCAGATTAAAGTACTGTATATACAGTACTCCAAATTAAAGTACTGTATATACAGTACTCCAAATTACAGTAATGTATATACAGCTCTCCAAATTAAGGTACTGTATATACAGTACTCCAAATTAAAGTAATGTATATACAGTACTCCAGATTAAAGTAATATATACAGTACTCCAAATTAAAGTAATGTATATACAGTACTCCAAATTAAAGTAATGTATATACAGTACTCCAAATTAAAGTAATGTATATACAGTACTCCAGATTAAAGTACTGTATATACAGTACTCCAAATCAAAGTACTGTATATACAGTACTCCAAATTACAGTAATGTATATACAGCTCTCCAAATTAAGGTACTGTATATACAGTACTCCAAATTAAACTAATGTGTACAGTACTCCAAATTAAAGTAATATATACAGTACTCCAAATTAAAGTAATATATACAGCTCTCCAAATTAAGGTACTGTATATACAGTACTCGAAATTAAAGTAGTGTATATACAGTACTCCAGATTAAAGTACTGTATATACAGTACTCCAAATTAAAGTAATGTATATACAGTACTCCAAATTAAAGTAATGTATACAGTACTCCAAATTAAAATAATGTATACAGTACTCCAAATTAAAGTAATATATACAGTACTCCAAATTAAAGTAATGTATACACTTCTCCAAATTAAAGTAATGTTATTACAGCTCTCCAAATTAAGGTACTGTATATACAGTACACCAAATTAAAGTAATGTATTTACAGTACTCCAGATTAAAGTATTGTATATACAGTACTCCAAATTAAAGTAATGTATATACAGTACTCCAAATTTAGGTAATGTATATACAGTACTCCAAATTAAAGTAATGTATATACAGTACTCCAAATTAAAGTAATGTATATACAGTACTCGAAATTAAAGTAATGTGTATACAGTACTCCAAATTAAAGTAATGTATATACAGTACTCCTAATTAAAGTAGTGTATATACAGTACTCCTAATTAAGGTAATGTATACACAGTACTCCTAATTAAAGTACTGTATATACAGTACTCCAAATTAAAGTAATGTATATACAGTACTCCAAATTAAAGTACTGTATATACAGTACTCCAAATTAAAGTACTGTATATACAGTGCTTCAAATTAAATTAATGTATATACAGTACTCCAAATTAAAGTAATATATATACAGTACTCGAAATTAAAGTACTGTACATACAGTACTCCAAATTAAACTAATGTATACACAGTACTCCAAATTAAACTAATGTATACAGTACTCCAAATTAAAATAATGTATACAGTACTCCAAATTAAAGTAATATATACAGTACTCCTAATTAAATTAATGTATACAGCACTCCAAATTCAAGTAATGTATATGCAGCTCTCCAAATTAAGGTACTGTATATACAGTACTCCAAATTAAAGTAATGTATATACAGTACTCCAGATTAAAGTACTGTATATACAGTACTCCAAATTAAAGTAATGTATATACAGTACTCCAAATTAAAGTAATGTATATACAGTACTCCCAATTAAAGTAATGTATACAGTACTCCAAATTAAAATAATGTATAGAGTACTCCAAATTAAAGTAATATATACAGTACTCCAAATCAAAGTAATGTATACACTACTCCATATTAAAGTAATGTATATACAGCTCTCCAAATTAAGGTACTGTATATACAGTACTCCAAATTAAAGTAATGTATTTACAGTACTCCAGATTAAAGTACTGTATATACAGTACTCCAAATTAAAGTAATGTATATACAGTACTCCAAATTTAGGTAATGTATATACAGTACTCCAAATTAAAGTAATGTATACACAGTACTCCAAATTAAAGTAATGTATATACAGTACTCCAAATTAAAGTAATGTGTATACAGTACTCCAAATTAAAGTAATGTATATACAGTACTCCTAATTAAAGTAGTGTATATACAGTACTCCTAATTAAAGTAATGTATATACAGTACTCCTAATTAAAGTAATGTATACACAGTACTCCTAATTAAAGTACTGTATATACAGTACTCCAAATTAAAGTAATATATATACAGTACTCCAAATTAAAGTAATGTATATACACTACTCCAAATTAAAGTAATGTATATACAGTACTCCAAATTAAAGTAATGTATACACAGTACTCCAAATTACAGTAATGTATATACAGCTCTCCAAATTAAGGTACTATATATACAGTACTCCAAATTAAAGTAATGTATATACAGTACTCCAAATTAAAGTAATGTATACACAGTACTCCAAATTACAGTAATGTATATACAGCTCTCCAAATTAAGGTACTATATATACAGTACTCCAAATTAAAGTAATGTATATACAGTACTCCAAATTAAAGTAATGTATATACAGTACTCCAAATTAAAGTACTGTATATACAGTACTCCAAATTAAAGTAATGTATATACAGTACTCCAAATTAAAGTAATGTATATACAGTACTCCAAATTAAAGTAATGTATATGCAGTACTCCAAATTAAAGTACTGTGTATACAGTACTCCAAATTAAAGTACTGTATATACAGCTCTCCAAATTAAAGCAATATATATACAGTACTCCAAATTAAAGTAATGTATATACAGTACTCCAAATTAAAGTAATGTATATACAATACTCCAAATTAAAGTAATATGTATACAGTACTCCAGATTAAAGTAATGTATATACAGTACTCCAGATTAAAGTACTGTATATACAGTACTCCAAATTAAAGTACTGTATATACAGTACTCCAAATTACAGTAATGTATATACAGCTCTCCAAATTAAGGTACTGTATATACAGTACTCCAAATTAAAGTAATGTATATACAGTACTCCAGATTAAAGTAATATATACAGTACTCCAAATTAAAGTAATGTATATACAGTACTCCAAATTAAAGTAATGTATATACAGTACTCCAAATTAAAGTAATGTATATACAGTACTCCAGATTAAAGTAATATATACAGTACTCCAAATCAAAGTACTGTATATACAGTACTCCAAATTACAGTAATGTCTATACAGCTCTCCAAATTAAGGTACTGTATATACAGTACTCCAAATTAAACTAATGTGTACAGTACTCCAAATTAAAGTAATATATACAGTACTCCAAATTAAAGTAATGTATATACAATACTCCCAAATTAAAGTAATGTATATACAGTACTCCAAATTAAAGTAATGTGTATACAGTACTCCAGATTAAAGTAATGTATATACAGTACTCCAGATTAAAGTACTGAATATACAGTACTCCAAATTAAAGTACTGTATATACAGTACTCCAAATTACAGTAATGTATATACAGCTCTCCAAATTAAGGTACTGTATATACAGTGCTCCAAATTAAAGTAATGTATATACAGTACTCCAGATTAAAGTACTGTATATACAGTACTCCAAATTAAAGTAATATATATACAGTACTCCAAATTAAAGTAATGTATACAGTACTCCAAATTAAAATAATGTATACAGTACTCCAAATTAAAGTAATATATACAGTACTCCAAATTAAAGTAATGTATACACTACTCCAAATTAAAGTAATGTATATACAGCTCTCCAAATTAAGGTACTGTATATACAGTACTCCAAATTAAAGTAATGTATTTACAGTACTCCAGATTAAAGTACTGTATATACAGTACTCCAAATTAAAGTAATGTATATACAGTACTCCAAATTTAGGTAATGTATATACAGTACTCCAAATTAAAGTAATGTATATACAGTACTCCAAATTAAAGTAATGTGTATACAGTACTCGAAATTAAAGTAATGTGTATACAGTACTCCAAATTAAAGTAATGTATATACAGTACTCCTAATTAAAGTAGTGTATATACAGTACTCCTAATTAAGGTAATGTATACACAGTACTCCTAATTAAACTACTGTATATACAGTACTCCAAATTAAAGTAATGTATATACAGTACTCCAAATTAATGTACTGTATATACAGTACTCCAAATTAAAGTACTGTATATACAGTGCTTCAAATTAAATTAATGTATATACAGTACTCCAAATTAAAGTAATATATATACAGTACTCGAAATTAAAGTACTGTACATACAGTACTCCAAATTAAACTAATGCATACACAGTACTCCAAATTAAACTAATGTATACAGTACTCCAAATTAAAATAATGTATACAGTACTCCAAATTAAAGTAATATATACAGTACTCCTAATTAAATTAATGTATACAGCACTCCAAATTAAAGTAATGTATATGCAGCTCTCCAAATTAAGGTACTGTATATACAGTACTCCAAATTAAAGTAATGTATATACAGTACTCCAGATTAAGGTACTGCATATACAGTACTCCAAATCAAAGTACTGTATATACAGTACTCCAAATTACAGTAATGTATATACAGCTCTCCAAATTAAGGTACTGTATATACAGTACTCCAAATTAAACTAATGTGTACAGTACTCCAAATTAAAGTAATATATACAGTACTCCAAATTAAAGTAATGTATATACAGTACTCCAAATTAAAGTAATGTATATACAGTACTCCAAATTAAAGTAATGTGTATACAGTACTCCAGATTAAAGTAATGTATATACAGTACTCCAGATTAAAGTACTGTATATACAGTACTCCAAATTAAAGTACTGTATATACAGTACTCCAAATTACAGTAATGTATATACAGCTCTCCAAATTAAGGTACTATATATACAGTACTCCAAATTAAAGTAATGTATATACAGTACTCCAAATTAAAGTAATGTATATACAGTACTCCAAATTAAAGTACTGTGTATACAGTACTCCAAATTAAAGTAATGTATATACAGTACTCCAAATTAGAGTAATGTATATACAGTACTCCAAATTAAAGAAATGTATATACAGTACTCCAAATTAAAGTACTGTGTATACAGTACTCCAAATTAAAGTACTGTATATACAGCTCTCCAAATTAAAGCAATATATATACAGTACTCCAAATTAAAGTAATGTATATACAGTACTCCAAATTAAAGTAATGTATATACAGTACTCCAAATTAAAGTAATGTGTATACAGTACTCCAGATTAAAGTAATGTATATACAGTACTCCAGATTAAAGTACTGTATATACAGTACTCCAAATTAAAGTACTGTATATGCAGTACTCCAAATTACAGTAATGTATATACAGCTCTCCAAATTAAGGTACTGTATATACAGTACTCCAAATTAAAGTAATGTATATACAGTACTCCAGATTAAAGTACTGTATATACAGTACTCCAAATTAAAGTAATGTATATACAGTACTCCAAATTAAAGTAATGTATATACAGTACTCCAAATTAAAGTAATGTATACAGTACTCCAAATTAAAATAATGTATAGAGTACTCCAAATTAAAGTAATATATACAGTACTCCAAATCAAAGTAATGTATACACTACTCCACATTAAAGTAATGTATATACAGCTCTCCAAATTAAGGTACTGTATATACAGTACTCCAAATTAAAGTAATGTATTTACAGTACTCCAGATTAAAGTACTGTATATACAGTACTCGAAATTAAAGTAATGTATATACAGTACTCCAAATTTAGGTAATGTATATACAGTACTCCAAATTAAAGTAATGTATACACAGTACTCCAAATTACAGTAATGTATATACAGCTCTCCAAATTAAGGTACTATATATACAGTACTCCAAATTAAAGTAATGTATATACAGTACTCCAAATTAAAGTACTGTATATACAGTACTCCAAATTAAAGTAATGTATATACAGTACTCCAAATTAAAGTAATGTATATACAGTACTCCAAATTAAAGTAATGTATATACAGTACTCCAAATTAAAGTACTGTGTATACAGTACTCCAAATTAAAGTACTGTATATACAGCTCTCCAAATTAAAGCAATATATATACAGTACTCCAAATTAAAGTAATGTATATACAGTACTGCAAATTAAAGTAATGTATATACAGTACTCCAAATTAAAGTAATATGTATACAGTACTCCAGATTAAAGTAATGTATATACAGTACTCCAGATTAAAGTACTGTATATACAGTACTCCAAATTAAAGTACTGTATATACAGTACTCCAAATTACAGTAATGTATATACAGCTCTCCAAATTAAGGTACTGTATATACAGTACTCCAAATTAAAGTAATGTATATACAGTACTCCAGATTAAAGTAATATATACAGTACTCCAAATTAAAGTAATGTATATACAGTACTCCAAATTAAAGTAATGTATATACAGTACTCCAAATTAAAGTAATGTATATACAGTACTCCAGATTAAAGTACTGTGTATACAGTACTCCAAATTAAAGTACTGTATATACAGCTCTCCAAATTAAAGCAATATATATACAGTACTCCAAATTAAAGTAATGTATATACAGTACTGCAAATTAAAGTAATGTATATACAGTACTCCAAATTAAAGTAATATGTATACAGTACTCCAGATTAAAGTAATGTATATACAGTACTCCAGATTAAAGTACTGTATATACAGTACTCCAAATTAAAGTACTGTATATACAGTACTCCAAATTACAGTAATGTATATACAGCTCTCCAAATTAAGGTACTGTATATACAGTACTCCAAATTATAGTAATGTATATACAGTACTCCAGATTAAAGTAATATATACAGTACTCCAAATTAAAGTAATGTATATACAGTACTCCAAATTAAAGTAATGTATATACAGTACTCCAAATTAAAGTAATGTATATACAGTACTCCAGATTAAAGTACTGTATATACAGTACTCCAAATCAAAGTACTGTATATACAGTACTCCAAATTACAGTAATGTATATACAGCTCTCCAAATTAAGGTACTGTATATACAGTACTCCAAATTAAACTAATGTGTACAGTACTCCAAATTAAAGTAATATATACAGTACTCCAAATTAAAGTAATATATACAGCTCTCCAAATTAAGGTACTGTATATACAGTACTCGAAATTAAAGTAGTGTATATACAGTACTCCAGATTAAAGTACTGTATATACAGTACTCCAAATTAAAGTAATGTATATACAGTACTCCAAATTAAAGTAATGTATACAGTACTCCAAATTAAAATAATGTATACAGTACTCCAAATTAAAGTAATATATACAGTACTCCAAATTAAAGTAATGTATACACTTCTCCAAATTAAAGTAATGTTATTACAGCTCTCCAAATTAAGGTACTGTATATACAGTACACCAAATTAAAGTAATGTATTTACAGTACTCCAGATTAAAGTATTGTATATACAGTACTCCAAATTAAAGTAATGTATATACAGTACTCCAAATTTAGGTAATGTATATACAGTACTCCAAATTAAAGTAATGTATATACAGTACTCCAAATTAAAGTAATGTATATACAGTACTCGAAATTAAAGTAATGTGTATACAGTACTCCAAATTAAAGTAATGTATATACAGTACTCCTAATTAAAGTAGTGTATATACAGTACTCCTAATTAAGGTAATGTATACACAGTACTCCTAATTAAAGTACTGTATATACAGTACTCCAAATTAAAGTAATGTATATACAGTACTCCAAATTAAAGTACTGTATATACAGTACTCCAAATTAAAGTACTGTATATACAGTGCTTCAAATTAAATTAATGTATATACAGTACTCCAAATTAAAGTAATATATATACAGTACTCGAAATTAAAGTACTGTACATACAGTACTCCAAATTAAACTAATGTATACACAGTACTCCAAATTAAACTAATGTATACAGTACTCCAAATTAAAATAATGTATACAGTACTCCAAATTAAAGTAATATATACAGTACTCCTAATTAAATTAATGTATACAGCACTCCAAATTCAAGTAATGTATATGCAGCTCTCCAAATTAAGGTACTGTATATACAGTACTCCAAATTAAAGTAATGTATATACAGTACTCCAGATTAAAGTACTGTATATACAGTACTCCAAATTAAAGTAATGTATATACAGTACTCCAAATTAAAGTAATGTATATACAGTACTCCCAATTAAAGTAATGTATACAGTACTCCAAATTAAAATAATGTATAGAGTACTCCAAATTAAAGTAATATATACAGTACTCCAAATCAAAGTAATGTATACACTACTCCATATTAAAGTAATGTATATACAGCTCTCCAAATTAAGGTACTGTATATACAGTACTCCAAATTAAAGTAATGTATTTACAGTACTCCAGATTAAAGTACTGTATATACAGTACTCCAAATTAAAGTAATGTATATACAGTACTCCAAATTTAGGTAATGTATATACAGTACTCCAAATTAAAGTAATGTATACACAGTACTCCAAATTAAAGTAATGTATATACAGTACTCCAAATTAAAGTAATGTGTATACAGTACTCCAAATTAAAGTAATGTATATACAGTACTCCTAATTAAAGTAGTGTATATACAGTACTCCTAATTAAAGTAATGTATATACAGTACTCCTAATTAAAGTAATGTATACACAGTACTCCTAATTAAAGTACTGTATATACAGTACTCCAAATTAAAGTAATATATATACAGTACTCCAAATTAAAGTAATGTATATACACTACTCCAAATTAAAGTAATGTATATACAGTACTCCAAATTAAAGTAATGTATACACAGTACTCCAAATTACAGTAATGTATATACAGCTCTCCAAATTAAGGTACTATATATACAGTACTCCAAATTAAAGTAATGTATATACAGTACTCCAAATTAAAGTAATGTATATACAGTACTCCAAATTAAAGTACTGTATTTACAGTACTCCAAATTAAAGTAATGTATATACAGTACTCCAAATTAAAGTAATGTATATACAGTACTCCAAGTTAAAGTAATGTATATACAGTACTCCAAATTAAAGTACTGTTTATACAGTACTCCAAATTAAAGTACTGTATATACAGCTCTCCAAATTAAAGCAATATATATATACAGTACTCCAAATTAAAATAATGTATATACAGTACTCCAAATTAAAGTAATGTATATACAGTACTCCAAATTAAAGTAATATGTATACAGTACTCCAGATTAAAGTAATGTATATACAGTACTCCAGATTAAAGTACTGTATATACAGTACTCCAAATTAAAGTACTGTATATACAGTACTCCAAATTACAGTAATGTATATACAGCTCTCCAAATTAAGGTACTGTATATACAGTACTCCAAATTAAAGTAATGTATATACAGTACTCCAGATTAAAGTAATATATACAGTACTCCAAATTAAAGTAATGTATATACAGTACTCCAAATTAAAGTAATGTATATACAGTACTCCAAATTAAAGTAACGTATATACAGTACTCCAGATTAAAGTACTGTATATACAGTACTCCAAATCAAAGTACTGTATATACAGTACTCCAAATTACAGTAATGTATATACAGCTCTCCAAATTAAGGTACTGTATATACAGTACTCCAAATTAAACTAATGTGTACAGTACTCCAAATTAAAGTAATATATACAGTACTCCAAATTAAAGTAATGTATATACAGTACTCCAAATTAAAGTAATGTATATACAGTACTCCAAATTAAAGTAATGTGTATACAGTACTCCAGATTAAAGTAATGTATATACAGTACTCCAAATTAAAGTACTGTATATACAGTACTCCAAATTAAAGTAATGTATTTACAGTACTCCAAATTAAAGTAATGTATATACAGTACTCCAAATTAAAGTAATGTATACACAGTACTCCAAATTGAAGTAATGTATATACAGTACTCCAAATTAAAGTAATGTATATACAGCTCTCCAAATTAAAGTAATATATATATACAGTACTCCAAATTAAAGTAATGTATATACAGTACTCCAAATTAAAGTAATGTATACACAGTACTCCAAATTACAGTAATGTATATACAGCTCTCCAAATTAAGGTACTATATATACAGTACTCCAAATTAAAGTAATGTATATACAGTACTCCAAATTAAAGTAATGTATATACAGTACTCCAAATTAAAGTACTGTATATACAGTACTCCAAATTAAAGTAATGTATATACAGTACTCCAAATTAAAGTAATGTATATACAGTACTCCAAATTAAAGGAATGTATATGCAGTACTCCAAATTAAAGTACTGTGTATACAGTACTCCAAATTAAAGTACTGTATATACAGCTCTCCAAATTAAAGCAATATATATACAGTACTCCAAATTAAAGTAATGTATATACAGTACTCCAAATTAAAGTAATGTATATACAATACTCCAAATTAAAGTAATATGTATACAGTACTCCAGATTAAAGTAATGTATATACAGTACTCCAGATTAAAGTACTGTATATACAGTACTCCAAATTAAAGTACTGTATATACAGTACTCCAAATTACAGTAATGTATATACAGCTCTCCAAATTAAGGTACTGTATATACAGTACTCCAAATTAAAGTAATGTATATACAGTACTCCAGATTAAAGTAATATATACAGTACTCCAAATTAAAGTAATGTATATACAGTACTCCAAATTAAAGTAATGTATATACAGTACTCCAAATTAAAGTAATGTATATACAGTACTCCAGATTAAAGTAATATATACAGTACTCCAAATCAAAGTACTGTATATACAGTACTCCAAATTACAGTAATGTCTATACAGCTCTCCAAATTAAGGTACTGTATATACAGTACTCCAAATTAAACTAATGTGTACAGTACTCCAAATTAAAGTAATATATACAGTACTCCAAATTAAAGTAATGTATATACAATACTCCAAATTAAAGTAATGTATATACAGTACTCCAAATTAAAGTAATGTGTATACAGTACTCCAGATTAAAGTAATGTATATACAGTACTCCAGATTAAAGTACTGAATATACAGTACTCCAAATTAAAGTACTGTATATACAGTACTCCAAATTACAGTAATGTATATACAGCTCTCCAAATTAAGGTACTGTATATACAGTGCTCCAAATTAAAGTAATGTATATACAGTACTCCAGATTAAAGTACTGTATATACAGTACTCCAAATTAAAGTAATATATATACAGTACTCCAAATTAAAGTAATGTATACAGTACTCCAAATTAAAATAATGTATACAGTACTCCAAATTAAAGTAATATATACAGTACTCCAAATTAAAGTAATGTATACACTACTCCAAATTAAAGTAATGTATATACAGCTCTCCAAATTAAGGTACTGTATATACAGTACTCCAAATTAAAGTAATGTATTTACAGTACTCCAGATTAAAGTACTGTATATACAGTACTCCAAATTAAAGTAATGTATATACAGTACTCCAAATTTAGGTAATGTATATACAGTACTCCAAATTAAAGTAATGTATATACAGTACTCCAAATTAAAGTAATGTGTATACAGTACTCGAAATTAAAGTAATGTGTATACAGTACTCCAAATTAAAGTAATGTATATACAGTACTCCTAATTAAAGTAGTGTATATACAGTACTCCTAATTAAGGTAATGTATACACAGTACTCCTAATTAAACTACTGTATATACAGTACTCCAAATTAAAGTAATGTATATACAGTACTCCAAATTAATGTACTGTATATACAGTACTCCAAATTAAAGTACTGTATATACAGTGCTTCAAATTAAATTAATGTATATACAGTACTCCAAATTAAAGTAATATATATACAGTACTCGAAATTAAAGTACTGTACATACAGTACTCCAAATTAAACTAATGCATACACAGTACTCCAAATTAAACTAATGTATACAGTACTCCAAATTAAAATAATGTATACAGTACTCCAAATTAAAGTAATATATACAGTACTCCTAATTAAATTAATGTATACAGCACTCCAAATTAAAGTAATGTATATGCAGCTCTCCAAATTAAGGTACTGTATATACAGTACTCCAAATTAAAGTAATGTATATACAGTACTCCAGATTAAGGTACTGCATATACAGTACTCCAAATCAAAGTACTGTATATACAGTACTCCAAATTACAGTAATGTATATACAGCTCTCCAAATTAAGGTACTGTATATACAGTACTCCAAATTAAACTAATGTGTACAGTACTCCAAATTAAAGTAATATATACAGTACTCCAAATTAAAGTAATGTATATACAGTACTCCAAATTAAAGTAATGTATATACAGTACTCCAAATTAAAGTAATGTGTATACAGTACTCCAGATTAAAGTAATGTATATACAGTACTCCAGATTAAAGTACTGTATATACAGTACTCCAAATTAAAGTACTGTATATACAGTACTCCAAATTACAGTAATGTATATACAGCTCTCCAAATTAAGGTACTGTATATACAGTACTCCAAATTAAAGTAATGTATATACAGTACTCCAGATTAAAGTACTGTATATACAGTACTCCAAATTAAAGTAATGTATATACAGTACTCCAAATTAAAGTAATGTATACAGTACTCCAAATTAAAATAATGTATACAGTACTCCAAACTGAAGTAATATATACAGTACTCCAAATTAAAGTAATGTATACACTACTCCAAATTAAAGTAATGTATATACAGCTCTCCAAATTAAGGTACTGTATATACAGTACTCCAAATTAAAGTAATGTATTTACAGTACTCCAGATTAAAGTACTGTATATACAGTACTCCAAATTTAGGTAATGTATATACAGTACTCCAAATTAAAGTAATGTATATACAGTACTCCAAATTAAAGTAATGTATATACAGTACTCGAAATTAAAGTAATGTGTATACAGTACTCCAAATTAAAGTAATGTATATACAGTACTCCTAATTAAAGTAGTGTATATACAGTACTCCTAATTAAGGTAATGTATACACAGTACTCCTAATTAAAGTACTGTATATACAGTACTCCAAATTAAAGTAATGTATATACAGTACTCCAAATTAAAGTACTGTATATACAGTACTCCAAATTAAAGTACTGTATATACAGTGCTTCAAATTAAATTAATGTATATACAGTACTCCAAATTAAAGTAATATATATACAGTACTCGAAATTAAAGTACTGTACATACAGTACTCCAAATTAAACTAATGTATACACAGTACTCCAAATTAAACTAATGTATACAGTACTCCAAATTAAAATAATGTATACATTACTCCAAATTAAAGTAATATATACAGTACTCATAATTAAATTAATGTATACAGCACTCCAAATTAAAGTAATGTATATGCAGCTCTCCAAATTAAGGTACTGTATATACAGTACTCCAAATTAAAGTAATGTATATACAGTACTCCAGATTAAAGTACTGCATATACAGTACTCCAAATTAAAGTAATGTATATACAGTACTCCAAATTGAAGTAATGTATGTACAGTACTTGAAATTAAAGTAATGTATATACAGTACTCCAATTTAAAGTAATGTATATACAGTATTCCAAATTAAGGTAATGTATATACAGTACTCAATTTAAAGTAATGTATATACAGTACTCCAAATTAAAGTAATGTATATACAGTACTCCAAATTAAGGTAATGTATATACAGTACTCCAAGTTAAAGTAGTGTATATACAGTACTCTAAATTAAGGTAATGTATGTTTGAGTCTACAGTACTCATGTTTGAGCCATGTCTGATTTTTTAACCTGGGTTAAAAAATCAGATCACATCTCCTCTATGCTTAGTAATCTTCACTGGTTGCCATTAAGGTCAAGGATTGAATTTAATTTTTTGAATTATATTTTTTGAATTGAATTTATTCAATTTTACCACAAAGAGTTTCCAAGTATAAAATGTAATAAATATTTACAAGAAAGTGGCGAGGAAGTCCAATAGGAAACCATAGGGCTTATTAAAAATGTGGACTTCCTCCTATTACAAGAAAGAGATAAATTAGCATAATAATAATAATAATAAATTAAGGATATAGTACATATTAGAGTAACGTTTTGTTCAAGGAATTCATTCGTTTAATAGTGCTTTCAATTTTTGCAGAAATAATTTAAAGGAAACAATCAATAATTTCGTCAGAAAGTGAATTAAAGAACTTCGGACCTTGACTTATTGAAAACCGACAGATATTTGTATTGAAAATTTATATAAGAAAAATTGAATTGCAAAAATCTCCAGAAAGATATGTTAAATGAGAGTTGGATGGCGGTGGTATTTTTCTCGCTAGATTATGTCCAATCGGAAAACTATAGTTGTAAATCTCCGTGTACTTTGCAAGAAAATTTGTATACGCTACGGTAGGGTCATTTAAACCCTCAATAACAGACCAGGTTATTCTCATTAAGATACTGTTGATTACTTCCAAACGCTACAGGCCAGGTACCTCTTTATATCAGTGATTTACTGACTCTATATAACCATACTTGCACTTTAAGATCATCTAAACGGATTTGTCCCACTAAATCGAATACCGTAACTCATGGAAACAGCACATTCTCGGTTGTCGCTCCAAAACTCTGGAATTTATTGCCAGAGCAAATAAGAAGTACTGAAAACGAGCATACACATACATGTAATTTGTCTCACAATACTTATTTGTTGCAGCCGCTGCAACAGAATGTTCGTTGCGAAAAGTAGAAGTCATTTATATTTCTTGAACAACAAGTTTCACGGCAAAAGGTATAGCAACGTGCAACTTCACGTATGCAACGTAACTCGCAACGCAATAATGTTGAAATCTTTTGCTCTACACCTCACTTTAGTTATAAATAATCGAGATAAAATAATAGGCTAAATTTCATTTTACTGCGAGAATCTTGAGAGCAAGATGGGCAAAGAACTGGAGAGTATTATATTAAACGATGGCGATCATGGCCAACCGTGCGCAGTCCGGACACAAAAACATTAAAATTAAAATGTATATATGGTCATATATATACTGTATATACCGATAGTCTTTACTTTCGTTTACATACTATATATAGTGCAGTATCGAACACAACATGACATGTATAAAACGCCTTCGTGGAATTGATTCACCGAGAGTCGTGCGTTTGATTACCTGCACACTATATAGTCTGGTATATATATGTTAATATCGCAGCCAAACTCTGGGCTACGGCCTTCGTAGCTCAGAAAGCAGAATTCTATAGTGGACTTGATTCCCAGTCTACACTCACATAAATCCAAAATCAAAGACTTATCCTAATCCACTTATGTTACTTCATACTCCCTCATATTATCAATTTGTTTTGTTCGGAAACCTAGCTTATTTTGAAGTTAACTTTAGTTTCTAGCGACTATCCTTGCATAATACGCTTCCCCTGGATGTTTTTCTTATCCCACCTGTCAATGTGTGACCACACAATAATAAAATATTAGGTACAAGCAAGAAGGTTAGCGTCCTTCACTTGAGAGAGAAAACATAGTGGTCGAATACAGAAGTCTGTGCAAGGAGAACAACGAAGACAAAGATAGACAGAAAGGCAAGTATATGTTTCATTTATTTATTACCATATAAACGAATGAATAAAGATGCAGCTACATTATCGAAAGAACTTGATGTAATAAGTATAAAGTAGTACACGATATAACAAGAGAACTTAACTATAAATCAAAAATACAAACTAAGTAAGACCTCGTTTACACCACGACGCCTGTGAAAAACAATAACGGCAGAGGTATCGTATGTTCACCACTAAAATGTCTTGACTGATTAGCAGGCGTTCACATTAATCTCAAACTTTTCATATAGGACAAAGAAAATAACATGGAAAGCAGTTTAGGTTACTGTAACCGACGTAAGGTGAAATTGCGCACTAAAGAGGAGTGCAAAAGCTACGGTATTTGTGTTCACACATCACCGCTATAAGTGTTTTCAATTCGCACCGTTTATAGAAATCCTGTTCATATCGTTCCGACTGTA
Source organism: Chrysogorgia sp. JL179-B06 (assembly GCA_035772405.1). Classification (NCBI taxonomy): domain Eukaryota; kingdom Metazoa; phylum Cnidaria; class Anthozoa; order Scleralcyonacea; family Chrysogorgiidae; genus Chrysogorgia; species Chrysogorgia sp. JL179-B06. The sequence goes on along the minus strand of JAYKKM010000074.1, from coordinate 1,315,788 downwards.
TAGCGGTTAAGTTTTCATGATACAATTTCGTTTCGATATCCTGTGAAAACAACGGTGGATTTGTGACTTTTTTGTGTGAACGTTTAGTCATACTTCGATTAATCGGGCCGATTTCTTATATCTTGTTATATCACTGTTATATAGCCGTGGAAATATTCACTAGTGTATCATTGAACTTTGGTGGTTTTCAGTCAACTTCAGTATTCTTTACCGCGTAGGGGGCTGAAACTGACGTCCAATGACCGCCATTTTCAGCTTCACTTTTTGTTATATATATATATATATATATTATATCATTTTGAATATATGTAGTATTTAAAACACGAGAAGGAGCGTTTTACTTTATCATATTTATCTTATCATATTTAAAAGCTTCAAAAAAAATTGATTGTAATCACTAGGGAGTGTACTGGTTTTTATTTTCTATTAGAGGTAAATTGGGTTGATGTATAAATGCAAATTAGCAGGAATTTTATATAAAGTTCGTAGAGACTTTATATAATTTTCATGCTGATTAGTATTCATGGATTTTATCAGGTATAAAAGCCTTGCGCGTGACTAAATACGGAAATGTGATTGGACAATTTGGTTAATGAATATTAATGAGTTTTTGAAATATATATATAACATTTTGAAAAGCTGTGTTCTGATTCGCTAAAAGCCAATGTTTCTAACTGTTTTTAGTAGAAACTGACCATGGTCTATTACAAATGCTGCATTCTGATTGGCTACTCAACCGTCGTCTATTTGTGATAGACAACGTTTGGGAAACGTGTTCAAAACAATGGCAGAAAACTCTCGTTTTGGGGAGGTTTCACATGCTGTTTTGGATAATTTTTTTGAGAATGCCTGATTTGTAATAGTCCACTAATTTGTTTCTACTAAAACAATTAGACAACTCGTCCTCATTGTCTATGAGCGAATAATCAACTCAGGCTTCGGCCTTCGTTGACTATTCTCTCATAGACAACTCGGACTCGTTGTCTAATTGTTAAATAGATCATGGCCAACAACCAATGAGAATGCGCATATAGTAAACAGGTTATTGTATATAAACTGTCGGAGAAGAACCACGAAAATATAAACCCATTTTAATTTTGCTACAGGATGGGTGGTGCTCTCTCGGCTTGGAAAGAAGATCTGATCTCCGGTTGTGACAGGGTCATGGATGAAAAAATCGTGAAGATGCCGGAGATTCTTCAAGATGAACGCTACCTACAGTGGTCCCTCTACGAGAGGTGGAGAAAAAAGAGAAAGGGAACTGCCAAATACGTGCACATGCAGTGCCCACTGGCCAGCGTCCAGAAGTTCTCGAAAGCTGACCAAGACATCAGTGGGCGCCCACGAGCAATCGACTTCGCCATCTTCGCCAACCACAAGGATAACCCGGACGATGAGTCCACCGTGCCAGCGGTCTGTGTTGAGTTGAAGCTCGCCAAGATGAAATCCGACAGTTCGTCTAGTTTCCGCGAACGCTGTCTGAAAGATATTTTCCGCCTCGCGTATTTGCGCCACCACGAGAAAACCCAAAAGGCTTATTTCGTGATGTTTGGAACGGAAAACCAGCTGTTTCAAGTCACGGAAGCTTTAAAAGCTCTGAAAGGAAAGGAGAGCAAGATAAAGTGGAAGCATCTGGAGGAGATTGGTGCCGAGGAAGAGTTGAAGAGGAGTCTGGATTGCACCTGCGACGCGTGCGGCCGCGTGGAGATGTCCTGTCTCAAGAGTGTGGTGCCGAAACTCAAATTGGTTCACGAGAGAGTGGTGATGCACAAGGCGTACTGGTGCAAAATTTGGGAAGTCGATGCCCCTCCTAAGCGATAGGTTTTAAATAAACGTGGTAGAAGTGACGATGTAGATTATAGGAAAGTTATTATGTAAATATTCTGTCAAATTCCGTCTCTTTATCACTTTGTTTTCCAATGACATTGTCATGCGTGACACAATTAAGGGAACCATTTAATTTGAATTATAAGTAAACGTTTTAAAATCTGATGTTATTTATCTTAACTTGGTAAATAAACTCTTTTACTGAATAAATGTATGGGCATACTCAGTCTTATATACACGGGAATATATAAAGAGGATTATATATAATTATATAATGTAAGTAAGTAATATTATATATATATATTTAAAAAACTCATTAATAATGCATGAAGAAAACACAAAGGAAAATCACCACCGTGTCGTATCTTTATATGTGATAAAGATTCATCCTAATTTACATAAACTTTAGCTTTGATTTTCTCGGCTTAGACAACGTTATTTTTCAAAATTACTACGCCAACGAACTTACCAAATGCTGGTCGTTTTTTAAGCCGTTTAAAACACTCGCAGCAGTGTTTTATCAGATATAAAACACTCGGCATCGCCTCGTGTTTTATATCTGATAAAACACTGCTGCTCGTGTTTTAAACATTACTTAAAAAACTCATTAATAATTCATGAGGAAAACACAAAGGAAATCACTACCGTGTCGTAGGTTTTATATGTGATAAAATTTCATCCTATAATTTACATAAACTTTATCTTTGATTTTCTCGGCTTAGACAACATTGATTTTCAAAATTACTACAAAATTACTACTATTAAATCTGATAAAACACTGCTGCTCGTTTATTAAACAGTACATATATATATATATATATATATATATATATATATATATATATATATATATATATATATATATATATATATATATATATATATATATATATATATATATATATATATATATATATATATATATATATATATATATATATATATATATATATATATATATATATATATATATATATATATATATATATATATATATATATATACTGATATATATATATAATATTTACTTAAAACAGTTCGTTGTTACTCAGTTACACGCCGAGAGACGATCTTCAGACAACTGTTGAGATTCTGGTTTAACTATTCTTTTATAGATACTCATACGTCACGGTGTCACTAATGGTGATGATGTCATATACTGATATTGGAGCGCTTTAGGTTGCTTATGTAGAATTTATTCCTGTGGCGGCATTTTGAATAAATTTCGGTTCGTTTGTTCAGAAGATGTCCTTTGTCGGCTTTCATAATGCATAACTTTTCTTCGAACACCGTTTCTTCGATACATTTTCTACGTGACACCGTGACGTATGAGTATCCATAAAAGAATAGTTAAACCAGAATCTCAACAGTTGTCTGAAGATCGTCTCTCGGCGTGAAACTCTGAGTAACAACGAACTGTTTTAAGTAAATATTCTATGTTCGCTCTATCATTAACGATATTGAGCACTCTATTTAACGTCAATATTCAGTATTTATTTCGTTTTATTTTATATATATATATATGTTCTCAAGATTTATGGTGAAGGAAAATTTCGAGTGTTGGAATATATAAATTTTAAGACCAAACCGGGACTAGTTGCGAAAAATGCAACTTCAAGGCCTTCCGGCTGGCTAGTGCAGAGCTCTGACCACTGAGCTACGGAAGCCGTTGCCGAGAGCCTAGTCACGAGTTCTGTATATAGTGGTGGTAATGCCGGGATAAGATTCTGGGTATATTACAGGTAATATTTGGCATTTCACTCGATTAAACTACATGTTGAAAGGATTTATGGTGAAGGAAAATTTCGAGTGATGGAATATATACATTTTAAGACCAAACCGGGACCAGTTGCGAAAAATGCAACTTCAAGGCATATAGTCTATTAAATGTGGTAACGCGTGCCTAACATTTTGTTGCTGATTACTTCCGTAATTCCTAACGCTAATTAAAATTCATTCTGAGAGCGAATCGATATACTATTTCTCGCCGAGGGAGACTAAACATGTGGGACTAGAAAGAAGGCTTAGAAGATCGATCTTCTAGCCCCACTAGGACCCACTAGTCTAAATTACGGCTTTAACCCATTTAGACTATGCGATACTGGTGACACATCACTGATTTGGATTGTAGTTCTTGAATTTGCTTCAATACCCACGAAACAATAGCTCAAAGTCGAGTATAACTCTATCCAATTTCCCTTGCGGGAGACACGCTTTCATTGGTTGATACATGATCACATGTTTCTTAACTGCTGACAGGTTTCCAAATTATGTGCGTCTGCTTTCTCTACGTTTTGTTTTTCAATCTGGATGTTGGTTGTGTAATTTTATTCCTTGCAAAGATCGAATTCCCATGTTGCTGAAATCGTGTATTGTTTATAAATACACGACCTGTCAATGCTGTGAAGCATTAGTGTACTGGGGCGAACTCGCCTTCATTTACATACGCGAATCTCAGAACACATGGGGCTTTCTCCTTTGACGGGCAAGAAACGAGCAACCACTTCGCTTTCTATATAACATCCAAGCTCATTCTCGTCAAACATGTCACACCGTTTCTCCTGATGATTTTTCTATTATTTCTTCCTATCGTTATAGTCTTCTGAAAACTCTTCATTCGAGAGAGTTGTGGCTCTAAATATAAACCGTCTCCCAACAAGAACATCTAGTCCATACCGCTTTCTCTTTTCTAATTATTTTCTCTTCCGTAATTAAGTGGGACAGGCCAAATTTTCAAGGCTAACGTCTGCTGTGTGATTTTTGACTGATTTGCAAGATATTTGATTGGACCGAATTGGACGCAAAATTGGATTATCATAATCCAATTTTGCGGCCAATTGTAGTCCTACTCTACTACTAGTCCAATATGTCGTTATGTTTCGTTCTTACTTACTTGTATAACTAGGAGTAATCAAAGATTATGTAAGTGCGTTCGATGCATGTGGACCAGTAAATGGTGAATGAAGATTGGTTTATAAACATAAATTATGCTGTAGCTAACGAATTATGAAAATAAACAAAGCTAATAAATATATTACAGCGTCTTAAGTGAAGGAGACACTGTAACCTCAATGTTTTTGACAACGGTGACATCCTGCATGATTTCCGTATGTTGTTTTAATATTAGAATTTAGAAGCTATATTCAGTAGCGACTGGTCATGCTATGCAAAATTTGAAACGATTTACATATTCAGATCTTTAGAAATATATTGTTTTCAAAATATGCAGATGTTTATAAATTAGCATGGCATGACCAGTTGCTACGGCCAGCTTCGCCACTGGGTATATTTCCCGTTCGTTTGTTCGATTTGAAATTTGACCGCCAGATACCTGTAAATCGTTCAATTCAGAAATATTGCAAACGTGAAGTTCGATTTAGATGCAATTATTTCAATTTATAACTTCGCGAGGCTTGCTCGTTCCGAGTAAATGTTGTTCGAATTAGATGTATGGCGTTCAAATGGTCAGATTGAATTTTGACATTATAAACGCGCCATATGATTACCGTATGTTATTAAGATGAGTGCTCGACCGTTAGATAAGTCAGCAAATATTACAAACGTGAAGTTTGATTTGGCAAAAGTGTCGCCTGAATTGAAAATTTATAACATCGCGAGCATCGAGTAAATGTTGTTCGAATTAGATGTATGGCGTTCAAATGGTCGTATTGAATTTTGACATTATAAACGCGCCATATGATTACCGTAGTTTAATATTACAAGGCTATATGATCGCCTTAGCTTGATAGCCTTGATATACGTGGCTATTATTCTACGTTCTATTTATTTGATCCTCTATGCTATAGAAAATGTCTAGCATCATTCTGCTGGCATGGTCAGTCCCGAAGCCTAATGCCATAATTTATTCCAAATTCCAAAACGGTAATTTATTCAAAAAGGGGAAAGATTTTATCTTAGTTCTTTTAGCTGTAAAGCACAAGTAACCCATAACATGCAAGATTAGAATGCGTTCTCCTTCGTCGAACGCAATAATCATTGCATGGTTGCTCACATGGCGAGAATTTATGGTGCTTGAACTTCAGTCAGTGATTTATATAGGAGTTAACCTCATAAATCGTCGTAGCTCTTAGCCTCTAGCTAAAATGCAAGACGATCAATCTGATCTGGTTAGTACTCGTTAGTATCTAACATCAAAGACAAAAAATTCGCTGCGGTATCGCAATATTTATATATGAAGCAAGTGTAAAGGGAAATATACTGTGAAATAACGCAAATACCTCAAGTGAAGCTGAATAAATTTAATTTCCAAACAAAATCCGCGACATCAATCTGCCTTGACTTACCAAGGCATTGTGTTTTACAGGGCCAATTTTCACTAAACATCCACAACCTATACTCAATGCGGTATCGCGATGTGATTTTAGTGAAATTTGCGTGAAGTTCATCATCTGAAATGTGACACCGCGCGCAAAATCGACTACGAAGGAATGCTTTGTGACCATTCCTTGTAGTTCCCAGGACACATATCATGCAACTTTGCGTCCTTTTGACCATGTGACAACTTCATGAACTGAATTAGCGCATTAGCGCAATTTCAGAGCAGTTTGGCTCCTCCCACCGGTGTCCACAATTTCTCGCCATATAGATCCGAATTTCAGAAATGAAAATGACCCTTGAATGTTCTGTGGATGTTTTGACAACATTGGGTGCGATTCGTTAATGCAGCAAATGGCTTTGTCGCATGAAACGAGAACCGTAAACGCATCTTTGGAGCATTTAATCTGACTGTACGCTTATTTAACATTTGTTTTTTTGTTCGGTTTACTGTTTCAGTTTCGTTAATAATTAATTGGTGTTCTTATTTTTTGCAGTTTAGACGCATTTACAGCCATTTCAGAGGAGATAAACTCAAAAATTTCCTTGGATTCGCCAGTAGGATTGAGTCTTGGATTTAAGGTCGGGTGACACGTGCGATTTTTTTCTCGCGCCGGCAACGCAACGGGTCAAATTTCATTGCGTTGCCCGCGCGAGCGAAGTGGTTACACGAGCAATGATAGCTTAGCCTACCGCGAACTAGTGCATGTTTTGCCAACATCACAGTCGTCATCCTCTTCCAACAAAAGCATTGCTATTACCACGAGTTCTTTCTTCGACGCCATGTTGGTGTCACACCAACATGGCGTCGAAGAAAGAACTCGTGGTAATAGCAATGCTTTTGTTGGAAGAGGATGACGAAGAGGATATAAAAGAATAAAAACGCATTTGGTGCCGACCCTGGCTTCTAGAGTGAAACAACAAAGGTTATTTCATTCAGCTTCTTCCTGATTTAGCTGCCCACGACACAGCAGGATTTGAGAAATTTATGCTAATTGTTTTTTGAACATTTCAAAAAGATAGTTGATAACCTATCTGAAACGCTTTACAAGAAAGACACAGTAATTACTAATGCGTGAATCAATCAAGCCACCATGTTTGTTTGTTTAGGAACAGAAAGAAACGAGCCTGCGCTACAGCACACTGGCCATACAAAAGCGAATTTCATTGGCTGGCTTAAAATAATCATTGCGTTTCCTGCTGAAACAATGCCTGGGTAATTTGTAAACATTTCAACTTTCCGCAACTATTGCCGAACGCATCGGGTTACAATTGCGTTACCGCGCCAGATATGCGACACGTGCAATTACATCACTCGCGCTGGCAACGCAATGAAATTTGACCAGTTGCGTTGCCGGCGCGAGAAAAAAATCGCACGTCTCACCCGACCTTTAGCCTCCCAATCGAAAAAACGCTCCGTGGTTCCTGTGAAAACAGAGATTTTAGTTTTGAAAACGGTTCAACTGTGCGTGTTTGAACTTTGAAACGAGTCTCAATTTAGTATTTACATGAATTCCAAAAATTCCAATACAATTTTTCAACTACTTCCGCTGACCATGTCACACCGAGGCTCATTATTATTAAAGTCCAGCGACTGTATTTCAACATTCATTTCCACACATTTTGCATTTTCATCTCGATTTTCTTTGAAACAAGGTCACTTTTTTGGATTTCAGACTATACATGCATGGTTGAACAAAGCCTGAAGTTCCCAGCTTGCTGAAGTGCCATCGGCGATGAGCACCGAAGAGTTGTACACAAAAGTGAGTGAAGTACATTATTGTTTGTGTTTATAAACATCAAATTATAGCCAGTACCAACCACTTGAATCGCTGTTCGAATTGTTTGTGTTAGGGCGCTCGAGTTTGGCTGCGGGATGATACCGAGGTGTGGATTCCGGGGCAAGTCTCTCACGATCTTGACAGCAATTTATTGAGCGTTGAATTGGAGAGTGGAGAGGTAGGATTTATGGATGCAATTATAGTCGGTAATTTCTGACAAGTGTGGACACGTTTTGTTAATCATTCGCTCTCTTTCGATGTCAGGGTATTTTACAGTTCCGGAATGAATTTAAGTGGGCAGTCGCAAACTTGAACTACGAGTGAAATATTTGCGACCAGGCGTGAAATTTTCCGCGCGATTATTGGTCAAGTCACCAAGACTTCCAAGACTTCTTTGTTATAACATCTTGGCACAACTGTGGACACTTAAAAAATGCTAAGTGTCATACTGCAACCATTTCGATAGTTAAATGAAATATAAACAGCAATAAGCATTTTCGTATTTCTTTTGCACTGAAACTTGAAAGAACTGGCGTAATTGTTTTCTAGAATTTCGGGATAATTCCGTAAATTTTAGGAAGCGCTATTACGTAAAGTTGCCCAATAAAACGTCTTTCAAACAATACAATAAGCTTTACTCGTCCAAGATTATTCAAATTCCAACCTCTCTCGTTCAAAGTTATTATAGCTAAGATATGTTTTGTATATAATATGTTAAATTCCAGCACATACTGTATATTAAATTTGCATAACATTTTTCCCAGTCAATCTGAATCTACAACTGAAAATAGTATAGTGAAAGAGAAATAATCATGCGAATAAAAATAGAAATAAAATAATTTCATTAAAGCAATCGCAACAACCTGTTTTGTTCCATAATCTCCATAAGAGGGAACCATTATATGTGCAATGTACGTTTTGGTGAAATAAGCAACAGCATGGAGTTATAATATTTTTAATTATAATTTCTTTGCTTTATCTCATTTGTGTGTTTCTTGGGTATGCATAGCCCTAGATTTGGTAAGATATTTATAGTGGTATAATATATCTGTATATCGATCATAGCAATGTTTTTGAGCGGCCCAGACAGGGATTGAACCTGTAATTCTACTGATCACTGCATAACATATATATATTTAAGAAATAGAAACCATTTTCCGTGTTTATGCATACAGTTATAGAAACATGAGTGGAAGTTTGGGAGAACGAGAAATTAGTGGGAACACGAGCCCGCAGGGCATGCGGGCGAGTGTTTCCACGCTATTTCGAGTTCTCCCAAACTTTTACGAGTTCATTACAGGTTCATTACAGGTTTTCATGTAAACACAGAAAGATGTTTTCTATTTCTTTTATAAAATAACACTGAGGAAATAAGTAATAAGACTCTTTTATTAAAATGATGAAAATATACATTCCCTTACGCACGCTAGACAGCGTCGTCAGCTGCTCAAATGAACATAAACGCTCTTAACTGTGAAGAAAAGCATCCAATCTTCTCGTTTTTCTTCTTGTTGGCTGTCACAGAACATATTTATCGACATTTTAGCTGTTTGTTAGCAAAGGTTCGTCTTGCAATCCATTTTATAAAAAAGGCGGGAAAAATCCATGTTTACATACAGTTATATAAACATGGCTCTTAGCCTATAGAGAACCTATAGGCTTCTATAGGAAATTGGAACATTTTCTATATGCGACTTATAATGAAACCTATTAGCCTATAGATGCCTATAGGTGCCTATAGGCTTCTATAGGAAATTGGAACATTGCCTATAGGTGCCTATAGACTTTTTCTGTAAGGGGCAATCAGTGCGCAAGTTTTCAAAATGTTATTTTATAAATATACAGTATATATAACATAAATATACCTGTATATATATATTTAACAAATAGATTCCATTTTGCCGTTGTCTGTTCAGTTATATATGCACAGATGACGTCAGAACGTGGTAAGAACAAAAAAGTGGCCCACGAGACGATAGTCGAGTGGGTCACTGATGTTAGCTTACCATGTTCTGACGTCCTCTGTGCATCTATAACTGAACAGACAACGGCAAAATGGAATCTATTTGTTTTATACAATAAAAATGAAAACAAATCATTCAAAAGGTTTATTAGCTCTTTGGCAATTGCTGGGGCAAAAAATCACATCGGCTGATGTGATCTGGCGTGATATGGCGTGATATGGCGTGAGCTGATGTGATCCGTGCATCTGTCCTCTAATAGATCATGGCCAACAACCAATGAGAATGCGCATAGTAAACAGGTTTATTATTGTATAAATATATATTGTCAAATACATATATTATGGAAAAAGTGACTGCCCCAACCGGGAATCGAACCCTGGTCTGCGAATCAATGTTTCGGCGCTTTAACCTTTGAGATAATTGAGATACGGTCAGAACAGTTTTTCATATTAACATATACATATTAAATTCCCCGCTTTCACTTGACACCAACAGGCAGACATCACATCTAACCATAATGTGGAGCAAGGCCTCTCGAGCGCATTTCCCAAAGTAGTGAAGCGAGACACAACTTCTAGTTTGTATACAGAGGACTTTAAGAATAATTAATTAATATATATATATATAGAGGACTTTAAGAATAATTAATTAATATATATATATATATATATATATATATATATATATATACAGTATAATGATATATATATATATAATATATATATATATATATATATATATATATATATATATATATATATATATATATATATATATATATATATATATATATATATATATATATATATATATATATATATATATATATATATATATATATATATAATATATATATATATATATATATATATATATATATA
>JAYKKM010000074.1:1227500-1300000 GCA_035772405.1 Chrysogorgia sp. JL179-B06 | reverse complement strand
GGTTCGGCAACGGCTGATTCAAAAGAAGCAATTATCATGGGAGATTTAAATGTTAATTATCACAAAAGAGATGACCACCCTCAGATTAAAACATCTATTTCGGTCAATGGTTTTAAACAAATTGTAAAGAAAGCAACCCGAATAACCTTAAACACCACCACGTTAATCGATATATAATTATTACCAACAACTCCTCAGTCATTGCTTGCACGGACGTTGTACCAATAGCCTTCAGTGACCATGACTTAATAGGATGTGTTAGAAAACTAAATCATCTTAAGTATGCTTCGAAAATTATTAATTGTCGAAATACGAAGAAATACAATAAGGAACTGATGTGTGACGAATTATGTAAACAAGACTGGACACCCCCGTTTACAAGTCAAATGATGTAAATTCAGCCTGGATCTACATGAAAGATATAATTTTATCATGTTTTGATAAGATAGCACCTGCTATAAAGAAACGTATCCGTGGAAAGCCATCTCCATGGATGACGGATGAGATAAAAAAAGCGATGAATGTTCGCGATAAGCTATTACGTAAGTCCAGGAAAACAAAATCCGAATCTGATACGCTTGCATATAAGAAGAAGCGTAATGAAGTGAATTCTTTATTGAACAAATCAAAGCAAGCCTACTACAAACATTTGCTAAATGAAACGTCAAACAACTTGGACAAATTTTGGAATACCATAAAGAAGTTATATCCGAACAATCCTACTAAACCATCCTTGCCGGTGTTTAAGATAGATTCAACTAACACCTCTGACCCATCAATAATATCAAATGCATTCTGCTCATACTTTAGCACCGTTGTATCATCTCTTAAAAGGAAAACATTTTTACTAAGAGACTGTGTTTGGACTTTTGTGGAAAAACAAAGCGCAAAAACAGATTGCCGGTTTAAGTTTAAAACAGCAACGGTTCAACAAGTGTGTAAGCAATTAGAATCGCTAAAACGGAAAAAATCTACTGGATTGGATGACATACCGGCATATCTACTAAAGGACTGTGCTGGAGTTATTGCTAAACCTCTAACCCATATCATCAATAGTTCTTTGACTACAGGTGTGTTCCCTACTGACTGGAAACTTTCGAAATTAATACCGATACCAAAATCTAAACCACATAATTGCATTGAAAATTATCGTCCAATCTCAGTGATTCCTGCTATATCTAAAGTAATTGAAAAGCTCGTTCACCGTCAACTATCAACCTATTTAGAGAATAATAACCTCCTACACGAGAGCCAATTTGGTTTTCGCAAAGGACGCTCTACCGAGTTAGCAGCAACGTTATTTATTGACAATGTTAAAAGAAAAGTTGATGAAGGCAAAATGGTTGGTGCTGTTTTAATCGATTTAACGAAGGCGTTTGACACTCTTAACCATGGAAAACTTCTAAGTAAGCTAGAAAGTTATGGCATATTGGATAATGAATATCAGTGGTTCCAAGATTATCTTTTTAATCGAAATCAGCAAGTGTTGTATAAGGGTTGCTTGTCTACAGCTGGGAAAGTTACATCTGGCGTACCACAGGGTTCCATCCTTGGCCCCCTTCTTTTCATTGTTTTCTTCAATGAATTTTCATCCTGCCTTAAACATTCTAATGTCACCATTTATGCGGATGATACGGTTATCTATGTTGCTGGAAAAGATACCTTTATCATCGAAACTCGACTTTCATCCGATATGAAATCAATTGCTGAATGGTGCGTCGAAAACGAACTGATCTTAAATACTAACCCTGGCAAAACGGAATCAATGTTGTTTGGTACCACTAAGAACCTGGCACAACAACCGAAATCTTTGAATATAATATTTAGAAATCAGTTGATCAACGCTACAACGGCATACAAGTACTTATAGGTGTTCATATCGACCATTCACTGAACATGAACTCCAACTTTAATACCATATATAAGAAGGCCTGTGGACGATTGAGATTATTACGAAAGATAAGACCCTTTCTTAATACAGCGGCAGCAAAAGCGATTTACCAAGGGATGATTCTACCGATCCTGACCTATTGTGGGCTATTAAATTTGCATTTAAGCCAGACGAGAGAGGACAAACTTCTAGCATTTCACTACCGTGCATTGGATATTGTTACATCAAAAACTAACTATGAATTCGATATCAAATCACCTTCCATTATCAATCAAATGAAAGCCTGTCAGTTGGTTCGAAATTATTTAGATGGAAATGTCTGTTCAAATTTTATGAACTACTTTGAGATACACGCACATGAAAGGTCCACTCGAAACAGTGGATACCAACTGAAGCTTCCAAAAATCCGATTGGAATACAGTAGAGGATCCTTTTGCTACATGGGGGCAAAACTTTACAATGACTTGCCTTTAAACATTCGAAAAGCAGAGGATTACAACTCTTTTAATAAGCTTTTAAAAGGATATTTTTAACATTTTTAACATTTTAACATTTTTAATATTTTAGCTGCATTAGTTATTTAGGAATTTTTTGTATTTTACAGTATATTTACAGGACTCACTGACAACAGTTCTTTATTGAACTGAAGTGATCTATCCTGTATAAATATTCGTTTATAAATAAATAAATAAATAAATGGCATTTCCTGCATTTTGAGAGCACTTTTGAGTAAAATCTAAAGACCACAATTATTATATTAATAATAGCACCATTAATAAAAAGAGGCAGTTTTCTGATGGGCCCCAGTGCGGACCGTTTGCACACCCATAGTGCCGCCACTGGTAATGACTAAAATTAAGCTTGTTGTATAAAAAAAACTCGTCAAACTTTAACGTTGTCAAGTTGTTTTATTATATCATTTGAAGTCTATACTAGTGAATGACTCAAATTTGTGGCACCTTATAAAAGCTTCTCCTATAGTTTTTACTGGCTAAACAAGAAAACAAGAAAAAAACAGCTTTCTATTTATATAATAAAGAAGGTTCTAGATATAAAACTTTCACTTAATTGTGGAATTTTAAATTATTAAATATAAAGAGTGCTTGTGGCTGATTTAATTTCGCGAGTGCCTGCTGGTTTCCAACTGCTGGGGAACCAATCAGTTTATGCTTCCCCTTGTGAAAACCAACACTATTTTTTCCCTATTTTTTTCCTAAAAAAACAACTATTTTTTCCTAAAAAAAGCTATTTTATTCAACTATTTTATTAATGGTTATATTATTTTAAACCTATTATAATATTATTTTTACCTATCACTTTGCTATTTTAAATGTTTTTTTTTTGAAACAAAAATAGGCTATTTTCAAGGTTGGGTAGTAGCGAAGTAGTTGTAGTTCGCTACTGTAGCGAACTACAATTTTTACGTAGCGAGTAGTTTTTTACTACATTTTCAAAACAGTATATAGTTGTAGCTGTAGCAAACTACATTTTTTCAGTAGCGAAGTAGTTGATTACTTTTCTTTTTACAACAATCGCTTTTCGCTACTTTTCGAATTTGAGTCAGTCAGCACAACAGACTGAATATGCCGTACAGTCTCGGAGAGTACGCTGAGTGGACGCCTGAACAAAATATATCAAATTAAATTCTAGGCTGTGCCCAGTCCCTCAATTAAATTAGGGACGACTCTCCCCTGTCGGGATTATTTATTAATTATAATTTCCAGAAAATGTATAGCTTTCGCAACAGTTATGGTTATTTCAAGATATATCAATAGAACAAAGAGGTGGTTCAATTTTGGATGTTTTTCAGCCTGTCAGGAAAGAGTTAATAGGGTTAAAATAGCAATAAAAGTAATTTAAAATAGTTCTTAAACAAGGAACTCATCAAAAGAAAATTGGCTATTTTAAGTTATTTTATTTTAAAAATTATTTTATTTATAAAGTTATTTAAAATAGGCTATTTTAAAGTTATTTTATTCTCTACAGTTTTTGTTGTGCCAAAACACTGGTTATTAATAGGGTTAAAATAGCAATGAAAGTCATTTAAAATAGTTTTTATACAAGGAACTCATCTAAAGAAAATTGGCTATTTTAAAGTTATTTTATTTTAAAAGTTATTTTATTTATAAAGTTATTTAAAATAGGCTATTTTAAAGTTATTTTATTCTCTACAGTTTTTGTTGTGCCAAAACACTGGTTACTAATAGAGTTAAAATAGCAATAAATGTCATTTAAAATAGTTCTTATACAAGGAACTCATCTAAAGAAAATTGGCTATTTTAAAGTTATGTTATTTTAAAAGTTATTTTATTTATAAAGTTATTTAAAATAGTCTATTTTAAAGTTATTTTATTCTCTACAGTTTTTGTTGTGCCAAAACACTGGTTATTAATAGGGTTAAAATAGCAATGAAAGTCATTTAAAATAGTTTTTATACAAGGAACTCATCTAAAGAAAATTGGCTATTTTAAAGTTATTTTATTTTAAAAGTTATTTTATTTATAAAGTTATTTAAAATAGGCTATTTTAAAGTTATTTTATTCTCTACGTTTTTGTTGTGCCAAAACACTGGTTATTAATAGAGTTAAAATAGCAATAAATGTCATTTAAAATAGTTCTTATACAAGGAACTCATCTAAAGAAAATTGGCTATTTTAAAGTTATTTTATTTTAAAAGTTATTTTATTTATAAAGTTATTTATAATAGGCTATTTTAAAGTTATTTTATTCTCTACAGTTTTTTTTGTGCCAAAACACTGGTTATTAATAGAGTTAAAATGGCAATAAAAGTCACTTAAAATAGTTCTTATACAAGGAACTCATCTAAAGAAAATTGGCTATTTTAAAGTTATTTTATTTTAAAAGTTATTTTATTTATAAAGTTATTTAAAATAGGCTATTTTAAAGTTATTTTATTCTCTACAGTTTTTGTTGTGCCAAAACACTGGTTATTAATGGAGTTAAAATAGCAATAAAAGTCATTTAAAATAGTTCTTATACAAGGAACTCATCTAAAGAAAATTGGCTATTTTAAAGTTATTTTATTTTAAAAGTTATTTTATTTATAATGTTATTTAAAATAGGCTATTTTAAAGTTATTTTATTCTCTACAGTTTTTGTTGTGCCAAAACACTGGTTATTAATAGAGTTAAAATAGCAATAAAAGTCATTTAAAATAGTTCTTATACAAGGAACTCATCTAAAGATAATTGGCTATTTTAAAGTTATTTTATTTTAAAAGTTATTTTATTTATAAAGTTATTTAAAATAGGCTATTTTAAAGTTATTTTATTCTCTACAGTTTTTGTTGTGCCAAAACACTGGTTATTAATAGAGTTAAACTAGCAATAAAAGTAATATAAAATAGTTCTTATACAAGGAACTCATCTAAAGAAAATTGGCTATTTTAAAGTTATTTTATTTTAAAAGTTATTTTATTTATAAAGTTATTTAAAATAGGCTATTTTAAAGTTATTTTATTCTCTACAGTTTTGGTTGTGCCAAAACACTGGTTATTAATAGAGTTAAAATAGCAATAAAAGTCATTTAAAATAGTTCTTGTACAAGGAACTCATCTAAAGAAAATTTGCTATTTTAAAGTTATTTAATTTTAAAAGTTATTTTATTTATAAAGTTATTTAAAATAGGCCATTTTAAAGTTATTTTATTCTCTACAATTTTTTTTGTGCCAAAACACTGGTTATTAATAGAGTTAAAATGGCAATAAAAGTCATTTAAAATAGTTCTTATACAAGGAACTCATCTAAAGAAAATTGGCTATTTTAAAGTTATTTTATTTTAAAAGTTATTTTATTTATAAAGTTATTTAAAATAGGCTATTTTAAAGTTATTTTATTCTCTACAGTTTTTGTTGTGCCAAAACACTGGTTATTAATAGAGTTAAAATAGCAATAAAAGTCATTTAAAATAGTTCTTATACAAGGAACTCATCTAAAGAAAATTGGCTATTTTAAAGTTATTTTATTTTAAAAGTTATTTTATTTATAAAGTTATTTAAAATAGGCTATTTTAAAGTTATTTTATTATCTACAGTTTTTGTTGTGCCAAAACACTGGTTATTAATAGAGTTAAAATAGCAATAAAAGTCATTTAAAATAGTTCTTATACAAGGAACTCATCTAAAGATAATTGGCTATTTTAAAGTTATTTTATTTTAAAAGTTATTTTATTTATAAATTTATTTAAAATAGGCTATTTTAAAGTTATTTAATTTTAAAAGTTATTTTATTTATAAAGTTATTTAAAATAGACTATTTTAAAGTTATTTTATTCTCTACAGTTTTTGTTGTGCCAAAACACTGGTTATTAATAGAGTTAAAATAGCAATAAAAGTCATTTAAAATAGTTCTTATACAAGGAACTCATCTAAAGATAATTGGCTATTTTAAAGTTATTTTATTTTAAAAGTTATT
Source organism: Chrysogorgia sp. JL179-B06 (assembly GCA_035772405.1). Lineage (NCBI taxonomy): Eukaryota > Metazoa > Cnidaria > Anthozoa > Scleralcyonacea > Chrysogorgiidae > Chrysogorgia > Chrysogorgia sp. JL179-B06. Next base: position 1,293,676 of record JAYKKM010000074.1, on the reverse strand, counting down.
TTATTTATAAAGTTATTTATAATAGGCTATTTTAAAGTTATTTTATTCTCTACAGTTTTTTTTGTGCCAAAACACTGGTTATTAATAGAGTTAAAATGGCAATAAAAGTCACTTAAAATAGTTCTTATACAAGGAACTCATCTAAAGAAAATTGGCTATTTTAAAGTTATTTTATTTTAAAAGTTATTTTATTTATAAAGTTATTTAAAATAGGCTATTTTAAAGTTATTTTATTCTCTACAGTTTTTGTTGTGCCAAAACACTGGTTATTAATAGAGTTAAAATAGCAATAAAAGTCATTTAAAGTAGTTCTTATACAAGGAACTCATCTAAAGAAAATTGGCTATTTTAAAGTTATTTTATTTTAAAAGTTATTTTATTTATAAAGTTATTTAAAATAGGCTATTTTAAAGTTATTTTATTATCTACAGTTTTTGTTGTGCCAAAACACTGGTTATTAATAGAGTTAAAATAGCAATAAAAGTCATTTAAAATAGTTCTTATACAAGGAACTCATCTAAAGATAATTGGCTATTTTAAAGTTATTTTATTTTAAAAGTTATTTTATTTATAAATTTATTTAAAATAGGCTATTTTAAAGTTATTTAATTTTAAAAGTTATTTTATTTATAAAGTTATTTAAAATAGACTATTTTAAAGTTATTTTATTCTCTACAGTTTTTGTTGTGCCAAAACACTAGTTATTAATAGAGTTAAAATAGCAATAAAAGTCATTTAAAATAGTTCTTGTACAAGGAACTCATCTAAAGAACATTTGCTATTTTAAAGTTATTTATTTTAAAAATTATTTTATTTATAAAGTTATTTAAAATAGGCTATTTTAAAGTTATTTAATTTCTCTACAGTTTTTTGTTGTGCCAAAACACTGGTTATTAATAGAGTTAAAATAGCAATAAAAGTCATTTAGAATAGTTCTTATACAAGGAACTCATCTAAAGATAATTGGCTATTTAAAACTTATTTTATTTTAAAAGTTATTTTATTTATAAAGTTATTTAAAATAGCTATTTTAAAGTTATTTAATTCTCTACAGTTTTTGTTGTGCCAAAACACTGGTTATTAATGGAGTTAAAATAGCAATAAAAGTCATTTAAAATAGTTCTTATACAAGGAACTCATCTAAAGAAAGTTGGCTATTTTAAAGTTATTTAATTTTAAAAGTTATTTTATTTATAAAGTTATTTAAAATAGACTATTTTAAAGTTATTTTATTCTCTACAGTTTTTGTTGTGCCAAAACACTAGTTATTAATAGAGTTAAAATAGCAATAAAAGTCATTTAAAATAGTTCTTATACAAGGAACTCATCTAAAGAAAATTTGCTATTTTAAAGTTATTTATTTTAAAAATTATTTTATTTATAAAGTTATTTAAAATAGGCTATTTTAAAGTTATTTTATTCTCTACAGTTTTTGTTGTGCCAAAACACTGGTTATTAATGGAGTTAAAATAGCAATAAAAGTCATTTAAAATAGTTCTTATACAAGGAACTCATCTAAAGAAAATTGGCTATTTTAAAGTTATTTTATTTTAAAAGTTATTTTATTTATAATGTTATTTAAAATAGGCTATTTTAAAGTTATTTTATTCTCTACAGTTTTTGTTGTGCCAAAACACTGGTTATTAATAGAGTTAAAATAGCAATAAAAGTCATTTAAAATAGTTCTTATACAAGGAACTCATCTAAAGATAATTGGCTATTTTAAAGTTATTTTATTTTAAAAGTTATTTTATTTATAAAGTTATTTAAAATAGGCTATTTTAAAGTTATTTTATTCTCTACAGTTTTTGTTGTGCCAAAACACTGGTTATTAATAGAGTTAAACTAGCAATAAAAGTAATATAAAATAGTTCTTATACAAGGAACTCATCTAAAGAAAATTGGCTATTTTAAAGTTATTTTATTTTAAAAGTTATTTTATTTATAAAGTTATTTAAAATAGGCTATTTTAAAGTTATTTTATTCTCTACAGTTTTGGTTGTGCCAAAACACTGGTTATTAATAGAGTTAAAATAGCAAATAAAAGTCATTTAAAATAGTTCTTGTACAAGGAACTCATCTAAAGAAAATTTGCTATTTTAAAGTTATTTAATTTTAAAAGTTATTTTAATTTATAAAGTTATTTAAAATAGGCCATTTTAAAGTTATTTTATTCTCTACAATTTTTTTTGTGCCAAAACACTGCTTATTAATAGAGTTAAAATGGCAATAAAAGTCATTTAAAATAGTTCTTATACAAGGAACTCATCTAAAGAAAATTGGCTATTTTAAAGTTATTTTATTTTAAAAGTTATTTTATTTATAAAGTTATTTAAAATAGGCTATTTTAAAGTTATTTTATTCTCTACAGTTTTTGTTGTGCCAAAACACTGGTTATTAATAGAGTTAAAATAGCAATAAAAGTCATTTAAAATAGTTCTTATACAAGGAACTCATCTAAAGAAAATTGGCTATTTTAAAGTTATTTTATTTTAAAAGTTATTTTATTTATAAAGTTATTTAAAATAGGCTATTTTAAAGTTATTTTATTATCTACAGTTTTTGTTGTGCCAAAACACTGGTTATTAATAGAGTTAAAATAGCAATAAAAGTCATTTAAAATAGTTCTTATACAAGGAACTCATCTAAAGATAATTGGCTATTTTAAAGTTATTATATTTTAAAAGTTATTTTATTTATAAATTTATTTAAAATAGGCTATTTTAAAGTTATTTAATTTTAAAAGTTATTTTATTTATAAAGTTATTTAAAATAGACTATTTTAAAGTTATTTTATTCTCTACAGTTTTTGTTGTGCCAAAACACTGGTTATTAATAGAGTTAAAATAGCAATAAAAGTCATTTAAAATAGTTCTTGTACAACGAACTCATCTAAAGAAAATTTGCTATTTTAAAGTTATTTAATTTTAAAAGTTATTTTATTTATAAAGTTATTTAAAATAGGCCATTTTAAAGTTATTTTATTCTCTACAATTTTTTTTGTGCCAAAACACTGGTTATTAATAGAGTTAAAATGGCAATAAAAGTCATTTAAAATAGTTCTTATACAAGGAACTCATCTAAAGAAAATTGGCTATTTTAAAGTTATTTTATTTTAAAAGTTATTTTATTTATAAAGTTATTTAAAATAGGCTATTTTAAAGTTATTTTATTCTCTACAGTTTTTGTTGTGCCAAAACACTGGTTATTAATAGAGTTAAAATAGCAATAAAAGTAATTTAAAATAGTTCTTATACAAGGAACTCATCTAAAGAAAATTGGCTATTTTAAAGTTATTTAATTTTAAAAGTTATTTTATTTATAAAGTTATTTAAAATAGGCTATTTTAAAGTTATTTAATTTCTCTACAGTTTTTTGTTGTGCCAAAACACTGGTTATTAATAGAGTTAAAATAGCAATAAAAGTCATTTAAAATAGTTCTTATACAAGGAACTCATCTAAAGATAATTGGCTATTTTAAAGTTATTTTATTTTAAAAGTTATTTTATTTATAAAGTTATTTATAATAGGCTATTTTAAAGTTATTTTATTCTCTACAGTTTTTTTTGTGCCAAAACACTGGTTATTAATAGAGTTAAAATGGCAATAAAAGTCACTTAAAATAGTTCGTATACAAGGAACTCATCTAAAGAAAATTGGCTATTTTAAAGTTATTTTATTTTAAAAGTTATTTTATTTATAAAGTTATTTAAAATAGGCTATTTTAAAGTTATTTTATTCTCTACAGTTTTTGTTGTGCCAAAACACTGGTTATTAATGGAGTTAAAATAGCAATAAAAGTCATTTAAAATAGTTCTTATACAAGGAACTCATCTAAAGAAAATTGGCTATTTTAAAGTTATTTTATTTTAAAAGTTATTTTATTTATAATGTTATTTAAAATAGGCTATTTTAAAGTTATTTTATTCTCTACAGTTTTTGTTGTGCCAAAACACTGGTTATTAATAGAGTTAAAATAGCAATAAAAGTCATTTAAAATAGTTCTTATACAAGGAACTCATCTAAAGATAATTGGCTATTTTAAAGTTATTTTATTTTAAAAGTTATTTTATTTATAAAGTTATTTAAAATAGGCTATTTTAAAGTTATTTTATTCTCTACAGTTTTTGTTGTGCCAAAACACTGGTTATTAATAGAGTTAAACTAGCAATAAAAGTAATATAAAATAGTTCTTATACAAGGAACTCATCTAAAGAAAATTGGCTATTTTAAAGTTATTTTATTTTAAAAGTTATTTTATTTATAAAGTTATTTAAAATAGGCTATTTTAAAGTTATTTTATTCTCTACAGTTTTGGTTGTGCCAAAACACTGGTTATTAATAGAGTTAAAATAGCAATAAAAGTCATTTAAAATAGTTCTTGTACAAGGAACTCATCTAAAGAACATTTGCTATTTTAAAGTTATTTATTTTAAAAATTATTTTATTTATAAAGTTATTTAAAATAGGCTATTTTAAAGTTATTTAATTTCTCTACAGTTTTTTGTTGTGCCAAAACACTGGTTATTAATAGAGTTAAAATAGCAATAAAAGTCATTTAAAATAGTTCTTATACAAGGAACTCATCTAAAGATAATTGGCTATTTTAAAGTTATTTTATTTTAAAAGTTATTTTATTTATAAAGTTATTTATAATAGGCTATTTTAAAGTTATTTTATTCTCTACAGTTTTTTTTGTGCCAAAACACTGGTTATTAATAGAGTTAAAATGGCAATAAAAGTCACTTAAAATAGTTCTTATACAAGGAACTCATCTAAAGAAAATTGGCTATTTTAAAGTTATTTTATTTTAAAAGTTATTTTATTTATAAAGTTATTTAAAATAGGCTATTTTAAAGTTATTTTATTCTCTGCAGTTTTTGTTGTGCCAAAACACTGGTTATTAATGGAGTTAAAATAGCAATAAAAGTCATTTAAAATAGTTCTTATACAAGGAACTCATCTAAAGAAAATTGGCTATTTTAAAGTTATTTTATTTTAAAAGTTATTTTATTTATAATGTTATTTAAAATAGGCTATTTTAAAAGTTATTTTATTCTCTACAGTTTTTGTTGTGCCAAAACACTGGTTATTAATAGAGTTAAAATAGCAATAAAAGTCATTTAAAATAGTTCTTATACAAGGAACTCATCTAAAGATAATTGGCTATTTTAAAGTTATTTTATTTTAAAAGTTATTTTATTTATAAAGTTATTTAAAATAGGCTATTTTAAAGTTATTTTATTCTCTACAGTTTTTGTTGTGCCAAAACACTGGTTATTAATAGAGTTAAACTAGCAATAAAAGTAATATAAAATAGTTCTTATACAAGGAACTCATCTAAAGAAAATTGGCTATTTTAAAGTTATTTTATTTTTAAAAGTTATTTTATTTATAAAGTTATTTAAAATAGGCTATTTTAAAGTTATTTTATTCTCTACAGTTTTGGTTGTGCCAAAACACTGGTTATTAATAGAGTTAAAATAGCAATAAAAGTCATTTAAAATAGTTCTTGTACAAGGAACTCATCTAAAGAAAATTTGCTATTTTAAAGTTATTTAATTTTAAAAGTTATTTTATTTATAAAGTTATTTAAAATAGGCCATTTTAAAGTTATTTTATTCTCTACAATTTTTTTTGTGCCAAAACACTGGTTATTAATAGAGTTAAAATGGCAATAAAAGTCATTTAAAATAGTTCTTATACAAGGAACTCATCTAAAGAAAATTGGCTATTTTAAAAGTTATTTTATTTTAAAAGTTATTTTATTTATAAAGTTATTTAAAATAGGCTATTTTAAAGTTATTTTATTCTCTACAGTTTTTGTTGTGCCAAAACACTGGTTATTAATAGAGTTAAAATAGCAATAAAAGTCATTTAAAATAGTTCTTATACAAGGAACTCATCTAAAGAAAATTGGCTATTTTAAAGTTATTTTATTTTAAAAGTTATTTTATTTATAAAGTTATTTAAAATAGGCTATTTTAAAGTTATTTTATTATCTACAGTTTTTGTTGTGCCAAAACACTGGTTATTAATAGAGTTAAAATAGCAATAAAAGTCATTTAAAATAGTTCTTATACAAGGAACTCATCTAAAGATAATTGGCTATTTTAAAGTTATTTTATTTTAAAAGTTATTTTATTTATAAATTTATTTAAAATAGGCTATTTTAAAGTTATTTAATTTTAAAAGTTATTTTATTTATAAAGTTATTTAAAATAGACTATTTTAAAGTTATTTTATTCTCTACAGTTTTTTGTTGTGCCAAAACACTGGTTATTAATAGAGTTAAAATAGCAATAAAAGTCATTTAAAATAGTTCTTGTACAAGGAACTCATCTAAAGAAAATTTGCTATTTTAAAGTTATTTAATTTTAAAAGTTATTTTATTTATAAAGTTATTTAAAATAGGCCATTTTAAAGTTATTTTATTCTCTACAATTTTTTTTGTGCCAAAACACTGGTTATTAATAGAGTTAAAATGGCAATAAAAGTCATTTAAAAATAGTTCTTATACAAGGAACTCATCTAAAGAAAATTGGCTATTTTAAAGTTATTTTATTTTAAAAGTTATTTTATTTATAAAGTTATTTAAAATAGGCTATTTTAAAGTTATTTTATTCTCTACAGTTTTTGTTGTGCCAAAACACTGGTTATTAATAGAGTTAAAATAGCAATAAAAGTAATTTAAAATAGTTCTTATACAAGGAACTCATCTAAAGAAAATTGGCTATTTTAAAGTTATTTAATTTTAAAAGTTATTTTATTTATAAAGTTATTTAAAATAGGCTATTTTAAAGTTATTTTATTATCTACAGTTTTTGTTGTGCCAAAACACTGGTTATTAATAGAGTTAAAATAGCAATAAAAGTCATTTAAAATAGTTCTTATACAAGGAACTCATCTAAAGATAATTGGCTATTTTAAAGTTATTTTATTTTAAAAGTTATTTTATTTATAAATTTATTTAAAATAGGCTATTTTAAAGTTATTTAATTTTAAAAGTTATTTTATTTATAAAGTTATTTAAAATAGGCTATTTTAAAGTTATTTAATTTCTCTACAGTTTTTTGTTGTGCCAAAACACTGGTTATTAATAGAGTTAAAATAGCAATAAAAGTCATTTAGAATAGTTCTTATACAAGGAACTCATCTAAAGATAATTGGCTATTTAAAACTTATTTTATTTTAAAAGTTATTTTATTTATAAAGTTATTTAAAATAGCTATTTTAAAGTTATTTAATTCTCTACAGTTTTTGTTGTGCCAAAACACTGGTTATTAATGGAGTTAAAATAGCAATAAAAGTCATTTAAAATAGTTCTTATACAAGGAACTCATCTAAAGAAAGTTGGCTATTTTAAAGTTATTTAATTTTAAAAGTTATTTTATTTATAAAGTTATTTAAAATAGACTATTTTAAAGTTATTTTTATTCTCTACAGTTTTTGTTGTGCCAAAACACTAGTTATTAATAGAGTTAAAATAGCAATAAAAGTCATTTAAAATAGTTCTTATACAAGGAACTCATCTAAAGAAAATTTGCTATTTTAAAGTTATTTATTTTAAAAATTATTTTATTTATAAAGTTATTTAAAATAGACTATTTTAAAGTTATTTAATTCTCTACAATTTTGTTGTTGTGCCAAAACACTGGTTATTAATAGAGTTAAAATAGCAATAAAAGTCATTTAAAATAGTTCTTATACAAGGAACTCATCTAAAGAAAATTGGCTATTTTAAAGTTATTTTATTTTAAAAAGTTATTTTATTTATAAATTTATTTAAAATAGGTTATTTTAAAGTTATTTTATTCTCTACAGTTTTTGTTGTGCCAAAACACTGGTTATTAATAGAGTTAAAATAGCAATAAAAGTCATTTAAAATAGTTCTTATACAAGGAACTCATCTAAAGAAAGTTGGCTATTTTAAAGTTATTTAATTTTAAAAGTTATTTTATTTATAAAGTTATTTAAAATAGACTATTTTAAAGTTATTTTATTCTCTACAGTTTTTGTTGTGCCAAAACACTAGTTATTAATAGAGTTAAAATAGCAATAAAAGTCATTTAAAATAGTTCTTGTACAAGGAACTCATCTAAAGAAAATTTGCTATTTTAAAGTTATTTATTTTAAAAATTATTTTATTTATAAAGTTATTTAAAATAGGCTATTTTAAAGTTATTTAATTCTCTACAGTTTTTGTTGTGCCAAAACACTGGTTATTAATAGAGTTAAAATAGCAATAAAAGTCATTTAAAATAGTTCTTATACAAGGAACTCATCTAAAGATAATTGGCTATTTAAAACTTATTTTATTTTAAAAGTTATTTTATTTATAAAGTTATTTAAAATAGCTATTTTAAAGTTATTTAATTCTCTACAGTTTTTTTTGTGCCAAAACACTGGTTATTAATGGAGTTAAAATAGCAATAAAAGTCATTTAAAATAGTTCTTATACAAGGAACTCATCTAAAGAAAATTGGCTATTTTAAAGTTATTTTATTTTAAAAGTTATTTTATTTATAAATTTATTTAAAATAGGCTATTTTAAAGTTATTTTATTCTCTACAGTTTTTGTTGTGCCAAAACACTGGTTATTAATAGAGTTAAAATAGCAATAAAAGTCATTTAAAATAGTTCTTATACAAGGAACTCATCTAAAGAAAGTTGGCTATTTTAAAGTTATTTAATTTTAAAAGTTATTTTATTGATAAAGTTATTTAAAATAGACTATTTTAAAGTTATTTTATTCTCTACAGTTTTTGTTGTGCCAAAACACTAGTTTATTAATAGAGTTAAAATAGCAATAAAAGTCATTTAAAATAGTTCTTGTACAACGAACTCATCTAAAGAACATTTGCTATTTTAAAGTTATTTATTTTAAAAATTATTTTATTTATAAAGTTATTTAAAATAGGCTATTTTAAAGTTATTTAATTTCTCTACAGTTTTTTGTTGTGCCAAAACACTGGTTATTAATAGAGTTAAAATAGCAATAAAAGTCATTTAAAATAGTTCTTATACAAGGAACTCATCTAAAGATAATTGGCTATTTAAAACTTATTTTATTTTAAAAGTTATTTTATTTATAAAGTTATTTAAAATAGCTATTTTAAAGTTATTTAATTCTCTACAGTTTTTGTTGTGCCAAAACACTGGTTATTAATGGAGTTAAAATAGCAATAAAAGTCATTTAAAATAGTTCTTATACAAGGAACTCATCTAAAGAAAGTTGGCTATTTTAAAGTTATTTAATTTTAAAAGTTATTTTATTTATAAAGTTATTTAAAATAGACTATTTTAAAGTTATTTTATTCTCTACAGTTTTTGTTGTGCCAAAACACTAGTTATTAATAGAGTTAAAATAGCAATAAAAGTCATTTAAAATAGTTCTTATACAAGGAACTCATCTAAAGAAAATTTGCTATTTTAAAGTTATTTATTTTAAAAATTATTTTATTTATAAAGTTATTTAAAATAGGCTATTTTAAAGTTATTTAATTCTCTACAATTTTTTTGTTGTGCCAAAACACTGGTTATTAATAGAGTTAAAATAGCAATAAAAGTCATTTAAAATAGTTCTTATACAAGGAACTCATCTAAAGAAAATTGGCTATTTTAAAGTTATTTTATTTTAAAAGTTATTTTATTTATAAATTTATTTAAAATAGGCTATTTTAAAGTTATTTTATTCTCTACAGTTTTTGTTGTGCCAAAACACTGGTTATTAATAGAGTTAAAATAGCAATAAAAGTCATTTAAAATAGTTCTTATACAAGGAACTCATCTAAAGAAAGTTGGCTATTTTAAAGTTATTTAATTTTAAAAGTTATTTTATTTATAAAGTTATTTAAAATAGACTATTTTAAAGTTATTTTATTCTCTACAGTTTTTGTTGTGCCAAAACACTAGTTATTAATAGAGTTAAAATAGCAATAAAAGTCATTTAAAATAGTTCTTGTACAAGGAACTCATCTAAAGAAAATTTGCTATTTTAAAGTTATTTATTTTAAAAATTATTTTATTTATAAAGTTATTTAAAATAGGCTATTTTAAAGTTATTTAATTCTCTACAATTTTTTTGTTGTGCCAAAACACTGGTTATTAATAGAGTTAAAATAGCAATAAAAGTCATTTAAAATAGTTCTTATACAACGAACTCATCTAAAGAAAATTGCTATTTAAAAGTTATTTTATTTTAAAAGTTATTTTACTCATAAAGTTATTTAAAATAGGCTATTTAAAGTTATTTTATTCTCTACAGTTTTTTGTTGTGCCAAAACACTGGTTATTAATAGAGTTAAAATAGCAATAAAAGTCATTTAAAATAGTTCTTATACAAGGAACTCATCTAAAGATAATTGGCTATTTAAAACTTATTTTATTTTAAAAGTTATTTTATTTATAAAGTTATTTAAAATAGCTATTTTAAAGTTATTTAATTCTCTACAGTTTTTGTTGTGCCAAAACACTGGTTATTAATGGAGTTAAAATAGCAATAAAAGTCATTTAAAATAGTTCTTATACAAGGAACTCATCTAAAGAAAGTTGGCTATTTTAAAGTTATTTAATTTTAAAAGTTATTTTATTTATAAAGTTATTTAAAATAGACTATTTTAAAGTTATTTTTATTCTCTACAGTTTTTGTTGTGCCAAAACACTAGTTATTAATAGAGTTAAAATAGCAATAAAAGTCATTTAAAATAGTTCTTATACAAGGAACTCATCTAAAGAAAATTTGCTATTTTAAAGTTATTTATTTTAAAAATTATTTTATTTATAAAGTTATTTAAAATAGGCTATTTTAAAGTTATTTAATTCTCTACAATTTTTTTGTTGTGCCAAAACACTGGTTATTAATAGAGTTAAAATAGCAATAAAAGTCATTTAAAATAGTTCTTATACAAGGAACTCATCTAAAGAAAATTGGCTATTTTAAAGTTATTTTATTTTAAAAGTTATTTTATTTATAAATTTATTTAAAATAGGCTATTTTAAAGTTATTTTATTCTCTACAGTTTTTGTTGTGCCAAAACACTGGTTATTAATAGAGTTAAAATAGCAATAAAAGTCATTTAAAATAGTTCTTGTACAAGGAACTCATCTAAAGAAAATTTGCTATTTTAAAGTTATTTATTTTAAAAATTATTTTATTTATAAAGTTATTTAAAATAGGCTATTTTAAAGTTATTTAATTCTCTACAATTTTTTTGTTGTGCCAAAACACTGGTTATTAATAGAGTTAAAATAGCAATAAAAGTCATTTAAAATAGTTCTTATACAAGGAACTCATCTAAAGAAAATTGGCTATTTTAAAGTTATTTTATTTTAAAAGTTATTTTATTTATAAATTTATTTAAAATAGGCTATTTTAAAGTTATTTTATTCTCTACAGTTTTTGTTGTGCCAAAACACTGGTTATTAATAGAGTTAAAATAGCAATAAAAGTCATTTAAAATAGTTCTTGTACAAGGAACTCATCTAAAGAAAATTTGGCTATTTTAAAGTTATTTATTTTAAAAATTATTTTATTTATAAAGTTATTTAAAATAGGCTATTTTAAAGTTATTTTATTCTCTACAGTTTTTGTTGTGCCAGAACACTGGTTATTAATAGAGTTAAAATAGCAATAAAAGTCATTTAAAATAGTTCTTATACAAGGAACTCATCTAAAGAAAGTTGGCTATTTTAAAGTTATTAAATTTTAAAAGTTATTTTATTTATAAAGTTATTTAAAATAGACTATTTTAAAGTTATTTTATTCTCTACAGTTTTTTGTTGTGCCAAAACACTAGTTATTAATAGAGTTAAAATAGCAATAAAAGTCATTTAAAATAGTTCTTGTACAAGGAACTCATCTAAAGAACATTTGCTATTTTAAAGTTATTTATTTTAAAAATTATTTTATTTATAAAGTTATTTAAAATAGGCTATTTTAAAGTTATTTAATTCTCTACAGTTTTTTGTTGTGCCAAAACACTGGTTATTAATAGAGTTAAAATAGCAATAAAAGTCATTTAAAATAGTTCTTATACAAGGAACTCATCTAAAGATAATTGGCTATTTAAACTTATTTTATTTTAAAAGTTATTTTATTTATAAAGTTATTTAAAATAGCTATTTTAAAGTTATTTAATTCTCTACAGTTTTTGTTGTGCCAAAACACTGGTTATTAATGGAGTTAAAATAGCAATAAAAGTCATTTAAAATAGTTCTTATACAAGGAACTCATCTAAAGAAAGTTGGCTATTTTAAAGTTATTTAATTTTAAAAGTTATTTTATTTATAAAGTTATTTAAAATAGACTATTTTAAAGTTATTTTATTCTCTACAGTTTTTGTTGTGCCAAAACACTAGTTATTAATAGAGTTAAAATAGCAATAAAAGTCATTTAAAATAGTTCTTATACAAGGAACTCATCTAAAGAAAATTTGCTATTTTAAAGTTATTTATTTTAAAAATTATTTTATTTATAAAGTTATTTTAAAATAGGCTATTTTAAAGTTATTTAATTCTCTACAATTTTTTTGTTGTGCCAAAACACTGGTTATTAATAGAGTTAAAATAGCAATAAAAGTCATTTAAAATAGTTCTTATACAAGGAACTCATCTAAAGAAAATTGGCTATTTTAAAGTTATTTTATTTTAAAAGTTATTTTATTTATAAATTTATTTAAAATAGGCTATTTTAAAGTTATTTTATTCTCTACAGTTTTTGTTGTGCCAAAACACTGGTTATTAATAGAGTTAAAATAGCAATAAAAGTCATTTAAAATAGTTCTTATACAAGGAACTCATCTAAAGAAAGTTGGCTATTTTAAAGTTATTTAATTTTAAAAGTTATTTTATTTATAAAGTTATTTAAAATAGACTATTTTAAAGTTATTTTATTCTCTACAGTTTTTGTTGTGCCAAAACACTGGTTATTAATAGAGTTAAAATAGCAATAAAAGTCATTTAAAATAGTTCTTGTACAAGGAACTCATCTAAAGAAAATTTGCTATTTTAAAGTTATTTAATTTTAAAAATTATTTTATTTATAAAGTTATTTAAAATAGGCTATTTTAAAGTTATTTAATTCTCTACAATTTTTTGTTGTGCCAAAACACTGGTTATTAATAGAGTTAAAATAGCAATAAAAGTCATTTAAAATAGTTCTTATACAAGGAACTCATCTAAAGAAAATTTGCTATTTAAAAGTTATTTTAAAAGTTATTTTATTTATAAAGTTATTTAAAATAGGCTATTTTAAAGTTATTTTATTCTCTACAGTTTTTTTGTTGTGCCAAAACACTGGTTATTAATAGAGTTAAAATAGCAATAAAAGTCATTTAAAATAGTTCTTATACAAGGAACTCATCTAAAGAAAATTGGCTATTTTAAACTTATTTTATTTTAAAAGTTATTTTATTTATAAAGTTATTTAAAATAGCTATTTTAAAGTTATTTAATTCTCTACAGTTTTTGTTGTGCCAAAACACTGGTTATTAATAGAGTTAAAATAGCAATAAAAGTCATTTAAAATTGTTCTTATACAAGGAACTCATCTAAAGAAAATTTGCTATTTTAAAGTTATTTATTTTAAAAATTATTTTATTTATAAAGTTATTTAAAATAGGCTATTTTAAAGTTATTTAATTCTCTACAATTTTTTTGTTGTGCCAAAAACACTGGTTATTAATAGAGTTAAAATAGCAATAAAAAGTCATTTAAAATAGTTCTTATACAAGGAACTCATCTAAAGAAAATTTGGCTATTTTAAAGTTATTTTATTTTAAAAGTTATTTTATTTATAAAGTTATTTAAAATAGGCTATTTTAAAGTTATTTTATTCTCTACATTTTTTGTTGTGCCAAAACACTGGTTATTAATAGAGTTAAAATAGCAATAAAAGTCATTTAAAATAGTTCTTATACAAGGAACTCATCTAAAGAAAGTTGGCTATTTTAAAGTTATTTATTTTAAAAGTTATTTTATTTATAAAGTTATTTAAAATAGACTATTTTAAAGTTATTTTATTCTCTACAGTTTTTTGTTGTGCCAAAACACTGGTTATTAATAGAGTTAAAATAGCAATAAAAGTCATTTAAAATAGTTCTTATACAAGGAACTCATCTAAAGAAAATTGGCTATTTTAAAAGTTATTTTATTTTAAAAGTTATTTTATTTATAAAGTTATTTAAAATAGCTATTTTAAAGTTATTTAATTCTCTACAGTTTTTTTGTTGTGCCAAAACACTGGTTATTAATAGAGTTAAAATAGCAATAAAAGTCATTTAAAATAGTTCTTATACAAGGAACTCATCTAAAGAAAATTGGCTATTTAAAAGTTATTTTATTTTAAAAGTTATTTTATTTATAAAGTTATTTAAAATAGGCTATTTTAAAGTTATTTTATTCTCTACAGTTTTTGTTGTGCCAAAACACTGGTTATTAATAGAGTTAAAAATAGCAATAAAAGTCATTTAAAATAGTTCTTATACAAGGAACTCATCTAAAGAAAATTGGCTATTTTAAAGTTATTTATTTTAAAAGTTATTTTATTTATAAAGTTATTTAAAATAGACTATTTTAAAGTTATTTTAATTCTCTAACAGTTTTTGTTGTGCCAAAACACTGGTTTATTAATAGAGTTAAAATAGCAATAAAAGTCATTTAAAATAGTTCTTATACAAGGAACTCATCTAAAGAAAATTGGCTATTTTAAAGTTATTTTATTTTAAAAGTTATTTTATTTATAAAGTTATTTAAAATAGGCTATTTTAAAGTTATTTTAATTCTCTACATTTTTTGTTGTGCCAAAACACTGGTTATTAATAGAGTTAAAATAGCAATAAAAGTCATTTAAAATATTTCTTATACAAGGAACTCATCTAAAGAAAATTGGCTATTTTAAAGTTATTATATTTTAAAAGTTATTTTATTTATAAAGTTATTTAAAATAGGCTATTTTAAAGTTATTTGATTCTCTAAAGTTTTTGTTGTGCCAAAACACTGGTTATTAATAGAGGTAAAATAGCAATAAAAGTCATTTAAAATATTTCTTATACAAGGAACTCATCTAAAGAAAATTGGCTATTTTAAAGTTATTTTATTTTAAAAGTTATTTTATTTATAAAGTTATTTAAAATAGGCTATTTTAAAGTTATTTTATTCTCTACAGTTTTGTTGTGCGAAAACACTGGATATTAATAGAGTTAAAATAGCAATAAAAGTCATTTAAAATAGTTCTTATACAAGGAACTCATCTAAAGAAAATTGGCTATTTTAAAGTTATTTAATTTTAAAAATTATTTTATTTATAAAGTTATTTAAAATAGGCTATTTTAAAGTTATTTAAATTCTCTACAGTTTTTTTGTTGTGCGAAAACACTGGTTATTAATAGAGTTAAAATAGCAATAAAAGTCATTTAAAATAGTTCTTATACAAGGAACTCATCTAAAGAAAATTGGCTATTTTAAAGTTATTTTATTTTAAAAGTTATTTTATTTATAAAGTTATTTAAAATAGGCTATTTTAAAGTTATTTTATTCTCTACAGTTTTTGTTGTGCCAAAACACTGGTTATTAATAGAGTTAAAATAGCAATAAAAGTCATTTAAAATAGTTCTTATACAAGGAAAACTCATCTAAAGAAAATTGGCTATTTTAAAGTTATTTATTTTAAAAATTATTTTATTTATAAAGTTATTTAAAATAGGCTATTTTAAAGTTATTTAATTCTCTACAGTTTTTGTTGTGCCAAAACACTGGTTATTAATGGAGTTAAAATAGCAATAAAAGTCATTTAAAATAGTTCTTATACAAGGAACTCATCTAAAGAAAGTTGGCTATTTTAAAGTTATTTATTTTAAAAGTTATTTTATTTATAAAGTTATTTAAAATAGGCTATTTTAAAGTTATTTTATTCTCTACAGTTTTTGTTGTTGTGCCAAAACACTAGTTATTAATAGAGTTAAAATAGCAATAAAAGTCATTTAAAATAGTTCTTATACAAGGAACTCATCTAAAGAAAATTGCTATTTTAAAGTTATTTATTTTAAAAGTGATTTTATTTATAAAGTTATTTAAAATAGGCTATTTTAAAGTTATTTAATTCTCTACAGTTTTTTTGTTGTGCCAAAACACTGGTTATTAATAGAGTTAAAATAGCAATAAAAAGTCATTTAAAATAGTTCTTATACAAGGAACTCATCTAAAGAAATTGGCTATTTTAAAGTTATTTTATTTTAAAAGTTATTTTTATTTATAAAGTTATTTAAAATAGGCTATTTTAAAGTTATTTTATTCTCTACAGTTTTTTGTTGTGCCAAAACACTGGTTATTAATAGAGTTAAAATAGCAATAAAAGTCATTTAAAATAGTTCTTATACAAGGAACTCATCTAAAGAAAATTTGGCTATTTTAAAGTTATTTATTTTAAAAGTTATTTTATTTATAAAGTTATTTAAAATAGGCTATTTTAAAGTTATTTTAATTCTCTACAATTTTTTTGTTGTGCCAAAACACTGGTTATTAATAGAGTTAAAATAGCAATAAAAGTCATTTAAAATAGTTCTTATACAAGGAACTCATCTAAAGAAAATTGGCTATTTTAAAGTTATTTTATTTTAAAAGTTATTTTATTTATAAAGTTATTTAAAATAGGCTATTTTAAAGTTATTTAATTCTCTACAGTTTTTTGTTGTGCCAAAACACTGGTTATTAATAGAGTTAAAATAGCAATAAAAGTCATTTAAAATAGTTCTTATACAAGGAACTCATCTAAAGATAATTGGCTATTTAAAAAGTTATTTTATTTTAAAAGTTATTTTATTTATAAAGTTATTTAAAATAGGCTATTTTAAAGTTATTTAATTCTCTACAGTTTTTGTTGTGCCAAAACACTGGTTATTAATAGAGTTTAAAATAGCAATAAAAGTCATTTAAAATAGTTCTTATACAAGGAACTCATCTAAAGAAAAATTTGGCTATTTTAAAGTTATTTAATTTTAAAAGTTATTTTATTTATAAAGTTATTTAAAATAGACTATTTTAAAGTTATTTAATTCTCTACAGTTTTTTGTTGTGCCAAAACACTGGTTATTAATAGAGTTAAAATAGCAATAAAAGTCATTTAAAATAGTTCTTATACAAGGAACTCATCTAAAGAAAATTGGCTATTTTAAAGTTATTTTAATTTTAAAAGTTATTTTATTTATAAAGTTATTTTAAAATAGGCTATTTTAAAGTTATTTTATTCTCTACAGTTTTTGTTGTTGTGCCAAAACACTGGTTATTAATAGAGTTAAAATAGCAATAAAAGTCATTTAAAATAGTTCTTATACAAGGAACTCATCTAAAGAAAATTGGCTATTTTAAAGTTATTTTATTTTAAAAGTTATTTTATTTATAAAGTTATTTAAAATAGGCTATTTTAAAGTTATTTTATTCTCTACAGTTTTTTGTTGTGCCAAAACACTGGTTATTAATAGAGTTAAAATAGCAATAAAAGTCATTTAAAATAGTTCTTATACAAGGAACTCATCTAAAGAAAATTGGCTATTTAAAAGTTATTTTATTTTAAAAGTTATTTTATTTATAAAGTTATTTAAAATAGGCTATTTTAAAGTTATTTAATTCTCTACAGTTTTTGTTTGTGCCAAAACACTGGTTATTAATAGAGTTAAAATAGCAATAAAAGTCATTTAAAATAGTTCTTATACAAGGAACTCATCTAAAGAAAATTTGCTATTTTAAAGTTATTTATTTTAAAAATTATTTTATTTATAAAGTTATTTAAAATAGGCTATTTTTTAAAGTTATTTAATTCTCTACAATTTTTTTGTTGTGCCAAAACACTGGTTATTAATAGAGTTAAAATAGCAATAAAAAGTCATTTAAAATAGTTCTTATACAAGGAACTCATCTAAAGAAAATTGGCTATTTTAAAGTTATTTATTTTAAAAGTTATTTTATTTATAAAGTTATTTAAAAATAGGCTATTTTAAAGTTATTTTATTCTCTACAGTTTTTGTTGTGCCAAAACACTGGTTATTAATAGAGTTAAAATAGCAATAAAAGTCATTTAAAATAGTTCTTATACAAGGAACTCATCTAAAGAAAATTGGGCTATTTTAAAGTTATTTTATTTTTAAAAGTTATTTTATTTATAAAGTTATTTAAAATAGACTATTTTAAAGTTATTTTTATTCTCTACAGTTTTTGTTGTGCCAAAACACTAGTTATTAATAGAGTTAAAATAGCAATAAAAGTCATTTAAAATAGTTCTTATACAAGGAACTCATCTAAAAGAAAATTTGCTATTTTAAAGTTATTTATTTTAAAAGTTATTTTATTTATAAAGTTATTTAAAATAGGCTATTTTAAAGTTATTTAATTCTCTACAGTTTTTTTGTTGTGCCAAAACACTGGTTATTAATAGAGTTAAAATAGCAATAAAAGTCATTTAAAATAGTTCTTATACAAGGAACTCATCTAAAGAAAATTTGGCTATTTTAAAGTTATTTTATTTTAAAAGTTATTTTATTTATAAAGTTATTTAAAATAGGCTATTTTAAAGTTATTTAATTCTCTACAGTTTTTTGTTGTGCCAAAACACTGGTTATTAATAGAGTTAAAATAGCAATAAAAGTCATTTAAAATAGTTCTTATACAAGGAACTCATCTAAAGAAAATTGGCTATTTTAAAGTTATTTATTTTAAAAATTATTTTATTTATAAAGTTATTTAAAATAGGCTATTTTAAAGTTATTTTATTCTCTACAGTTTTTGTTGTGCCAAAACACTGGTTATTAATAGAGTTAAAATAGCAATAAAAGTCATTTAAAATAGTTCTTATACAAGGAACTCATCTAAAGAAAATTTGCTATTTTAAAGTTATTTATTTTAAAAATTATTTTATTTATAAAGTTATTTAAAATAGGCTATTTTAAAGTTATTTAATTCTCTACAATTTTTTTGTTGTGCCAAAACACTGGTTATTAATAGAGTTAAAATAGCAATAAAAGTCATTTAAAATAGTTCTTATACAAGGAACTCATCTAAAGAAATTGGCTATTTTAAAGTTATTTTATTTTAAAAGTTATTTTATTTATAAAGTTATTTAAAATAGGCTATTTTAAAGTTATTTAATTCTCTACAGTTTTTGTTGTGCCAAAACACTGGTTATTAATAGAGTTAAAATAGCAATAAAAGTCATTTAAAATAGTTCTTATACAAGGAACTCATCTAAAGAAAATTGGCTATTTTAAAGTTATTTATTTTAAAAGTTATTTTATTTATAAAGTTATTTAAAATAGGCTATTTTAAAGTTATTTTATTCTCTACAGTTTTTGTTGTGCCAAAAACACTGGTTATTAATAGAGTTAAAATAGCAATAAAAGTCATTTAAAATAGTTCGTATACAAGGAACTCATCTAAAGAAATTGCTATTTTAAAGTTATTTTATTTTAAAAGTTATTTTATTTATAAAGTTATTTAAAATAGGCTATTTTAAAGTTATTTAATTCTCTACAGTTTTGTGCAAAAACACTGGTTATTAATAGAGTTAAAATAGCAATAAAAGTCATTTAAAATAGTTCTTATACAAGGAACTCATCTAAAGAAAATTGGCTATTTTAAAGTTATTTTATTTTAAAAGTTATTTTATTTATAAAGTTATTTAAAATAGGCTATTTTAAAGTTATTTTATTCTCTACAGTTTTTTGTTGTGCCAAAACACTGGTTATTAATAGAGTTAAAATAGCAATAAAAGTCATTTAAAATAGTTCTTATACAAGGAAACTTCATCTAAAGAAATTGGCTATTTAAAAGTTATTTTATTTTAAAAGTTATTTTATTTATAAAGTTATTTAAAATAGGCTATTTTAAAGTTATTTTAATTCTCTACAGTTTTTGTTGTGCCAAAACACTGGTTATTAATAGAGTTAAAATAGCAATAAAAAGTCATTTAAAATAGTTCTTATACAAGGAACTCATCTAAAGAAAGTTGGCTATTTTAAAGTTATTTAATTTTAAAAGTTATTTTATTTATAAAGTTATTTAAAATAGACTATTTTAAAGTTATTTAATTCTCTACAGTTTTTGTTGTGCCAAAACACTGGTTATTAATAGAGTTAAAATAGCAATAAAAGTCATTTAAAATAGTTCTTATACAAGGAACTCATCTAAAGAAAATTTGCTATTTTAAAGTTATTTAATTTTAAAAGTTATTTTATTTATAAAGTTATTTAAAATAGGCTATTTTAAAGTTATTTATTCTCTACAGTTTTTGTTGTGCCAAAACACTGGTTATTAATAGAGTTAAAATAGCAATAAAAGTCATTTAAAATAGTTCTTATACAAGGAACTCATCTAAAGAAAATTGGCTATTTTAAAGTTATTTTATTTTAAAAGTTATTTTATTTATAAAGTTATTTAAAATAGGCTATTTTAAAGTTATTTTATTCTCTACAGTTTTTGTTGTGCCAAAACACTGGTTATTAATAGAGTTAAAATAGCAATAAAAGTCATTTAAAATAGTTCTTATACAAGGAACTCATCTAAAGAAAATTGGCTATTTTAAAGTTATTTTATTTTAAAAGTTATTTTATTTATAAAGTTATTTAAAATAGGCTATTTTAAAGTTATTTTAATTCTCTACAGTTTTTTGTTGTGCCAAAACACTGGTTATTAATAGAGTTAAAATAGCAATAAAAGTCATTTAAAATAGTTCTTATACAAGGAACTCATCTAAAGAAAATTGGCTATTTTAAAGTTATTTTATTTTAAAAGTTATTTTATTTATAAAGTTTATTTAAAATAGGCTATTTTAAAGTTATTTTATTCTCTACAGTTTTTTGTTGTGCCAAAACACTGGTTATTAATAGAGTTAAAATAGCAATAAAAGTCATTTAAAATAGTTCTTATACAAGGAACTCATCTAAAGAAAATTGGCTATTTTAAAGTTATTTATTTTAAAAGTTATTTTATTTATAAAGTTATTTAAAATAGGCTATTTTAAAGTTATTTAATTCTCTACAGTTTTTTGTTGTGCCAAAACACTGGTTATTAATAGAGTTAAAATAGCAATAAAAGTCATTTAAAATAGTTCTTATACAAGGAACTCATCTAAAGAAAATTTGGCTATTTTAAAGTTATTTTATTTTAAAAGTTATTTTATTTATAAAGTTATTTAAAATAGACTATTTTAAAGTTATTTTATTCTCTACAGTTTTTGTTGTGCCAAAACACTAGTTATTAATAGAGTTAAAATAGCAATAAAAGTCATTTAAAATAGTTCTTATACAAGGAACTCATCTAAAGAAAATTGGCTATTTTAAAGTTATTTAATTTTAAAAGTTATTTTATTTATAAAGTTATTTAAAATAGGCTATTTTAAAGTTATTTTATTCTCTACAGTTTTTTGTTGTGCCAAAACACTGGTTATTAATAGAGTTAAAATAGCAATAAAAGTCATTTAAAATAGTTCTTATACAAAGGAACTCATCTAAAGAAAATTGGCTATTTTAAAGTTATTTTATTTTAAAAATTATTTTATTTATAAATTTATTTAAAATAGGGCTATTTTAAAGTTATTTAATTCTCTACAGTTTTTTTGTTGTGCCAAAACACTGGTTATTAATAGAGTTAAAATAGCAATAAAAGTCATTTAAAATAGTTCTTATACAAGGAACTCATCTAAAGAAAATTGGCTATTTTAAAGTTATTTTATTTTAAAAGTTATTTTATTTATAAAGTTATTTAAAATAGGCTATTTTAAAGTTATTTTATTCTCTACAGTTTTTGTTGTGCCAAAACACTGGTTATTAATAGAGTTAAAATAGCAATAAAAGTCATTTAAAATAGTTCTTATACAAGGAACTCATCTAAAGAAAATTGGCTATTTTAAAGTTATTTATTTTAAAAGTTATTTTATTTATAAAGTTATTTAAAATAGGCTATTTTAAAGTTATTTTATTCTCTACAGTTTTTTGTTTGTGCCAAAACACTGGTTATTAATAGAGTTAAAATAGCAATAAAAGTCATTTAAAATAGTTCTTATACAAGGAACTCATCTAAAGAAAATTGCTATTTTAAAGTTATTTTATTTTAAAAGTTATTTTATTTATAAAGTTATTTAAAATAGGCTATTTTAAAGTTATTTAATTCTCTACAGTTTTTTTGTTGTGCCAAAACACTGGTTATTAATAGAGTTAAAATAGCAATAAAAGTCATTTAAAATAGTTCTTATACAAGGAACTCATCTAAAGAAAATTGGCTATTTTAAAGTTATTTTATTTTAAAAGTTATTTTATTTATAAATTTATTTAAAATAGGCTATTTTAAAGTTATTTTATTCTCTACAGTTTTTGTTGTGCCAAAACACTGGTTATTAATAGAGTTAAAATAGCAATAAAAGTCATTTAAAATAGTTCTTATACAAGGAACTCATCTAAAGAAAGTTGGCTATTTTTAAAGTTATTTAATTTTAAAAGTTATTTTATTTATAAAGTTATTTAAAATAGACTATTTTAAAGTTATTTTATTCTCTACAGTTTTTGTTGTGCCAAAACACTAGTTATTAATAGAGTTAAAATAGCAATAAAAGTCATTTAAAATAGTTCTTGTACAAGGAACTCATCTAAAGAACATTTGCTATTTTAAAGTTATTTATTTTAAAAATTATTTTATTTATAAAGTTATTTAAAATAGGCTATTTTAAAGTTATTTAATTTCTCTACAATTTTTTTGTTGTGCCAAAACACTGGTTATTAATAGGGTTAAAATAGCAATAAAAGTCATTTAAAATAGTTCTTATACAAGGAACTCATCTAAAGAAAATTGGCTATTTTAAAGTTATTTTATTTTAAAAGTTATTTTATTTATAAAGTTATTTAAAATAGGCTATTTTAAAGTTATTTTATTCTCTATAGTTTTTGTTGTGCGAAAACACTGGTTATTAATAGGGTTAAAATAGCAATAAAAGTCATTTAAAATAGTTCTTATACAAGGAACTCATCTAAAGAAAATTTGGCTATTTTAAAGTTATTTAATTTTAAAAGTTATTTTATTTATAAAGTTATTTAAAATAGCTATTTTAAAGTTATTTAATTCTCTACAGTTTTTGTTGTGCCAAAACACTGGTTATTAATAGAGTTAAAATAGCAATAAAAGTCATTTAAAATAGTTCTTATACAAGGAACTCATCTAAAGAAAATTTGGCTATTTTAAAGTTATTTTATTTTAAAAGTTATTTTATTTATAAAGTTATTTAAAATAGGCTATTTTAAAGTTATTTAATTCTCTACAGTTTTTTGTTGTGCCAAAACACTGGTTATTAATAGAGTTAAAATAGCAATAAAAGTCATTTAAAATAGTTCTTATACAAGGAACTCATCTAAAGAAAATTGGCTATTTTAAAGTTATTTATTTTAAAAGTTATTTTATTTATAAAGTTATTTAAAATAGGCTATTTTAAAGTTATTTAATTCTCTACAGTTTTTGTTGTGCCAAAACACTGGTTATTAATGGAGTTAAAATAGCAATAAAAGTCATTTAAAATAGTTCTTATACAAGGAACTCATCTAAAGAAAATTGGCTATTTTAAAGTTATTTATTTTAAAAGTTATTTTATTTATAAAGTTATTTAAAATAGGCTATTTTAAAGTTATTTTATTCTCTACAGTTTTTTGTTGTGCCAAAACACTGGTTATTAATAGAGTTAAAATAGCAATAAAAGTCATTTAAAATAGTTCTTATACAAGGAACTCATCTAAAGAAAGTTGGCTATTTTAAAGTTATTTAATTTTAAAAGTTATTTTATTTATAAAGTTATTTAAAATAGACTATTTTAAAGTTATTTTATTCTCTACAGTTTTTGTTGTGCCAAAACACTGGTTATTAATAGAGTTAAAATAGCAATAAAAGTCATTTAAAATAGTTCTTATACAAGGAACTCATCTAAAGAAAATTTGCTATTTTAAAGTTATTTTATTTTAAAAGTTATTTTATTTATAAAGTTATTTAAAATAGGCTATTTTAAAGTTATTTAATTTTCTACAATTTTTTTGTTGTGCCAAAACACTGGTTATTAATAGAGTTAAAATAGCAATAAAAGTCATTTAAAATAGTTCTTATACAACGAACTCATCTAAAGAAAATTTGCTATTAAAAGTTATTTTATTTTAAAAGTTATTTTTAATTTATAAAGTTATTTAAAATAGGCTATTTAAAGTTATTTTATTCTCTACAGTTTTGTGTTTGTGCCCAAAACACTGGTTATTAATAGAGTTAAAATAGCAATAAAAGTCATTTAAAATAGTTCTTATACAAGGAACTCATCTAAAGAAAGTTGGCTATTTTAAAGTTATTTAATTTTAAAAAGTTATTTTATTATATAAAGTTATTTAAAATAGGCTATTTTAAAAGTTATTTAATTCTCTACAGTTTTTGTTGTGCCAAAACACTGGTTATTAATAGAGTTTAAAATAGCAATAAAAGTCATTTAAAATAGTTCTTATACAAGGAACTCATCTAAAGATAATTGGCTATTTAAAACTTATTTTATTTTAAAAGTTATTTTATTTATAAAGTTATTTAAAATAGGCCATTTTAAAGTTATTTTATTCTCTACAATTTTTTTTGTGCCAAAACACTGGTTATTAATGGAGTTAAAATAGCAATAAAAGTCATTTAAAATAGTTCTTATACAAGGAACTCATCTAAAGAAAATTGGCTATTTTAAAGTTATTTTATTTTAAAAGTTATTTTATTTATAAATTTATTTAAAATAGGCTATTTTAAAGTTATTTTATTCTCTACAGTTTTTGTTGTGCCAAAACACTGGTTATTAATAGAGTTAAAATAGCAATAAAAGTCATTTAAAATAGTTCTTATACAAGGAACTCATCTAAAGAAAGTTGGCTATTTTAAAGTTATTTAATTTTAAAAGTTATTTTATTGATAAAGTTATTTAAAATAGACTATTTTAAAGTTATTTTATTATCTACAGTTTTTGTTGTGCCAAAACACTAGTTATTAATAGAGTTAAAATAGCAATAAAAGTCATTTAAAATAGTTCTTGTACAAGGAACTCATCTAAAGAACATTTGCTATTTTAAAGTTATTTATTTTAAAAATTATTTTATTTATAAAGTTATTTAAAATAGGCTATTTTAAAGTTATTTAATTTCTCTACAGTTTTTTGTTGTGCCAAAACACTGGTTATTAATAGAGTTAAAATAGCAATAAAAGTCATTTAAAATAGTTCTTATACAAGGAACTCATCTAAAGATAATTGGCTATTTAAAACTTATTTTATTTTAAAAGTTATTTTATTTATAAAGTTATTTAAAATAGCTATTTTAAAGTTATTTAATTCTCTACAGTTTTTGTTGTGCCAAAACACTGGTTATTAATGGAGTTAAAATAGCAATAAAAGTCATTTAAAATAGTTCTTATACAAGGAACTCATCTAAAGAAAGTTGGCTATTTTAAAGTTATTTAATTTTAAAAGTTATTTTATTTATAAAGTTATTTAAAATAGACTATTTTAAAGTTATTTTATTCTCTACAGTTTTTGTTGTGCCAAAACACTAGTTATTAATAGAGTTAAAATAGCAATAAAAGTCATTTAAAATAGTTCTTATACAAGGAACTCATCTAAAGAAAATTTGCTATTTTAAAGTTATTTATTTTAAAAATTATTTTATTTATAAAGTTATTTAAAATAGGCTATTTTAAAGTTATTTAATTCTCTACAATTTTTTTGTTGTGCCAAAACACTGGTTATTAATAGAGTTAAAATAGCAATAAAAGTCATTTAAAATAGTTCTTATACAAGGAACTCATCTAAAGAAAATTGGCTATTTTAAAGTTATTTTATTTTAAAAGTTATTTTATTTATAAATTTATTTAAAATAGGCTATTTTAAAGTTATTTTATTCTCTACAGTTTTTGTTGTGCCAAAACACTGGTTATTAATAGAGTTAAAATAGCAATAAAAGTCATTTAAAATAGTTCTTATACAAGGAACTCATCTAAAGAAAGTTGGCTATTTTAAAGTTATTTAATTTTAAAAGTTATTTTATTTATAAAGTTATTTAAAATAGACTATTTTAAAGTTATTTTATTCTCTACAGTTTTTGTTGTGCCAAAACACTAGTTATTAATAGAGTTAAAATAGCAATAAAAGTCATTTAAAATAGTTCTTATACAAGGAACTCATCTAAAGAAAATTTGCTATTTTAAAGTTATTTATTTTAAAAATTATTTTATTTATAAAGTTATTTAAAATAGGCTATTTTAAAGTTATTTAATTCTCTACAATTTTTTTGTTGTGCCAAAACACTGGTTATTAATAGAGTTAAAATAGCAATAAAAGTCATTTAAAATAGTTCTTATACAAGGAACTCATCTAAAGAAAATTGGCTATTTTAAAGTTATTTTATTTTAAAAGTTATTTTATTTATAAATTTATTTAAAATAGGCTATTTTAAAGTTATTTTATTCTCTACAGTTTTTGTTGTGCCAAAACACTGGTTATTAATAGAGTTAAAATAGCAATAAAAGTCATTTAAAATAGTTCTTGTACAAGGAACTCATCTAAAGAAAATTTGCTATTTTAAAGTTATTTATTTTAAAAATTATTTTATTTATAAAGTTATTTAAAATAGGCTATTTTAAAGTTATTTTATTCTCTACAGTTTTTGTTGTGCCAGAACACTGGTTATTAATAGAGTTAAAATAGCAATAAAAGTCATTTAAAATAGTTCTTATACAAGGAACTCATCTAAAGAAAGTTGGCTATTTTAAAGTTATTTAATTTTAAAAGTTATTTTATTTATAAAGTTATTTAAAATAGACTATTTTAAAGTTATTTTATTCTCTACAGTTTTTGTTGTGCCAAAACACTAGTTATTAATAGAGTTAAAATAGCAATAAAAGTCATTTAAAATAGTTCTTGTACAAGGAACTCATCTAAAGAACATTTGCTATTTTAAAGTTATTTATTTTAAAAATTATTTTATTTATAAAGTTATTTAAAATAGGCTATTTTAAAGTTATTTAATTCTCTACAGTTTTTTGTTGTGCCAAAACACTGGTTATTAATAGAGTTAAAATAGCAATAAAAGTCATTTAAAATAGTTCTTATACAAGGAACTCATCTAAAGATAATTGGCTATTTAAAACTTATTTTATTTTAAAAGTTATTTTATTTATAAAGTTATTTAAAATAGCTATTTTAAAGTTATTTAATTCTCTACAGTTTTTGTTGTGCCAAAACACTGGTTATTAATGGAGTTAAAATAGCAATAAAAGTCATTTAAAATAGTTCTTATACAAGGAACTCATCTAAAGAAAGTTGGCTATTTTAAAGTTATTTAATTTTAAAAGTTATTTTATTTATAAAGTTATTTAAAATAGACTATTTTAAAGTTATTTTATTCTCTACAGTTTTTGTTGTGCCAAAACACTAGTTATTAATAGAGTTAAAATAGCAATAAAAGTCATTTAAAATAGTTCTTATACAAGGAACTCATCTAAAGAAAATTTGCTATTTTAAAGTTATTTATTTTAAAAATTATTTTATTTATAAAGTTATTTAAAATAGGCTATTTTAAAGTTATTTAATTCTCTACAATTTTTTTGTTGTGCCAAAACACTGGTTATTAATAGAGTTAAAATAGCAATAAAAGTCATTTAAAATAGTTCTTATACAAGGAACTCATCTAAAGAAAATTGGCTATTTTAAAGTTATTTTATTTTAAAAGTTATTTTATTTATAAATTTATTTAAAATAGGCTATTTTAAAGTTATTTTATTCTCTACAGTTTTTGTTGTGCCAAAACACTGGTTATTAATAGAGTTAAAATAGCAATAAAAGTCATTTAAAATAGTTCTTATACAAGGAACTCATCTAAAGAAAGTTGGCTATTTTAAAGTTATTTAATTTTAAAAGTTATTTTATTTATAAAGTTATTTAAAATAGACTATTTTAAAGTTATTTTATTCTCTACAGTTTTTGTTGTGCCAAAACACTAGTTATTAATAGAGTTAAAATAGCAATAAAAGTCATTTAAAATAGTTCTTGTACAAGGAACTCATCTAAAGAAAATTTGCCATTTTAAAGTTATTTATTTTAAAAATTATTTTATTTATAAAGTTATTTAAAATAGGCTATTTTAAAGTTATTTAATTCTCTACAATTTTTTTGTTGTGCCAAAACACTGGTTATTAATAGAGTTAAAATAGCAATAAAAGTCATTTAAAATAGTTCTTATACAACGAACTCATCTAAAGAAAATTGCTATTTAAAAGTTATTTTATTTTAAAAGTTATTTTACTCATAAAGTTATTTAAAATAGGCTATTTAAAGTTATTTTATTCTCTACAGTTTTTTGTTGTGCCAAAACACTGGTTATTAATAGAGTTAAAATAGCAATAAAAGTCATTTAAAATAGTTCTTATACAAGGAACTCATCTAAAGATAATTGGCTATTTAAAACTTATTTTATTTTAAAAGTTATTTTATTTATAAAGTTATTTAAAATAGCTATTTTAAAGTTATTTAATTCTCTACAGTTTTTGTTGTGCCAAAACACTGGTTATTAATGGAGTTAAAATAGCAATAAAAGTCATTTAAAATAGTTCTTATACAAGGAACTCATCTAAAGAAAGTTGGCTATTTTAAAGTTATTTAATTTTAAAAGTTATTTTATTTATAAAGTTATTTAAAATAGACTATTTTAAAGTTATTTTATTCTCTACAGTTTTTGTTGTGCCAAAACACTAGTTATTAATAGAGTTAAAATAGCAATAAAAGTCATTTAAAATAGTTCTTATACAAGGAACTCATCTAAAGAAAATTTGCTATTTTAAAGTTATTTATTTTAAAAATTATTTTATTTATAAAGTTATTTAAAATAGGCTATTTTAAAGTTATTTAATTCTCTACAATTTTTTTGTTGTGCCAAAACACTGGTTATTAATAGAGTTAAAATAGCAATAAAAGTCATTTAAAATAGTTCTTATACAAGGAACTCATCTAAAGAAAATTGGCTATTTTAAAGTTATTTAATTTTAAAAGTTATTTTATTTATAAAGTTATTTAAAATAGGCTATTTTAAAGTTATTTAATTCTCTACAATTTTTTTGTTGTGCCAAAACACTGGTTATTAATAGAGTTAAAATAGCAATAAAAGTCATTTAAAATAGTTCTTATACAACGAACTCATCTAAAGAAAATTGCTATTTAAAAGTTATTTTATTTTAAAAGTTATTTTACTCATAAAGTTATTTAAAATAGGCTATTTAAAGTTATTTTATTCTCTACAGTTTTTTGTTGTGCCAAAACACTGGTTATTAATAGAGTTAAAATAGCAATAAAAGTCATTTAAAGTAGTTCTTATACAAGGAACTCATCTAAAGATAATTGGCTATTTAAAACTTATTTTATTTTAAAAGTTATTTTATTTATAAAGTTATTTAAAATAGCTATTTTAAAGTTATTTAATTCTCTACAGTTTTTGTTGTGTGCCAAAACACTGGTTATTAATGGAGTTAAAATAGCAATAAAAGTCATTTAAAATAGTTCTTATACAAGGAACTCATCTAAAGAAAGTTGGCTATTTTAAAGTTATTTAATTTTAAAAGTTATTTTATTTATAAAGTTATTTAAAATAGACTATTTTAAAGTTATTTTATTCTCTACAGTTTTTGTTGTGCCAAAACACTAGTTATTAATAGAGTTAAAATAGCAATAAAAGTCATTTAAAATAGTTCTTATACAAGGAACTCATCTAAAGAAAATTTGCTATTTTAAAGTTATTTATTTTAAAAATTATTTTATTTATAAAGTTATTTAAAATAGGCTATTTTAAAGTTATTTAATTCTCTACAATTTTTTTGTTGTGCCAAAACACTGGTTATTAATAGAGTTAAAATAACAATAAAAGTCATTTAAAATAGTTCTTATACAAGGAACTCATCTAAAGAAAATTGGCTATTTTAAAGTTATTTTATTTTAAAAGTTATTTTATTTATAAATTTATTTAAAATAGGCTATTTTAAAGTTATTTTATTCTCTACAGTTTTTGTTGTGCCAAAACACTGGTTATTAATAGAGTTAAAATAGCAATAAAAGTCATTTAAAATAGTTCTTGTACAAGGAACTCATCTAAAGAACATTTGCTATTTTAAAGTTATTTATTTTAAAAATTATTTTATTTATAAAGTTATTTAAAATAGGCTATTTTAAAGTTATTTAATTCTCTACAGTTTTTTGTTGTGCCAAAACACTGGTTATTAATAGAGTTAAAATAGCAATAAAAGTCATTTAAAATAGTTCTTATACAAGGAACTCATCTAAAGATAATTGGCTATTTAAAACTTATTTTATTTTAAAAGTTATTTTATTTATAAAGTTATTTAAAATAGCTATTTTAAAGTTATTTAATTCTCTACAGTTTTTGTTGTGCCAAAACACTGGTTATTAATGGAGTTAAAATAGCAATAAAAGTCATTTAAAATAGTTCTTATACAAGGAACTCATCTAAAGAAAATTGGCTATTTTAAAGTTATTTTATTTTAAAAGTTATTTTATTTATAAATTTATTTAAAATAGGCTATTTTAAAGTTATTTTATTCTCTACAGTTTTTGTTGTGCCAAAACACTGGTTATTAATAGAGTTAAAATAGCAATAAAAGTCATTTAAAATAGTTCTTATACAAGGAACTCATCTAAAGAAAGTTGGCTATTTTAAAGTTATTTAATTTTAAAAGTTATTTTATTTATAAAGTTATTTAAAATAGACTATTTTAAAGTTATTTTATTCTCTACAGTTTTTGTTGTGCCAAAACACTAGTTATTAATAGAGTTAAAATAGCAATAAAAGTCATTTAAAATAGTTCTTGTACAAGGAACTCATCTAAAGAACATTTGCTATTTTAAAGTTATTTATTTTAAAAATTATTTTATTTATAAAGTTATTTAAAATAGGCTATTTTAAAGTTATTTAATTTCTCTACAGTTTTTTGTTGTGCCAAAACACTGGTTATTAATAGAGTTAAAATAGCAATAAAAGTCATTTAAAATAGTTCTTATACAAGGAACTCATCTAAAGATAATTGGCTATTTAAAACTTATTTTATTTTAAAAGTTATTTTATTTATAAAGTTATTTAAAATAGCTATTTTAAAGTTATTTAATTCTCTACAGTTTTTGTTGTGCCAAAACACTGGTTATTAATGGAGTTAAAATAGCAATAAAAGTCATTTAAAATAGTTCTTATACAAGGAACTCATCTAAAGAAAGTTGGCTATTTTAAAGTTATTTAATTTTAAAAGTTATTTTATTTATAAAGTTATTTAAAATAGACTATTTTAAAGTTATTTTATTCTCTACAGTTTTTGTTGTGCCAAAACACTAGTTATTAATAGAGTTAAAATAGCAATAAAAGTCATTTAAAATAGTTCTTATACAAGGAACTCATCTAAAGAAAATTTGCTATTTTAAAGTTATTTATTTTAAAAATTATTTTATTTATAAAGTTATTTAAAATAGGCTATTTTAAAGTTATTTAATTCTCTACAATTTTTTTGTTGTGCCAAAACACTGGTTATTAATAGAGTTAAAATAGCAATAAAAGTCATTTAAAATAGTTCTTATACAAGGAACTCATCTAAAGAAAATTGGCTATTTTAAAGTTATTTTATTTTAAAAGTTATTTTATTTATAAATTTATTTAAAATAGGCTATTTTAAAGTTATTTTATTCTCTACAGTTTTTGTTGTGCCAAAACACTGGTTATTAATAGAGTTAAAATAGCAATAAAAGTCATTTAAAATAGTTCTTATACAAGGAACTCATCTAAAGAAAGTTGGCTATTTTAAAGTTATTTAATTTTAAAAGTTATTTTATTTATAAAGTTATTTAAAATAGACTATTTTAAAGTTATTTTATTCTCTACAGTTTTTGTTGTGCCAAAACACTAGTTATTAATAGAGTTAAAATAGCAATAAAAGTAATTTAAAATAGTTCTTGTACAAGGAACTCATCTAAAGAAAATTTGCTATTTTAAAGTTATTTATTTTAAAAATTATTTTATTTATAAAGTTATTTAAAATAGGCTATTTTAAAGTTATTTAATTCTCTACAATTTTGTTGTTGTGCCAAAACACTGGTTATTAATAGAGTTAAAATAGCAATAAAAGTCATTTAAAATAGTTCTTATACAACGAACTCATCTAAAGAAAATTGCTATTTAAAAGTTATTTTATTTTAAAAGTTATTTTACTCATAAAGTTATTTAAAATAGGCTATTTAAAGTTATTTTATTCTCTACAGTTTTTTGTTGTGCCAAAACACTGGTTATTAATAGAGTTAAAATAGCAATAAAAGTCATTTAAAATAGTTCTTATACAAGGAACTCATCTAAAGATAATTGGCTATTTAAAACTTATTTTATTTTAAAAGTTATTTTATTTATAAAGTTATTTAAAATAGCTATTTTAAAGTTATTTAATTCTCTACAGTTTTTGTTGTGCCAAAACACTGGTTATTAATGGAGTTAAAATAGCAATAAAAGTCATTTAAAATAGTTCTTATACAAGGAACTCATCTAAAGAAAGTTGGCTATTTTAAAGTTATTTAATTTTAAAAGTTATTTTATTTATAAAGTTATTTAAAATAGACTATTTTAAAGTTATTTTATTCTCTACAGTTTTTGTTGTGCCAAAACACTAGTTATTAATAGAGTTAAAATAGCAATAAAAGTCATTTAAAATAGTTCTTATACAAGGAACTCATCTAAAGAAAATTTGCTATTTTAAAGTTATTTATTTTAAAAATTATTTTATTTATAAAGTTATTTAAAATAGGCTATTTTAAAGTTATTTAATTCTCTACAATTTTTTTGTTGTGCCAAAACACTGGTTATTAATAGAGTTAAAATAGCAATAAAAGTCATTTAAAATAGTTCTTATACAAGGAACTCATCTAAAGAAAATTGGCTATTTTAAAGTTATTTTATTTTAAAAGTTATTTTATTTATAAATTTATTTAAAATAGGCTATTTTAAAGTTATTTTATTCTCTACAGTTTTTGTTGTGCCAAAACACTGGTTATTAATAGAGTTAAAATAGCAATAAAAGTCATTTAAAATAGTTCTTATACAAGGAACTCATCTAAAGAAAGTTGGCTATTTTAAAGTTATTTAATTTTAAAAGTTATTTTATTTATAAAGTTATTTAAAATAGACTATTTTAAAGTTATTTTATTCTCTACAGTTTTTGTTGTGCCAAAACACTAGTTATTAATAGAGTTAAAATAGCAATAAAAGTCATTTAAAATAGTTCTTGTACAAGGAACTCATCTAAAGAAAATTTGCTATTTTAAAGTTATTTATTTTAAAAATTATTTTATTTATAAAGTTATTTAAAATAGGCTATTTTAAAGTTATTTAATTCTCTACAATTTTTTTGTTGTGCCAAAACACTGGTTATTAATAGAGTTAAAATAGCAATAAAAGTCATTTAAAATAGTTCTTATACAAGGAACTCATCTAAAGAAAATTGGCTATTTTAAAGTTATTTTATTTTAAAAGTTATTTTATTTATAAATTTATTTAAAATAGGCTATTTTAAAGTTATTTTATTCTCTACAGTTTTTGTTGTGCCAAAACACTGGTTATTAATAGAGTTAAAATAGCAATAAAAGTCATTTAAAATAGTTCTTATACAAGGAACTCATCTAAAGAAAGTTGGCTATTTTAAAGTTATTTAATTTTAAAAGTTATTTTATTTATAAAGTTATTTAAAATAGACTATTTTAAAGTTATTTTATTCTCTACAGTTTTTGTTGTGCCAAAACACTGGTTATTAACAATAAAAGTCATTTAAAATAGTTCTTATATAAAATAGCAATAAAATCATAAAAATAGTGTATGTTTAAAATATATTTAAAATTGTTTAAAAATATAGAAATAATAGTAATAAAATAGTAATAAAATAATGCCAAATAGCGAAAAAATAGTAATAAAATAATGAAAAATTGCTAAAAATAGAATAAAATAGTGGGAGAAAAATAGTAATAAAATAATGAAAAAAAAGCTAAAAATATTAACAATTAATAATGAAAAATAGCTAAAAATAGTAAAAAAATAATGGAAAATAGCTAAAAAATAGAATAAAATAGTGGGAAAATAGCTAAAAAATAGCAATAAAATAATTAAAAATAGCTAAAAATAGTAATAAAATAACGGAAAATAGCTAAATTAATAGCATAAAAATATGAATAAAATAATGAAAGATAAGCCAAAAATATATAGATATATAATAGAAAATAGTAAGAATAATATAAAATTGCAATAATAAAAGCTATAGTTTGAACTATATATACCAGTAACAATTATATATAGAGAACATGCAATGAGCTGAATGAAAGAACAAAATGACTGTAACAAGGATTGGGCTATAATTAATTCATTAGATTTATAGTAATACAGGTAATATAATGATATATGTTTGCAATTTGGTTATAAGTCACTACTGCTGTTTGCTTTTGGCTTCTTTGTTTTCCAGTACTCCGTATATATATAATATATTATAAACAAATAATGTTATACTGTATAACAACATAGTATATATTAATATATACAATCATGATTTAAATATATTAAGTTAAATGCAATTTTTGACAGCTATACTGTATATATGGGTGCATTATATTTAATAATTATGGATATTAATTATCTTGGAGTAATCAGGCTTGTTTCTGCTAAATTGCAGTGAATAAGTGGAGTGGGCTAGTGGTACTGCCCGAGGTTAGCCTCCTTGAGCAGACATTGTGAGGTGCTTCTGTTTTACTCCATTCCCTCACTATAACGAGGGAATGGAGTAGTGGAGTACAACGGAAGCGCCTGACAACTGAGGTTGTAATTAGGCGCATTTTGCATTTTTGCAGCCATATTTTCAATATCTGATCGACAAAACAGAGACACATGAGATGAAAGCCGCGTCTCTGATGCATTTTGATATATCCCGCCCGTGGATTAGTGCGTCAGTAGCCGCGCGATAGTCTGTTGTTTCCTCTTCAAATGTAAAATAGGAATTAAACAGTCCATTTTATTCTGTTTTACAGATAAAGAAAGTTAAATAGGTTTAAAATAGTAATTTTATCTGTATTTTAAAAATATGCTTTCATCTTCACT
Source organism: Chrysogorgia sp. JL179-B06 (assembly GCA_035772405.1). Taxonomy (NCBI): domain Eukaryota; kingdom Metazoa; phylum Cnidaria; class Anthozoa; order Scleralcyonacea; family Chrysogorgiidae; genus Chrysogorgia; species Chrysogorgia sp. JL179-B06. The sequence goes on along the minus strand of JAYKKM010000074.1, from coordinate 1,258,481 downwards.
GTAAAATAAGAATTAAACAGTCTATTTTATTCTATTTTGCAGATTAAGAAAGGGAAATAAGTTTAAAATAGTATATTTTATCTGTATTTTAAAAATATGCTTTCCTCTTCAAATGTAAAATAGGAATTAAATAGGAATTGCATTTTCTGCTGGAATATATTGTGAAAAATAGCCTTATAATATGCTATTTTATTTATGTTCTGTGTGAAAATAGTTATAAAATAAAGTAAAACAGGGATAAAATATAGTTAACTAATTTTTAGAAATATCATGATAGCATTAAAATAGGGTCTTCGCTCTATAAAATATGATAAAAATAGGTGTGATAGTAATAAAATATACCGCTTAAAATAGCAATAAAATATAGTTGTTTTCATAAGGGGCATTATTAAGATGCCTTGCCAATTATAATAAAGCTCGAGACTGATGCAACAATTCACAAAATACTATATTGTAAAAGTAAACTTCTTTGATGATTCAACTTTACTTGTGAAAGCTGGGATTCTGCTCCCACAGCAATATTATAGTGTAAAATCAAATACAGTATACTCCAAAATTTAGATGAATGAATTGTGGAATGGAGAATTTGAAGATATTAAGTCTTGGAATAATCCACAGCTTCTTAACTGCAATCTTGTTCCTATAATTTGAAATTCCTTCTTAAGGAGGCCACATCTTTTTCACCATACTGTTTTTGTAAGCATTAAGCAATGTTTAAACCATGCTACTGTAGTTAATTTAAACTTAATCATGTAAATGTTAAGAAAGTGAAATGAACTGCTAAATATTGAGAGACTTAAGACAATGTTCTACACTGTGCAATGTTTTGTGCAACTTGTCTGGCAAACGGTAGTGCCGGATTAACCTTGGCGTCTGCATGCGCGTACCATCTCGTGGTACAAAACCGTTAATGAGCACTTTCTTTAAAAAGCATTGGTGAGCACTTTCCATCGGTGGATTGTCTGTGAAAAAGGCATATAGAGCTTTTGCATAAAGTCAAAGTACCTGATGTCAACAGGGTAGCAGTCCGCTGCTGATTTACCCTGTGGAGCGGTTTATTCAGTTTCTTCCGATTGAAATTCATACCCGGAGAAAGCTTGGGAAACAGTTGGAGATTTACTGTACATTGCATACTGTCGCTGTCAGTCCTACATACGACAATGCCTTCAATAATGAGCGGCATTCATAATGATGCAGGCATTCATTTGTGGAAAGAACAGTTGGGCAATTTACATTCCATGTGTGCTGGACATTCACTAAATAATTTAGCTGACCAGGGGCAGTCACATAACGAAAGATTACTGTCACCTGATCACCATGTGTTATGTCTGTTGTTGAATAGACTGAAACAGAGCAGATTGTGGATGGAAGATATGACCTATAGGCCAGGATTTCCATGCTGAGTTAAATGTTGTGCCAAGAATGGATCAAATTGAGAAATGGCTTCCGGCACAGTGGAACCCCGCCTTACGGCCACCTCGTTAATACAGTCACCTCGTTATTACGGCCACTTTTTTTGTCCTGGCAAAACGCCAATACATTTCCTTGTAAAAATACCCCCTGAGAAATGAAAAATGAACGCCCTAGGTTTTTCCTAGCCCCCCTTGACAGAAAATCCTGGCTACGCCTCTGTGGTCACCCCGTTAATACGACCGACGGCCACATTGTAAATTCCCAAATAACGTTTCAGATAAGCAGCAGAGTTTTCAACATGCTTTGTGTGTCTTTTTCATGTTTCATCTCTTACAGTTTATTATTTTCAATGTCCAAAAGGTTCTTTAGCAGTTTGATATATCTTTCCTGTCACGAAAATCTGTAAACGGCTTGAACGCTACAAGAAAAGTCGACCAAAAGTCACAGATTTCTTTTCAAAATCCTGACGTTGCATATAGCAGTCGGTTTTTGGTTGTGAAATTCAGTTATGTTTATTTATGTTTAGCTGTCTTATTTTGTTATGTTTGGATCCGTTTAAATTAAATTGTTGTTTAGAACTGTCATGACATCACTTGAAAGAGAACAGGCATGAAATTTGACCCTACCCCGTTAATACGGCCAAATTGTTATGGCGCGTTGGTGATAGTATTAACGGGGTTCCACTGTACTCCCAATAAGTTGCCGTTCTTTGGCGAACCGATCCAATATCTGAAAGAGCATTCAGATTGCTTAGCGAGTTTGTTGTCAATTCGGCCTTTTGCGTTTGCACACCAGCGTTTCACCTTGCCATCAATCCTCATTGAGGCATCGAAAGTTCTGTTGAGATGTTGGCAATTTGAGGAACCCTTAGCAATCCAGAAACAACGTGATTCTTCCTTGATTCTTCCCGAACCCACTTTCCAAGATCGTCTCCTGGCGCTCCTAAAATTATTGGCATGGATGGCTCTGTCACTGGTGAAGAAATATTGTGTAATTTAAGTATGTTAAATTAAGTATGTTAGTTTTTCAAATTATGTAAATTAAGTATGTTATCACTAACGTCTAAGCCGAACAATGAAGATTCAGGTGTACTTTGCCGTGTATCCTCTTGTAATCTTTCTGTGCCAGCATGCTACACGCATGACTTACAATATGCATCACACTCTCCACCTTCTCTCTATATAACCTACATTTATCCGAGACATCCAACCCATATATACACTTCTTGACGGAGTTTGTATTTAGCGCTTGGTCTTGTGCAGCAGCTATTAGGCTTTCTGTTTCACGTTTGAGATCGCCTTTACTTAACCAATTCCATGATTCTTCTGTTTTCAAATCCTCTGTAGCTCTCCAAACTGCCCGTGGAGTTTCATACTTTCCACCTCCTTTTCAAACCCTTAACCTTTTTTTGTACTCTTCCTTCCCCTCTATCTGTTCTTTCACTATACCCTCTTCCTTTGCAACTTCCTTCAATAGTATATCTTCACTGTTCACTACATAATAATACAAGTTTCTCAATTCATTCGCAATACATTATTCAACGCTGGTTAAAGCTCTTCCTCCTTCCTTTGCGCGTTTGACTTTGGATGGACAGCTTGGTATGCTTTCATCATTCTTTGTCCACCTAATGAATGCTGTACTGTATCGTACAACCGCCACAGCCCATGAGTTGATTGCCAAGAAAAGATTTCGACCATTACTAGCTTGCTTTTAGGAGAAGTCAGATTCTCTTAAAGTAGACCTTTTTGTCTTTATAGCTTTCATTTCAGAACTCATGATGGTATCAATTTCCAAAACACCTAGATATTTATATCCTTCGCATTCAGGCTCCGTCATTTCCTCAGTCTCTTTCCGAGAGTTCGATGCCTCGGCTTTCCACTCTTCGTCCTCTCTTCAGTATGTCGCTAGTGCACATTTGGATATCCCAAACTCCATACCAATGTCAGTACAGCTACATTGTCGGACGGTGTGGACCAGCGAATCAACTTCCTTGTCATTTCGGGCGAAGTTTTTTTTTGTTCAACAGGGAGAAGATTGTTTTGCTCTAAGTGAGAGTACGTTTTTACACTAAACATACCTGTCAACAGTTTCCATAAAAGGTTCAGGCATGTAATTGGTCTATAATTATTCGCATCTGGTCCTTTCGTAGAATCTTTCATTAGCAATATGGTCCGCCCTTCTACAATCACGCACATTCATCCAGTGCTTTTGTCAAACACTCATGGATAGAGGTAAAGTTTTTCAACCAATAACCTTGTATACCACCACGCCCTGCATGATCCCTTCCAGTTTGGCATTTTCCTTACTTGGTTTTCAACATTCTAAAGATGTAATATCCTGTTTTGCTACTTGGAATTTCTCCTCAATCCTCGTATGGATCCATTCTGCTTGATCATCAGGGTTTGGTGATGCTAATTTTCCAACCTTTTCCCCCGATAGAATATCCCATAGAATGCCCCATAGAATGTCCCATTAAAAATCCAATAGAAGCGGTCCCAATTTCTAATAGAATATCCAATAGAATATTCTGCAGCATTACACATGTTGGAAATAAGGTGCATTGGTTTTATTAGTCGTCAAAGACCCTCCAGATTTATTAAAGTCCCTGTAACCCTAAATACGACATGAAGTGAATAGTTGAATGGAAAAATATTTTATAATTTGAGCTTTGCGTTGATGTTCATTAAAGGTTTGCTTTTTCTGAGATGCTTATTTTACCTAATTCAATCGTTGATGATATACTTGAACGTTATACTAGAGATTGTTTCAACTTTTTCTCTCAAATACTCAACCAGTTTATCATACGGAAGGTGGAAAGAAAGCTAAATTCCTGTGGTTATCTAATGCTCATTAGTAGTTTTAAAAACATAACCTTTATAAAGTATCGAAGGAAGGATCGAATCAAAGACAAATTTCACTGTTCAACTATTTGCCTTATATAGAATGTTTATTTATTTATTTATTTATTTATTTATTAGAATTTATAATACATATCAATTACAAAGTATTACAACTAAAAATTGAATGTATTAGGGTAAACCAAAAACAGAATTCAAGATTTCCTCAGGATTGGTCACCCTTGGCTTTGGCTTTTGAATTTTCCGAACAAGATACAGCATGATAATATAAATTAGCATTAATTATCATAAATCAGGTTGAAAAACTTCCATTTTTCTAGAAAATGCCATCTTGCACGCCCGCGTAGCATCATGAAAATTCAAAATGCCACCAATCGCAGAGTTTTTTATGAAATCAAATCAAACTTGGCGTGTGAGTGGATCTCATGTGCCTGGCGCTTGTCGAATTTCAATTTTTAATCTTGCGTTACCGTGTGCCGTGTTTTTCGATTGACGACTTCGGGGACAGGAAAGAGTTAACTTGATTGTAGGTTACTGCATGTTTTGTTATTAAATGTTCCAAAAGTATCTTTTCACCGACCTCGAATATGACGTGGTGACAAATTATTTGAACTGTTTTGGTCTGAAATTGAGTCATGGATTCTTTCTGAGGATCTTTGGACACTCCTGTAGATTGCTTTAACGATTAAAGGATTTTTTGAAGGACAGTCCTTAATGGCTATTCGAGAATCCTGTATAGGATCTTACTAGAAATTCTTGCACGTTTTCCAAGAACCCTAAATCTTTAAGGATCGTTGAACGTTTCTTGAAGGATCCTGCAAGGATTGTAAGAACGTTCTTAAGGATTTGTGAAGGATTTGTTCTTTGCAGGATTCTGCAAGGATTTTTACGTATGTAGTATCCTTTAAGGATGTTTCCTTGTGTAGTATCCTTTAAGGATTATATACAATTCCTTAAGGATCATTGAAGGATCCTTTCCTTTAAGGATCCTGTAAGGATTGTAGGACAATTCTTAGGGATTTGCGGATCCTGGAAGGATCTCATCATTACAGGATCCTCAAGGATCATTAACGATCCTCGATGATCCATAAGGATCCTCAAGTATTTATCAAGGAGTTTCGCCATTAAAATGCTATAGTTGCAAAACCGTGACACATTGTTGTAATTTTTATATATTAAATGTATACATGTATAATGAATCTCCCGCCCTCCTTTTGTGAGGACACGATTTTTCACTCTCAATTCATGCTACTGTACATATTATAATGTACATTAGGAGCATTTCAATGAAACGTGTTTCTTACGGTTTTTTTAATTCCACTTTCTTTTATTTATGTTCAGTTTTGCACAACTTGAAAATACGGTTTGTTGAAAGCAATACCATTTATACATATTGTGGTAAGTTTATTATTATACTGCTTTGCAATAGTGTGTTGTACCTCAATAGTGTGTTGTACCTCAATAGTGTGTTGTATGTACAGTATCTCAATTAAGCATTTTGTTGCGTAAAGTCTGGTTGTCAACTAGATTCATTTTGTTGTTTGAAGCTTTGCAAAAGTCGCTAAATCTTTATAAGTGAATTTGTGGAAACATCCATGTTTCTAAGATTTTATTGGCTTTACATCGATGCTTCCACAAATTCACGTATTAAGAGAGATTCATTTTATTGAAAGACAGGGGCACAGTTTTTTAATAACGTTTTTATTTTTTCATCATTTAAAAGCGAAGCAGAAAAGAGTTCTAGCTGAGTAAATTGCGGAGCGGTTTGTATAGATTAAATAAATTAAACTTATTTGCGGGTGGATTTAGCCTGCAATACAGAACTCTTGTTTGCGAATGAGAAAGCGATTTTTTGGATACGATCGGGAAAAATAAAGAAAAATATCACACAAAGGTGTGAAGACCTTTGCCTGCAGCTCAAGCTTTAAGTCTACTAATTGGGGACACTATTTAGTTATACCTATTTTACAATATAATCTAAAGTAAAAAGATATACCTAATTGCTAAATTTATATAATTAAAATCTACAATATTTAACTATATTAAAAATGTGTCAGTTATTGCACAATATGTACAGTTCCGGCAGTTTTCGGTCATAAGCTTTTCTATATCCTGTTTTCGGATTTTTTATTTTAAATTTGTTGACGAACTCCTCTCAAGATAGATATCTTGCTCTATGACTTGCACCCAAGTATCTTAGAGAGTGCTTTCCACACATTTGTCAGTTGACCTTCAAGTGCCACTGCGATCAAATTTTTACCTATCGATATTTTTACGTATTTATAAAGCAGACCTGCTAAATATTACTCGATCGAAACCGTTTTGCGATTCGACGATGGCAAGTATTATTTTTCTTACTCCGAATCTGGAGTTGTTATGTCCGCCATTAATCGTTCATGTTCTTGACCAGCGTAACGAAGTGACGTCAGATTCTCAACGCGAAGACTCCACGTGGCTAATTACTTGGGCTACCTATGGTAAGCCCAAGTCTTAAAAAGGGCTCTGTTTTTTTTCTCCGTGTTATTTATGTCGAGAATCTGCATTACGTCATCCCTATAGGCATTGCGAAACATGCAAGAAATGCAGTCCGGCATTGCAAATCGCAGTCGGAAAAGCATTTACGAGACCTGTAAACCCGCAAACTATAAATGCAAAGATTCTCTCCAAGGATAGCTGGACGAGAGAAACACAGATGAGAGATTAAAGAAAGAACTCGCAGAACCGTGGACGAAACGTCAACATGACAATTGACAACATATAGTCGTTGCAAGGCAATGCGAGCGAATATTTGAAGCGAGTTCGAACTTTCGTTTTATTGGCAATGAATCGCAGTTGGAAAAGTTTACCGAGACCTGTAAACCCGCAAACGCTTAACCATTGCAAAGATTCTCTCCAAGACGAGAGAAACACAATGATGAGAGATCAATCATGAAGACGGAATGGACAGCCGAAGGACAGGGAATTAAATATTATATCATGTGTTGACATTTAAATTGTGAAACTTTGTAATATTAATCATTATGAAACGTAATGTTTGTTTTTGTCCGATTTAAATCAATTCTATATCGAAATGATCACTTGAATCTGGCGAATCGAACGCTGTAGGTTTCGTCTACTTAAAATGTGAAGATCAGATGTTATATGAGAAAATGCGTAAGCGATTAAAGCGAGACTCGGCTTTAAAATCAAAGGACATAAATATATGGCTTCAAGATCTATTCGTCGTTTTAATACCCGATGATTTAATGCTTTTATGTCCATTAAACCGATGTAATTTCGTAACAGATATGTTTCGTATACCTTGCCGTTGATTTTTATATGAATTTTGACACACGAAGACCTTCAACCGAACAGATATTAGAAAAATAGCATTGCCGTGTTTAGTGTTTTCGTCTGCGTGTCAGGCGTTCTGCATCTTGAATATACAAGAGTATTCCACTGATCTCGAAAGAAGACTGGATCGAGCAACTATTGTTCAGAAAATGAAGCCGGAAGTGGGGAGGCTAGCCTGCGTGTAGACGCCTGATTTTTCTTCGTTATTTCCAAATGCCTTCAGTGGCCTGATGACAGAAATATTATCCTTGGTAATATAAGACAAGTGAGCGGGTTTTCTAATTCCAACTGTCTAACATGCCACCAATGCATACCCATCTCTGCAGGCAATATGCGCGCTATGTCCCTAAAATTAGTAGCCCAAGTTAACGCCTAGCGGGCGTCTTGTTCTTCAAGTAAATCAAGGTCGTTTTTTCAAATTCTTCGTCTGAAAGGCTGGACATTTCATCTACTTCTCGAAAAAAACAAGAAAACAAATAACCTCGACAGAAATTCAGGCGTAGCATTGAGAATCTGACGTCACAAACAATATTACCTTTTGAAATTGCAGGCTCACTTGGAACACGTTTTTAGTAATGGTGGTCTAAATAATAGTGATTTCAGAGCTCAAAATACTTACTTCAAAATACCATTTTTTAGTTTTTTTTTACATCGATGATCACTTTCGACCCTGAAATACTATTCTATGCTAAAGAAAATCTAAAAGACGGGGGTGAATTTTCATCGTAGTGGCACTTTAATACACCATATTTTTATTGACATACAAGTCCGACTGCATTATCTTTACTCTAAGGTATTGTCCTTGTGGCTATTAATCCATATCAGGAAATCCCTCTTTATGGATATCATATTATTTCTGCCTACAATGGAGCATCCATGGGAGAGATGGACCCACATATCTTTGCTGTGGCTGAAGACGCCTTCCGAACCATGAGCAGGTAAATATAAATATAACTATCTGATTGGCTAATTTTTGTCACATGCATGGTTTTTGTTAAGTGCCGGTCACCGGTCAAATTACACGACTACTTTACTCGTTTGACCGGCTACTAAAAATATATCCGCCATCTTGGATATTCCATTTCCGAGTTTTGGCCGAATGTCCTGGGTACGAATGGGTACTTCCGCCATCTTGGTTAGAAACGAAGGTAAATCTGCACCATGACATGTGTAATGTACATTTTCCTGGCTAAGGTCACAGAATTTCGGTAAAACCCTACTAGTTTCTAAAATTTCGAGATATATGTAACATTTTCTGACCTTCAGAATTCTATAAAATCTTCCTCCAGAATGCAGAAAATGGCATTTTAGAGGGTCTAGATTTCAAGTTGAACTACAACTCGATCAAAACAGCAAGTAATTTTTGGGAAAAATCTTTATTTAACAGAATAGTTCGAACAACAAACATTTAAGACAGCATTTGAAAGCTTAATGGATGTTGAAGAGATGAACAAATGCCTTTTAATATTTTACGTCTCTGCCAGAAAAAGACGGCAGTTTTTACCAAAAACAAATCTGTTGTCAATCCGAGCTGCAGTCTTGACCGTCATCCTCCGTATTATTTATTCACCTCAAGCAGGTACGTTTCAGAAAAAGACATTGATAGCCATGAAACAATCCAAAAATTGTACGAAACAGAATGCTGATACACAGAATCCCCGAGTTTGAAACAGAGTGCTTTGTTATCTCCATCTACTTTGGAAAACGGGGAAGATAATGGTACTTTGAGCTGGTTAATATAGTGAAGCCGGCTTTCTACTAACATTAACAAGCAAACGCCAGTTCCGTCTGGATCTTTCAACAGTTGATCGTTTATGTCTTGCTTTTTATTAAGCCAACTCTACATGCAAGAACATAGCACATTCGTATGCTCACAGCATGTTCGTTGAATGTTGATTACATAAAATCATGTGATCTCGGCGAGGTAAATATTCAACGATAATATATATATATATATATATCGAACCAGTTCATCATCGTAACCTTCGCTTTCAAACAAAATAACTATAATGAAATTTGTAGTATGAGAAATAGTGTTTTTAAAATTACCCTATTTTGACTATCATGCCACCTTAATAATTGGTTAATTCAAATATTTCTGAGATATGCCTCGAAAGAACAAACGATAATCGCATGATCATCACTGTTTATTAACTAGGGAAGAACAAAACCAGTCGATTATTGTGAGTGGCGAAAGTGGTGCTGGGAAAACCGTGAGTGCCAAGTATGCCATGAGGTATTTTGCTGCCGTTGGAGGATCTGAATCCGAGACACAGGTTGAGAAGAAAGTGCTGGCTTCAAATCCTGTCATGGAAGTAAGTTCCATTAAATTGCCTATGAAACGAAACAATTTTTTAATTTTTTAAATGTTCAATATGCATTTAGAACATATATTGAACAGAAACAATTCTTAAAAACGTTATTATGCCACTGAAATAGACTATAAATATATTCAGCCAAAAAGTGGTCACTTCCACGAGCGGCTAAATACCACGTGACTTGTTGGTGTGACGTCAAGGTGTTTGTAGGTAGTGTAAAGACGGCTGAAATTAGTGAGAAAGCAACCAAACATGGTGGAAGATACTGTGTTGATGGCGCTCCTAACAACACTAGTTCCGAATCCACAAGTTCCACTCTGTATTTATGTATCGTGGAGTTGTGCAAGGAACAAGGATTTTTTAGTTTAGACTATGCTAACATTAGTTATAAACTTTTTAGTCTGATTACCTGGAACTTTTTTCTACTCTTTCTTCTTCAGAATTGAAAAAATATACGAAGATATCATACCTGCTTGATTCTATTTCCTTGCACAGCCCTAGCATTTTTGATAATATCTCTAACGTTTTAGTTGGTCAGAATTAAGTCACGGCTCTTGTGAAATTTAACAAATGTGTACCAAAAAATTATATAAAAAATTATAGCCAAATAGCTGACAATATACACAGAAGCGATTGTCTTAAAAAACTGCAAAATGTTAAAGTGCAACTGACCCCAAAAATGATAAGGCTATGTTTGAAAGAGCACTTAAAATGATGAAGAATAGCTTGAACAGTTCTTCGATATCTATTTTCGTCCTCGAGCTATTCAGTTATATGTGATATGTTAATGAGGCACATGATGACGTCAAAGCAGGCAAACAACATTGTGGCAATTCTAAGATTCGTGTATATCTTCAAAGTTATCCAATGAAATTACTAGAAAGTTTGCACGTGAATGAATACTACCAAACTAAAGAACATGGTTCAAATTGTGTTGTCACCATAGCAACAGATTAGCTTCCAAACCTCTCCGTTACCATACAGAAGTCTTCATTTTCTTCCATTGCAAGCAACGTTTTCGAATTCAAACTTGGGTATATTGCATTGGAAAAGTTATTGAAAAAGTTATTGAGAACTGCCAATTTCAACATGTTCTGCACATGAGAGAAAACAAATTATTTTGTTTTAGAAACTAAGAGGTCTGAAAACTAATCTGTTACTATGGTGATAACATAACTTGAACCATGTTCTTTAGTTTGGTAGTATGCATCCATGTGCAAAGTTTCAAGTAATTTCATTGGATAACTTTGAAGATATAGACGAATTTTAGAATTGCCACAATGTTGTTTGCCTGCTTTGACATCATCATGTGCCTCATTAACATATCACATATAACTGAATAGATCGAGAACGAAAATAGATATCGAAGAACTGTTAAAGCTATTCTTCATCATTTTAAGTGCTCTTTCAAACATAGCCTTATCATTTTTGGGGTCAGTTGCACTTTAACTTGGTCCGCTTCTGAAAATATTTTCTCAAGAAATATGAAATGAAAATTAAGTTTGTCTTATTTAAATGCCATCCGAAAATGATTAGGAATGGTAATTTAGAGCTCTTCATATCTCACGTCGTTCTTGAGATATTTAGACTTTTGTGATAACCAATGACGTAAACAGCTTTACACATTTTTAGAAAATCAAGTATATCTTGAATTATTCAACGAAATCACTTGAAACTTTGCACATTACGACTCTTCGTGAACCTAATATTATTACATCGAAATAGTGATGCCAAATTAATTTACTATTTCTAATTTCTTCGTAGGTTATTCATTTGTATATCACATAAGCCTAAATATCTCAAGAACGACGTGACATATGAAAGAGCTCTAAATTACCATTCCTAATAATTTTCGGAGTTCATTTAAATAAGATAAACTTAATTTTCGTTTCATAGGCACTTTAACTCTTTCCTGTCCGGCTGAAAAACATCTAAAATTGAACTACCTCTTTGTTCTATTGATATCTCGGGAAATCTCCATAACTGTTGCGAAAACCTATACCTTTTCTGAAAGCCCAATAAACCGGCCGTTAAGCCTGGTTTCCATTTGGTCGCTACGACCGCAACGGTGTCATAGTGGTCGATGTAATAGAGTGTCTATCTATCTCTTCAATCAGTAAAGACTGCTTTGCATACAGCAGACAAAAGACAAGATAGATCAGGAAACCAGGCTTTACCAATGCTTTTGAATTTTCCGATCAAGACACATTATGTTAATATAAATTAGCATTAATTATCATAAATCATGTTGAAAAACTTCCATTTTTCTAGAAAAGACCACCAATCGCAGAGTTGTTTATGAAATCAAATCAAATTTGGCGTGTGAGTGGATCTCGTGTCCCTGACGCTTGTCGAATTTCAATTTTTAATCTTGCGTTACCGTATGCCGTGTTTTTCGATTGACGACTTCGGAGTCTTCTATGACCCCTTTTGACTGGGCCGGACAGAAAAGAGTTAATTTAAAGCCAAACCAATGCTAGCGTTTGTTTTACTTCATCGACACTTTAGCGTAAAATATATTTATATTCGTGTAAATGGCTCGAAAGATATACAGAACAAGATGGAAAAATAGGAAGGGAGCGAAACAATAAAACATCTCATTAAAAAGTACATTGGCAACAAAAAATAAGTACCTTTTAGATCAAAGTACATGTCTTAAATAGCCAGAATATAGTAGTTCGGCTTTTCAGTTGCTATTACTAACAGATCATGAATCATTGCACTGGTAAAGTTGCTGAATCATTGCACTGGTAAAGTTGCTGAATCATTGCACTGAGAAAGTTGCTGAATCATTGCACTGAGAAAGTTGCTGAATCATTGCACTGGTAAAGTTGCTGAATCATTGCACTGGTAAAGTTGCTGAATCATTGCACTGGTAAAGTTGCTGAATCGTTGCACTGGTAAAGTTGCTGAATCATTGCACTGGTAAAGTTGCTGAATCATTGCACTGGTAAAGTTGCTGAATCATTGCACTATCAAAGTTGCTGAATCATTGCACTGGTAAAGTTGCTGAATCATTGCACTGGTAAAGTTGCTGAATCATTGCACTGGTAAAGTTGCTGAATCATTGCACTGGTAAAGTTGTTGAATCATTGCACTATCAAAGTTGTTGAATCATTGCACTGACAAAGTTGCTGAATCATTGCACTGGTAAAGTTGCTGAATCATTGCACTGGCAAAGTTGCTGAATCATTGCACTGGCAAAGTTGCTAAATCATTGCACGTGGCAAAGTTGCTGAATCATTGCACTGACAAAGTTGCTGAATCATTGCACTGGTAAAGTTGCTGAATCATTGCACGTGGCAAAGTTGCTGAATCATTGCACTGGCAAAGTTGCTGAATCAAACCTGAATCATTGTCCGCCATCGATATGCGTGTGACGTCACAACCGCGGTAAAACGAAATTTTTAGTCTGATTTTTGTGTATGTCTTCCTTTTTCAATTGAACTACAACATTTTAAAAAGCATTGTCACCCACATAGTAGTTTCATCAGGTTTACCCCGGGTGTGACGTCACCAACTTCCCGTTAATTAGGCAAAGTATTACAACAAAATGACAAATGGCTGGGATATCTTTTGTCAAAATTATTGCTGTTGTTTTGTAACAGAGTAGATTTGTTTACTTGTATTGCCTTCGGTAAGCGTGTTTGTTAATCAAAAAGTCAAAAAAATGAATTTCTCGTTGTAAGGTATCTTTAGAACACACTTTCATATTTATTTTTAAAAAAAATTTAAGACGTTGTTGAGCAATGAATTTAGCTCTGATGACGTCAATATATCTGATAAACAGAAAGCGAAAGAGAGTGTAGTATTGTTAGGAGCGCCAGCAACGCAAAATCCTCCGCTGTGTTTTGAAGCTTTCTCACTAATTACTGCCATCTTTACACTACTTGCGAACACCTTGATGTCACACCAACAAGTCACGTGGTATTTAGCCGCGCATGCGTGGAAGTGACCACTTTTTGGCTGAAATATTCGTTCTTTTATAGCCTATTTCAGTGGTATAATAACATTTTAAATAATTTTCTGTTCAATATGTTCTAAATGCATATTTAAAAACTGCATCAAACATTTCCGTTTCATAGCTAATTATTTTATAATCTTGTCAGGCGTTTGGTAATGCGAAAACAATCCGTAATGACAACAGCAGCAGATTTGGAAAATATCTCGAAATCAATTTCAATCGAAATCTCCACATTACTGGAGCACACATGCGCACCTACCTTTTGGAGAAATCACGTGTTGTGTTCCAGGCCGCAGACGAGAGAAACTACCATATCTTCTATCAACTGTGCGCATGCTCAGATCAACAAAGATTTCGAAATCTAAGATTGGGTAAGTTCATCGGACGAAAGCTAGTAGACAGGAGTTTAGTAAGAGTTGTTTGGGCTCTCTTTACTCCTGGTCAAAGGAAGATGAGAGTTAGTGAAGTTTCATGTGTTGTCTGCTGAGTGAAAGCAAATCGGCTTTCATGAGGATATATTTGAGAGTTGATGAGAGTAACATGATAGTCGATGAGAATAGTTGACGAGAGTACATGAGAGTTGACGAGAGTAACATGTTAGTCAATGAGAACACGTGATAGTTGACGAGAGTATATGAGAGTTGACGAGAGCACATGAGAGTACATGAGAATTACACGAAAGTCGATTGGAGTAATGAGAGTCGAAGATAATGCATGAGAATTGATGACAATACATGGAAGTTGATGAGAATTGAGGAGAGTCGATAGGAGTACAATGACAGCAACGGAAGAAGGATTTATATGAAGGGAAAACTTACGTCATGAATTACTTCTTGAGAAGTTGATAGCTTATGTTGCCGAACAACAAGTATACAATCTATTGGAAAATTATTTAAAAGATGGATATCAAAAAGTTTTTCGAGAATTTTCACAATTAAAAAGGATTAATAAAGGGATCAATCCTCGGCTCATTATGCATAATCCCCAAGGTCCAGATAGACACTTTAAGAAGAATAAACTCTTTAAGAGTTCCAATTCCAATTCATTAGCTGATATATCAGAATTTTAATTATTATTATTTAATTATTATTACTTTTGATTAATTATTAACTTAATTATTATTATTTAAGATTAAATAAAATTTAAAATTTATTTTTACTATTAAGTTGTGGCATACCTGAAAAATAGCGATTTCGCTAAGTGTATTGATCACGTTAAATAAATAAATTGTATTATATTGTATTGTATTGTATTGTATTATTGTATTGTACATGAGAGTTGATGAGAGGATATGAGTTGATGGAGTTGACCATAGTACATACTAGTCGATGAGAGTACATGAGAGTTAATGAGAGTACATGAGAGTTAATGAGAGTTAATGAGTTGACTATCAACTCTCATGTCCTTTCATTAACTCACATCAACTCCGATGTATTCTCATCAACTCTCGTGTACTTTCGTTAACTCCCGTCAACTCTCATGTACTCCCATCGAATGTACTCTCATGAACTCTCATGTAAGTACTATCGTTAACTTTCATGTACTCACGTCAACTCTTATATCCTCTCATCTTATGTACTCTCATCGCCTATCAAATGGAAATACATGGGAGTTTACCAGAGTACATGAGTCGATGAGAATACATGGGAGTCGATCGGAGTTGAAGAGATAACATGAGAGTTGATGGAAGTACACGAGAGTCATGGAAGTACAAGAGATGATGAAAGTTGACCAGAGTACATGTGAGTTGATGAGAGTCCATGCGAGTTGATGTGAGGATATTAGAGGACATGAGAGTTGATGAGAGGACATGGGAGTTATGAGAATATATGAGTTCCCCAGCTGTGAACTCGATAAAGCCATTTTTCAATTATTTTATTTAAGCATCGCTAAAAACTGGACGAACGTGGATTATGCGACATTTTGTTCATTTCAGGCCATCCGGATGATTTTCTTTATCTGAACCAAGGCGAGAGTCCATACATTAAGGACGTTAATGATGTTGATTTATTCG
Organism: Chrysogorgia sp. JL179-B06; assembly: GCA_035772405.1. Taxonomy (NCBI): domain Eukaryota; kingdom Metazoa; phylum Cnidaria; class Anthozoa; order Scleralcyonacea; family Chrysogorgiidae; genus Chrysogorgia; species Chrysogorgia sp. JL179-B06. Next base: position 1,242,581 of record JAYKKM010000074.1, on the reverse strand, counting down.
TGGAAACGTGTGAGGCTTTTGATCTACTTGGCGTCCATAAAGATGAGCAGATGGAAATATTTCAAGTTCTTGCTGCCATATTACATTTAGGAAATATTAATATAGAGGAAGATGATGGACATGAAAGTACTTTTATAAATGTATGCTAAACTTATTCTAGTCATTTCTGTACTTTCCTTTTTTCTTTTTTTTTCTTTAATTTTCTTTTCGTTTCGTTTCGTTTCCGTTTTCGTTTCCGTTTTCTTTTTCTTTTTCTTTTTCTTTTCTTTTCTGTCCACTTCTACATCGTTTCGTCTTTTCGTCTTTTCTCTTCTTCCTCATTTTCCTCTTCCTCATCTTCTTCCTCATCTTCTTCCTCATCTTCCTCATTTTCCTCCTCATTTTCCTTTTCTCTTCCTTTTTTCTTTCTTTTCATCATCCTTTTCTTCTCTTCCTCCTTTTTCTCTTCCTCTTATTTTCCTTCATCCTTTTCCTCTTCTTCCTTTTCCTTCTCTTCTTCCTTATTCTCCTCTTCCTTTTCTTCATCTTTCTTCTCTTCCTCCTACTTCTGTTATTCCTAAGTTATATTCCTCCTCTTACTTCTCTTTCTCCGCTTCATCCATGTCCTCTTTTCCCTCCTTATCATCTCCTTTATTTCCGCTCTGTTGTGACTCATAACTTTTCAAATTTCCTTAGAATGACGATTTTCATTTGGCAATGACTGCTTTGCTTCTTGGAATCGACAAGGCGCAGTTTCAGAAATGGCTTTGCTTTCGTAAAATTGTCGCACACAGGGAAATAGTCATAGGCAATCTAGATTTGCAGCAGGCGAGTTTAATTTTTCCGATTTTATTGTCATCGCTATTGTCTGTCAGTTATGTTCAAATTTCGAAACTCTAAACCCTATAGCACGAGCAATTTTCTTCATGACACATTTCAGATATTTTGTGACATATATTAATTTTTATTTTTTATTTTTATTCGTTTCAGGCCACTGTGGCGAAAGAATCTCTCTCGAAACATATATACGCACAGTTGTTCAAATCAATCGTTGGTAATATTAACAAGGCGTTGATGCCGCCCGAGCAGAATAAGACCAACTCGTTTATTGGAGTTTTAGATATATATGGGTAAGTTCAATAACTTATTTTTCAAACCTTTCACAACTAATAATATGCTTTATTTTTGCGTTAAAGTTAATGTCATGCGGAGGTTGCGAGAACAATGACAGTCCGCTTTCATTGATCTGAATGCGTATGCCTCTCAAGCTTTTAGTTTCGGAACATTTCTGGGTCGCTGACGGAATCGAACCTGTAACCATCTGAATGCCGGTGACACGCTCTAACCATTGAGCTATACGGATTCAATTGTCCCCATGTTAATCCCGCGCGTTACACCTCGTATCCCTCACACCAGAATTACATCTACAATTACACGTTTATTATACACTACGCGATAATCCTTACTCTCACTCTTTGTTAATACATCCTTATTCTTTCTGTCGCGTACAGTTTTATACGGAATATCTACAGTTACTGTCTCTGGCCCTACGCCTTTGTGTGGGTGCTTCGGGGGCGTTTGGGGTGTTTTGGGGGTATCTGAGGGTGCATTTGGGGGTGTTTTAGATTGTGCAGGTGCTTTGGGGGTGTTTTTGTTGGGGGGTTGAGGGGTGTCGTAGAGTGTTTTGGGGCTGTTTTGGCGCTTGTATCTCCCTGTGAATATTATATAGTGTCTCTGGTGAATGGGGGAATGATGCAGAAGAGGCAGGGAGAAGGATGGGGGCATAGGTGGTGTATTTCTGAAACGGGCCATTCCATTCTGGCCCTACTGGGGCCATTCGTAAATAAGTGTTTAATTTCGAACATTATTTCAAATCAATCATTTGTCATCATACCACGAAAGCGTAAGGACTGTCCCATCTGTAAAGCAAGGTTTATTAACATTAGAAAATCATTTGGCTGACTTTCACCAGTTATCCTCAAAATAGAGACAATCTTATTTAATGCAAGTGAAAACGTTTCCGCTAAATGTGCAAGCTCTGTTAAAAAAACAAATAACAAATGCTCTGTAAAATGGTATACATACTGTAGAAGCGTTTACAGTAACATGTATTCACGAAAAGAAGGAGAGTTATTCTACAAAAAGGAGACAGATTCTTGCCTTTATTACTCGCTCCTGTCTTTTTGTCGAGTTTTCTGACCAAATAATGGAACATGTTAAAAGACTGGTTCTGGTCCCGAACACATGGCTACAAAGAAACCCATGGTTCTCCCATTGTTGAGAAACTGATATTATGTTAGAAACTTTATATTATGTTACGAACTAGATATGAGTCACGTGAGTTTAGTTATAGATCACGTGGGACAAACCGGACAGATTATTGATTGATAGATTAGGACAAGATCGTACGTTTTTAAGAGTGTATATTGTAGTCTGTTTATGTATGTCAGTATGTATGGTTTAGATTAGTCAAATAAATATTACATGGTCCTTCGAGAGCGGGTAAAAGATTGAGAGGATGTCCTACACTGCGAAGAGGAAGAAAATACGACAAGGACATCGAGCATACGCAACGAAGATCTTGGGAAACGCGAGAGATTTAACAGAAGAATACGACCCAAGTAACAAAAACAAATTGAAACAACTAAAGATTTCATTACAAGAGTTATTAGCAACTTTAAAGTCTTTGGATGAAGAAATTCTTGATGCAATTGAAGATGATGATGAGATTACCGCAGAAATAGAGGATTTTAGAAAATTTAGCGAGCACATTCACGCAGCTATTGTAGAGATTGACAATTTTTTTGTCAACACCGAACAAACAGTTGAACACGAATGTGGAAAGTATACCAAGTTACACAAGTGCAACGCAGAAGAACGGATCGAAGAGTGTGCACGCCAAATTACGGAAACTGGTTTTGGAAACATTTTCTGGAGAACCGAGTCAATGGCTGTCTTTCTCGACCAGCTACAAAAGCGCCATTCACGAAAACGAAGAATTGTCAGATGTCGACAAGTTAAGTACTTAAAAGGTCTACTGAAAGGTTCAGCAGCGTCGACGATCGCAGGATTACCACTTTCGAAAGAAAACTACGCCGCAGCCCTCGAATTACTGGAACAACGATTTGGAAACAAACAAGTGATTATTAGCAGCCATATGGACAGTTTACTAAAAATAAAATCGTTGAACTCGTCAACTGACGTAGTGAAGCTTCGGCAGATGTACGACAAAATCGAAACCCATGTGAGAGGTTTACAAGCGCTCAAAGTTCCTACGGAGTCGTATGGCAGTCTTTTAATACCTGTACTGATGAACAAAATTCCAGAAGACATTCGAATTTTAGTGGGAAGACAAATTAAAGACAGTGAATGGAATCTTGACGAGATACTTCGCCTTCTGCGAGACGAAATAAAGAACCGAGAGAGATACGAGGGAATCAAAGCCATCGATACAGCTTCGAATCGTGACAAAAACAATCATTGATAACGAAAAGAACTGCCGACATCGTCAGCCTTTTTAACCGGAGAGCAAGAGAACAAATCTACAATAAATTGTAGCTTTTGTAAAAGGCCGCGAGGAAACAAATTTTGATAAAAATCACATTGTCCGAAATTGCCGATCGAACCACAGTTGCTTAAAGTGCGCCGGAAAACATCATGAAAGTCTCTGCTTATCGCCAGATAATAAAGAACAAAGTACCGGAAGTCAGCGAAGCGAAGAGAAGTCAAAAGCTGTACACGCGACTTATGTCAGTGAGTACACGAACAGCGCAAGCTACATCGGAAGAAAAGAGCCAACATCGGGAGTTCGTGTTCGAGTGATCTTTGATTTGGGAAGTCAAAAAAAATTCATCAAAGCAAGCGTTCGTGATCAGTTGAAATTGCCAACAATAACCATTGTGATTAAGAGCCATTGGTGATAAACACCTTCGGAAAATGTAAAACTGATCGTAGAGAAACCTGTGACAGAGTTGAATTTACCGTAGGAGATGTTGGTGGAAACGCTTCTACAAAAATACAAGCCTACGTTGTTCCTGATATTTGTGCGCCCATTAACAGCCAATAAATTGATCAAGCGAGACGTTGTTATTCTCACCTAAAGGAAATTGAGTTGGCAGACAGCAACCATGGCAACGGAGAAATGGAAATCGATTTGTTAATTGGAGCCGACCACGTCTGGTCCTTTTTTTCTGGAGAAGTATTAAGAGAAACTGAAGAAGATCCCGTGGCTCGTAAAACTAGTTTAGGCTGGGTACTTTCTGGTCCTATTCCTGAAGAAAAGAAGAAGCTGTCCAATATTTCGTTTGTGTCAGCGCACGTCCTGAAGATTTCTGAATGCCAAGACAAGAGCCCACCTGAAACAGAGGAAATGTTGCATCGATTATGGGATCTTGAATCTATTGAGATAAGAGATAAGGAAACTGTTCATGAATCATTTCTGAAGAATGTCACCTTTGAAAATAAAAGGTTACTCTGTTAGTTTGCTACCAAAGGAGAGACATGAACTTTTGCCTGATAACTATGATTTGAGCTTAGCAAGATTGAATGCCTTGGTTAAACGTCTCCATAAAGATCCTCCAGTCTTTGAAGTGTATAACAAGATAATAGAAGAGCAGCTTTGCCAAGGAATCATTGAGGAGTAGAAGAACTAGAAGAGCAACCAATTGGTCGAATTCCCCATCAAGCTATAATCAGAAAAGAAGCATTAACAACAAAGATGAGTGTGGTCTTTGATGTTCCAAGGTACCAAAGTTCCAGTTCCAAGGTACCAAAGCACCCATCCTTGAATGATTGCACCCACACTGGTCCATCCCTAACACCAGGGATTCTCGAGATTTTGCTGCGTTTCAGAGGGCACAAAGTGGGACTAGTTGCTGATATTGAAAAGGCTTTTTTAAATATAGCTGTGGAGGAGAAGCACCGAGACCTGATGCGTTTCTTGTGGCTGGATGACATCAACAAAGAAGACCCCAACATTGTAATCTATCGATTCGCCCGAGTCATATTTGGAATCTTAAAATACCACGTTTCACAATATTGTGAAGAAGTTTCATACAACGCTGACAGTTTATTGGCAGCTCTCTATGTAGATGACTGGACATCTGGAGCAGAAGATGAAAGCAAAGCATTTATGCTGGGAATTTTCACTTAAGAAAATGGGCATCAAACAGCAAAGCAGTCATCAACATGATCACACAAGACCGAGTGGAAAGAGAAGAAACAGAAAGGGCTAATGTCATATCCAAGGTTGAAGATTCTTATGCCAAAACCATGGTAGGTGGATTGGATGAAATAGAACCAACCAAGGAACATAAGGTACTAGGACTTAATTGGAACCTTGAACATGAGATGCTTATCATGAAGTTAAGCAATGTCTCCAACCTGGGAAAGAGCCTTGAACCGACAAAGCGAAATCTTCTAAAGATTGCAGCCTCATTATTCGACCCATTGGGCCTGATATCTCCAGTAATGGTAACATTGCGAATGCTGCTACAAGATTTATGTGCAAAGAAGTACAAGTGGGACAGCCCTATTTCAGAGGAAGGAACCCATCTCCTTCAGAAATGGCTACAAGATGCAGAGACAGTCGACCACATTGCAGTTAGATGTTACTACTTTCCAACCATCAACAAGAAGGTGAAATCAGCTTCACTCCATGGATTTGGAGATGCATCAAAGGTGGCCTACTACGCAGTGTACCTTTCTATTGAAACCGAAGATGGTTATGAAACAAGTCTTGTGGCTTCGAAGAGTAGAGTTACACCATTGACACCTATGACTATACCAAGACTTGAACTGATCGCAGCACTCATCCTAGCACGTTTAATTTCCTCAGTCAAAGAAGCATTGAACCCAGTTATCAGCAAATTGAAAAGATCTACTGTTGGACAGATAGTATTACAATCTACTACTGGATCCAATCGAGTAAAGAGTACAAGCAATTTGTTCAGAACAGAATTGATGAGATCCTGAAACTCACAGATGCAAGCAACTGGCAACATTGTGCAGGCATTGAAAACCCAGCTGATATTGGTTCAAGAAGAAGTTTGGCATCAGACCTTGTGAAGAATGTCATGTGGTGGAATGAACCCAGCTGGTTGAAAGAGCCATCCCAGAATTATCCTACCTTGAAACAAACAGAAGTAATAGATCCATCCGAAGAATGTGCCAAAGAGTTACGTGTCAAAGCAAGAGCAGCAACTACTACAACAGCAAACTTGGTGCAAGAAACCACACTGGTTAAGAAGACTGCATTGTCCAAAATCATTGACTGTACCAAGTTTAGTGACCTGACAAGACTCCAAAGAGTAACCGCGCTCCTGCTGAAGTTTATCAAGAACCCAAATCAAGAGTGAAGAAACTACAGTACTAACTTCAACGAGTAAAGTTCTTACTGCAGAAGAAATAAAAGATGCGAGAAATTATTGGATTCAAGAGAGCCAGAGGAAGCTAGAACAACAACCGAACTATGACAATTTGAAGCGACAGTTTGGTATATATATGGATGAAGAACACATCCTGAGGTGTGCAGGGAGATTGGGTAATTCTTCACTGACACAAGAAACACGATACCCGACAATCATGCCAAGGAACCACACATTGTCAAGACTGATGGTTCAAGCGTGTAACAAGAGAGTCCATCATGGATGTCTAAAGGAAACACTGGCAGAACTTAGAAGTGTTTACTGCCCACAGTTTGTCAAAGGGATCATACATCAATGTGTTACCCACCAAAACCAGTACAACTACCAGAAAAAAGAGCATCTGAAGCAGCGGCATTTACCCATGTTGGTGTAGATTTCGCCGGTCCAGTCTACGTAAAAAAGAAGATTGGATCCGAAAAGGAGATAAAAAAGGCATACATATGTTTGTTCACATGTGCAACATCGAGAGCAATGCACTTGGAACTAACACCAGATCTCTCAACTGAAGAATTCGTTAGATGTCTACGAAGATTTGTTGCACGACACGGCACACCAACCTCGATAACATCGGACAATGCAAAAAGCTTTAAACGAGCAAACAAAGAATTGGTAAAATTATTCAAGGAGCAGGAAATGCAAGAATTCGCAGGAAACCTAAGAATCAAATGGAAGTTCATTCTGGAGAAAGCGAATGGTTAAGCTTGTGAAACAAAGTCTACGCAAGATCCTGGGCAAGGCACAACTGACGTATTAAGAACTCATGACTGTTATCAATGAAGTTGAAGGAGTTTTAAACTCACGACCCATCGCCTATGTTTATTCAGAAATTGACGAAGAATCACTGACACCCTCTCACTTTGTCATCGGAAGACGCCTGGCGACAACAACAACGGAAAGATAATTGAGTGATAATGAAGACACCAGTACGAACCTCCAAAGAAGATCACGATACCTCAGCAAATTATTGGAACATTTCTGGAAGAGATGGTCCAGAGAATATTTGGTGGATTTAAGGGAATTTCACAACTGCGAATCAACTGGTTCAACGAAGAAAGTTCAGAAGGGAGACATTGTGTTGATTAACTCTTTCCCTACGGCTGAAAAACATCAAAAATTGAACGACCACGTTGTTCTATTGATATCTCTTGAAATAACCATAACTGTTGCGAAAGCTATACATTTTCTGGAAGCCCAATAAACCGGCTTTTACTTGTTCTTTTAAATTTCCCGAACAAAACACATTATGTTAATATAAATTAGCATTAATTATCATAAATCAGGTTGAAAAATTTACATTTTGATAGAAAAGGCCATCTTTCACGCCCGCGTAGCATCTTGAAAACTCAAAATGCCACCAATCGCAGAGTTGTTTATGAAATCAAATCAAACTTGGCGTGTGCGTGGATTTCATGTTCCTGGCGCTTGTCGAATTTCAATTTTTAATCTTGCGTTACCGTGTGCCGTATTTTTCGATTGACGACTTTGCGGGTCATCAACGACCCATTTTAACTGCGCCCGTAGGGAAAGAGTTAAAGATGATGGATTAGTAAGATCCAAATGGAGACTTGGAAAGGTAGAACATCTGATACCAAGCAGAGATGGAGAAGTAAGAGGCGTTTCACTGAGAGCTATCACGAAGAAGGGAAGACCGACAAATTTACGAAGACCAATTTAGAAACTATTCCCACTGGAAATGAACGCAGGAGACAAACCTACCCAACATAATCTAACTGAACGACAGGAAGACACAAACATATCTTCTACCAGACCGCCTAGACGAAGAGCAGCAATGAACGCGGACGCGATTCGGAGAATTGTTGACCAATGAGGGGGGGAATGTTGAGAAACTGATATTATATTAGAAACTTTATATTATGTTACGAACTAGATATGAGTCACGTGAGTTTCGTTATAGATCACGTGGAACAAACCGGACAGGTTATTGATTGATTGATTGATTGATTGATTGATTGATTAGGACAAGATCGTACGTTTTTAAGAGTGTATATTGTAGTCTGTTTATGTATGTCAGTATGTATGGTTTAGATTAGTCAAATAAATATTACACCCATTTGATGCAACGTCAAGATATAACACAAGACGATAAAGTGAAGTTGTATAACCAGACCTTTCAACGCTATCTCAATTATTATGACAAACGAATGCATCGGCCTGTTCCTATAAGTATTTCCACACCCAGCCTATAGCAGTAGAATAAACAGACCCCGAATCTTCAACAGAGACAATGCGTGAACCACCTGGAGAAATCGAGAGTGATATCATAGAAAGTGTACCATCTACAATGAAATCAAGAGCTGTACAACTGACCGGACAGGTTTGGTCAGGTTTACATGCGGATCACTTTCGTTATAATCACGGATAGTTTAGTAGGATAACTTCAATCTCACTCTTGGGGATTTTTTGGTGGACCTCTGCGAAGACACCCCCTCGGACCTCTGCGTAGACACCCCCTCGGACCTCTGCGTAGACACGGTACCCGTCGTATTTATAGAGAAACTACGGCTTCAATTTATTCGTTTTCTGCTCGTCGCCAGAGTAAGATTATTGCAATGGAATGTCTACACTGAATACTTGCATCTGCCACAACAACGAAGAATGGTTTATTTTGGGATTGTGGAAGCAAACCTAGCTGTCAATTATTTTGCCCACAGAAAGATCGCGACATCTTTACAAAAGCCATAGCCTCCTTCCAAACAAGTGGATGTCCACATCCCGTCTGTCATGCAATCAGAAATTGGCCAAGATGCGAGTGGTGAAAGATTATTCCAAAGGAAACGGTGGAAAACCATTCTTTGTATCCTCGGACCGAAATAGTCCCTGTTCGTTTTGGCAATGGGGGGGATGTTATCGAAAGACCTAATCGATATGTTGGCATGGTTTGGTTTCATGTGTACGTAAAGTCAAGAAAGATGGACCCAATCAAGATCGTTTATTTTACTGCTGCCCTATCGATAAAGAGAACTCGTGTGGTTTTTTCGAATGGAAACCTGAAGAATATTCACATCCTCTCCAATATCAGTACCCAGTTAAAGACACAGGCGAAGCCTTTACGAGTCCAAATCCCAATTCCAATGAAGCTTATGGTAAATTATTGTTCAATCAGACCGCGAATGCTATGGGCATGGAAAGATTGGAAAAATTTGAAGGTCAGAGTTTCAACGAGATAGTGCGTAACCGTGTAATTGCGGGTACCGGGAAACTACATAACGAAGTTGATTGGTGGTCGCATGATATACTTGGTGAGCTGACAGAAAAGGTGTTGGTCGTATGGTGAATTTTTAAAAACACTTAGTTAAGAATGAATTGTTGTAGTATATATGTTATTAATAAATATCTTTGCATTTATATCATAAGTGGTCTAGTGTTATACATTTTACACCAAACCCTGACCCAGTGAATATGACGTGTTGCTGTCATCCTAATGGGCTACCTCATTTCACACTTAGGAATTAATTCAATATTCAATGTGCATTTGCACGAGTGGGTTTGAATCACACTTGGCAAACATTTGTATTTAAATTAGAAAAAGTGGCTCATGGAGGGCCAATTAGTGGCTCATATGGCCCGGAAAGACCTGTTTCAGAAATACACCCTCTATCCCCTAAAAATCCTAAAAAACAATATTATTTACAAACACAGCTAATAAAAACACCTAATTTGTATTTACACACACTAAATATCATATGGTAAAGTATCAAAACTATTTACAATTACATGTTTTTTATAAACAACCCGATAATCTTTACTTTCACTCCTCGTTAAAAAGAAACGCTATCGTTTCATATTGAAATGTTTTGAAAGTCTCTCATTTTATTGAATAAATATTCTTACAATTACAACGCGTTAATATACACAATGTTGTAGTGAATGTGGGAGAGCTCGGAGTAGACAGACGATACGTGGACGATCGTCAAGCTCATATGAGCTACGGTTGGCATCAATCTCGATAAGATTTTGAAATTCTCCAAGCACCACGATATTTATAGCCCCAGTTAAAGCTGTACCGAACTTGCATTCTAGGGAGACGTTCCCATCCCTGATAGGTTGGAAATGATCTCCAACACATAGATCAACTGTTAAGTCAAACACGTACAGGGTATAGCCATTTGCATACTCGTCTCGAATAATACCGTTGCCTTGATTCTCAAACATCTTGTTGGTACCAGTATACAACGTTTGAAATGCTGAAACATAGTTGGTTCCCTGTTGCTCTGGCGAACTTTAGATGAAGTGGTTTGCCAGGGCGGTGTTCTCCATTCACTGATAATGCAGGAAATGTTGTGTCGCAGTTCTTCAAATTGAAAGGATTCTTGTTATAAACTCCGTTGTAAGCATCTGCATACACCATCCCAATCACAACTCTATCGGGAAGAGGTCCTTTGAATATATTCTGTTGATCTCCAGACATGTTTCCCGTTGGTACGGAGAACACTTTGCTGCCTACACGATTGATAGGGTACTTGGCTGTGATATGTTGAATAACGAAAATGATCGGAGATTAGTCGGGAAATAACTTATGAATACTGATGAGATCTGGCGATGTTCGACGATAGCGTTTCTATATCGATCTCAATGTTATTACCCTTACGTTCGTCCCTTATCATGTCCATAGCGCATGCGTCGCTCTTGCTTGCTCGTCACACAGAGATCGTTACTGTGGATACACCTTTTAAAATAGTGCGTGATAAAAATAATAAGAGTGTAATAACGAGGAGTGAAAGTAAAGATTATCGGGTTGTTTATAAAAAAGTAATTGTAAATAATTTTGATACTTTAAGATTCAAGATTATATAATTCATACTATAATTCATACTATTTTTGTTAGATAATGTACAGTATTAAATTAAAGATAATTAAAATTACAAAGAAGAAAAATAGATATTACAGTTGATTATTTAATTGAGAATGTGTGCAGTGGGTAAAGGAGCAATTGCCTTTGTGTTAACTACCGCCACAGGAATTTAGAGCTTAAGACAAGTTAGTTAATTAATTAAATCAATAATTAACATGATATCATTATATTTCAAGTGCGTGATATGGTTTTTAGTGTGTGTAAATATAAATTAGGTGTTTTTATTATCTGTGTTTGTAAATAATATTGGTCTTTAGATTTTTAGGGGATAGAGGGTGTATTTCTGAAACAGGTCTTTTCGGGCCATACGGGCCACTAATTGTTCCTCCACGAGCCACTTTTTCTAATTTAAATAAAAAATGTTTGCCAAGTGTGATTCGAACCCACACGTGCAAATGCACATTGAATCTTGTGATGTAAGGTAGCCCATTAGGATGACAGTAACACGTCATGTTCACTGGGTCAGGGTTTGGTGTAAAATGAATAACACTAGACCACTCATGATATAAATGCAAAGATATTTATTAATAACATATATACAAGGTAAAAGATTAGAAAAGTCTTCTTCGTGGATTATGATAACGACAATATTATTACAACAATTCATTCTTACCATACGACCAACACCTTTTCTGTCAGCTCACCAAGTATATAAGGCGACGACCAATCAACTTCGTTATGTAACTTCCCGGTACCGGCAATTACACTGAATTGAAGCCATAGTTTCTCTATAAATACATGGGTACGGTGTCTACGCAGATGTGAGATTGAAGTTATCATACATGTACTAAACTATCCGTTATTATAACGAAAGTGATCTGCATATAAACCTGACCAAACCTGCCCGATCAGTTGTACAGCTCTTGATTTCATCGTAGATGGTACACTTTCTATGATATCACTCTCGATTTCTCCAGGTAGTTCAGGCATTGTCTCTGTTGAAGGTTCGGGGTCTGTTTCTTCTGCTGTGATAGGCTGGGTGTGGGCAATACTTACGTGAGCAGGCTGATGCATTCATTTGTCATAATAATTGATGTAGTGTTGAAAAGGTCTGATTATACAACCTCACTTTATCGTCTTTTGTTATTTCTTGACATTGCATAAAACTGTCCATCGGGTCCAACTGGTTCACTTGAGCAGTCAATGGGAGAACCATGGTTTTCTTTGTAGCCATGTGTTTGGGACCAGAACCAGTCTTTTAACATGTTCCATTATTTGGTTAGAAAGTTCGCCAATTGTTCTACGATAGGAGCGAGTAAAAAAGGCAAGAACCCGTCTTCTTTTTGTAGAATAACTCTCCTTTTTGTGAATACATATTACTGTAAACGCTTCTATGTATACCATTTTACAGAGCGTTTGTTGATTCAAGCATTTTGATGTAATGTAATTACTTCTTTTAACAGAGCTTGCACATCTAGCGGAAACGTTTTCACTTGCATTAAATAAGATTGTCTCTATTTTGACGATAACTGGCGAAAGTCAGCCAAATGATTTGCTAATCTTAATAAACCTTGCTTGCCGCAGATGGTACAGTCCTTACGCTTTCTTGACATGGTGACAAATTATTGATTTGAAATAATGTTCGAAACTAAATACTTATTTCCGAATGGCCCCAGTAGGCCTGTTTCAGAAATACACCACCTATGCCCCCATCCTTCACCCCCCCCCCCCCCACCTCCTTCCCCATCAATCCCCCATTCACCAGAGACTTTATAATACAGTAAACACCCGCATATAAGAACACATGATTTCGGAGGTCAGGCTGATCGGGTTCTTATTTAACGGGTGCTTAGTGACAAATCAGCCTCAAAGTGTTCTTAAAATGTTCTTAAATTTCTATATTAGTAATACTACCCAAAAATGCCCCTAGATGTAAAATTAGCATAAATTAATAAATATTCTTTGATTTTAATGATCACAATCAATACTGTATCATTGAGCCTATAAATCACTTGTTTTTTATGTAATTATGACACCTTTTCCATTTTATAAGAACATGCTGAATTTTTCAGGCTGATCTTGTTCTTATAAAAATGGGCCTTTATTGGCCAAATTTCAGCCTGGTGTTCTTAATCCATTTGTTCTTATATGCGGGTGTTTACTGTATTCATAGGGAGATGCAAGCGCCAAAACACCCCCTAAACACTCCACGACACCCCTACCCCTAAAAAAAACACACCCTCAAACGCCCCCAAAGCACCCCCACAATGTAAAACACCCACAAATGCACCCAAGATACTCCCAAAAACACCCCAAACGCCTCCAAAGCACCCCCACACAAAGGTGTTGGGCCAGAGACAGTAACTGTAGATATTACGTAAAAGATTGTATGACTGGAAATGAGCTCGGTGGGGCAACTACAAGCGGAAACAATCGGCCTGCCAGGATTGTTAGGTTTATGAATTTTAGGTAGGAAATATATGACAGGCGTTCTGGGGGTTGTTAATATAAGGTTAGATGCAGAGACAGGCAATTCGCCGGCTTGGATGAAATTATTGATGGTAGTTTTGACGGATTTTTGGTGAGATTGAGTGGGATCGGAATTCAACTTAGTAATAAAAGATGGTGTCACTGAGTTGGCGAAGAACCTCTTGTCGATACAAGTCCACTCTCCATACAACAACAGCGCCACCTTTGTCCACAGGTTTTATGGCAACGTCATCTCGGTAATCGGTATCACAATGACTTTAAAGCTAATATATATATATATATATATATATATATATATATATATATATATATATATATATATATATATATATATATATATATATATATATATATATATAATATATATATATATATATATATATATATATATATATATATATATATATATATATATATATATATATATATATATATATATATATATATATATATATATTAATTCCATTCTAGGGTTCAATTCCAGGGTTCAATTCCAGGGTTCAATTCCAGCCGGAAGGCCGCTAAGTTGCATTTTTCGCAACTGGTCCCGGTTTGGTCTTAAAATGTATATATTTCCACACTCGAAATTTTCCTTCATCATAAATCCTTATTACCTGTTGTTTAATCGAGTGAAATGCCAAATATTACTTGTAATATACCCAGAATCTTAATCTTATCCGGCATTACCACCACTATATATACAGAACTCGTGACTAGGCTCTCGGCAACGCCTTCCGTAGCTCAGTGGTCAGAGCGCTGCACTAGCAATCGCAGGGTCGCGGGTTCAATTCCAGCCGGAAGGCCGCTAAGTTGCATTTTTCGCAACTGGTCCCGGTTTGGTCTTAAAATGTATATATTTCCACACTCGAAATTTTCCTTCATCATAAATCCTTATTACCTGTTGTTTAATCGAGTGAAATGCCAAATATTACTTGTAATATACCCAGAATCTTAATCTTATCCCGGCATTACCACCACTATATATACAGAACTCGTGACTAGGCTCTCGGCAACGGCTTCCGTAGCTCAGTGGTCAGAGCGCTGCACTAGCAATCGCAGGGTCGCGGGTTCAATTCCAGCCGGAAGGCCGCTAAGTTGCATTTTTCGCAACTGGTCCCGGTTTGGTCTTAAAATGTATATATTTCCACACTCGAAATTTTCCTTCATCATAAATCCTTATTACCTGTTGTTTAATCGAGTGAAATGCCAAATATTACTTGTAATATACCCAGAATCTTAATCTTATCCCGGCATTACCACCACTATATATACAGAACTCGTGACTAGGCTCTCGGCAACGGCTTCCGTAGCTCAGTGGTCAGAGCGCTGCACTAGCAATCGCAGGGTCGCGGGTTCAATTCCAGCCGGAAGGCC